>KV875109.1:54683-601684 GCA_001879275.1 Coniochaeta ligniaria NRRL 30616 | reverse complement strand
GGCCGGGCAGGATTTAAAGCGTTCGTTTGATCAAACCCAAGTAGATAGAAGGACAAGCAACTCCAGGAGTAGTCTTCAATCAAGATCAAGACCATTGAACCCTCATTTTGAAGTCTCTTATATGACCTTATCTATGGAACTAATGCCCACTTGCCAATTCGTTCAATGGGCTCTGTTTGATCAAGCCTTAAGACACCTATCTGCCTTGGAGCGGGAGCTTAGGGACTCCTAGTTATTTTTCCCTGTGACGCCTATAACCGTCCCGACTGGTTAGTGTATATCTTGCCTGTCAGACTTACACGTTTTCTATATGTGTGGTTGTGACTGGTGAGCTCTGTGCCCCAGCCCGTTTTCACTATAAGGGTTATATACTTTAAATATCAACTATTTTATAAACTTATTATTCCTTATATAGATAAGCGCTTCGTTATCTAAAGAACGGAGATACTTATTTAATTCGCCCTTTATATTTATAAGCTTTATATCGAACGACTTTTAAAACTCCTCTTCAACTAGTTAAATAATATAAGCTAAATAAAGTATTTATTTAAACTCTAATTGTAATCTAAGTAGTTAAGAGATATTCTTAGCTTTAAAATTCTTAGTATTATCTACAGTAACTATAATAATCTTATACTTTAGCTAGTATTTATATACGATTAATATTATAAAGTAAGCTATAGTTTTAGTATCTAATGTTTTATTATACTCTATAAAGGTAAATAGAATACGTCTAATTTGCTAATCCTTATTTATAAATTATAGTATAACTCCTTAAAGGTTATAAGTAGAATTACTCGTAGTTTAGCTATTAACGATAAGTAAGCTATAAGTATTCGAGACTATTTCCCTAAATCTCTTAGTAATCTCTTAGTCGTAATACTACTTTACTTTTCTCCGAAGAGTATTAAAAGTTGGGATCTATACTAAAGGGTATACGTTCTTAATAAACTTTCGGAAGATAGTATTATATACTACTTAGAAAGGGATACGTATCGTAATAAAGAGGAGGGCGAGTCTTAAGGTAAACTCTTTATCGTCCTACTTAAGAGAATATAATTATTAAAGCTAAGAGAAATATAAGCGTTATAATAATTATTATACTAATTATTATATAAAGATTATATACAATTAACTTACTTTAGGATAGTAGTCCTTCTATATTTATTAGCGTATTAGAGTTAGCGTAGTACTATATAAATCTTTATCCGATTAGCTTAGTTAGATCTACTATTAGGTCTTATAATATTAGCTAGTAATATACTTTTATATCGAAGAAGTCCCTTATTTCTTAGTATTCGGGTAGAGAAGAGCTTTCTAGTATAGTCGATATACGATTACTAGTTTACTACTTCTTTTATAAGCCCTTTAGCGGAAATACTTTTAAATATATACTTATTACCGTAATTTATTAAACTATTAAAAAAGCTTCTCCTTAGTAAATCTCTTACTTCTACTAAGTCTCTATACTTATAAAGATTAAAAGAACTAATCGATAAAAGAGTTTATCGAGTATTACAAATAAAACTTAATACTCTAATTAAGGCTATTATAGTCCAAATCGTTAGAATCGAATAGTAATCCTAATTAAAAATATAAATTAAGTATTACTATAATTTATTAGTTAATTAGAGATAATTTAGAAAGAAGCGATTAGAATCTAAAGTCGTTACTCTTATAAAATCGTTTAGAGGTACTTAGCTTATTAAAACTAAAGTTAAATATTACTTAAGTTATCGTAATAATCTTATCTTCTTAGATAGAAGATAATATCGAAATAGAAAAAGTATATACGTTTAAATAGTAACTTCGAGTTTACTTATATATTTAATTCTCTTCTACAATATAATACTTATAAGTGTTTATAGTATAATTATTATAAGGATTATTATTAGCCTAAGTATATTAGTTAATCGGAGTTTTATTAGTTTAAACTTTAATACTAATTACGTATTAGAATTAAACGCTATTAATAAGACTTACTAATTTACTCTTTATTTTCAACTTAATCTTTTAGTTTTCCTTTATTTATCTTCAACTCTTTTTTATATACTTCGAGATTACCTTATATCCCTACTTTATATTAACAAAATACTACTTAAGCTCTAATAAGATATATAGATAATTAGACTTATACCTCTTTTAATTATAGATTTAGAAGTATTAGAAACCTTACCTCTAATATATAAATAGGAATAGTAGTAAACGGCTACGCGACGATAATAAACGATAGAACTTCGGGCTTTACAAAGTAAAAGGCTTATACAACTATCTTCGCTTCTAAGTTAAACTTAAAGACGTATATTACTTCCGCTAATCGAAGCTAATACGTAACTAATACTACTAAGATAAATATTAGTTCTACTAATATAGTTTAATTCGTTAACCGTAGAAGCTATTATATAAATAATATAACTCGAAGGGGTTAGGAAGATAGTTAACGTTATAGTAATAGACTAACTCGAACTAAGTAGTCCTAATCTTTCTATAAGTATAACTATAATATAAAGACTTAGGCGAAATAAGGTACTAATTAATAAGTAGTCTATTAGCTTTGTAACTAAGATTATATAGAAGACTAGGGTTAGTAAAAGATTATAGTTAAAGAAAAGGGAAAAGATACTACGAAAATAGCTAACGAGAATAACTACGAAAAAAAGTAAAAGATAATTATAAAAAAAGCTTATTAGTAGTAAAAAGACTATAAAGTATCTATATTAAAAGAATAAGTAATTATTATATTAATTATTATATTAATTATTATATTAATTATTATATTAGATTAAGACTAACTTTCTTAGTATAAGCTTTAAAAGAGATTCGAAAGATATAAAAGTCCGTCGAACCTTATATACCCTTCGTACTATTTTAGCGTATAGTAAGAGAGATTATAATCGATATAAGAAAAGGTTAATAGCTTCGTTTCTAACGAGGTACTATTAAAGCTTTACGAAAAGCTATAGAGATATATATAATAATATACTTCGAAAGTAAAATTACTTATCTTTTAAATATAAGATATCTACTAATAATAATAATAGCTAATTTTTATACGATTTACGCGAAAAGAGTTACCTTATAAGTTTCTAATATTCGACTTATAAGAATAATCGAGAATCGTATTACTAGTATTTAAGTTTATCTTCTTAATACTTATCGAATACTTTTTTTAAAAATATAAGAATATAGATTTAATTATTATAGTAATTATTATAATTATTCTTAGTTACTATTCTTTTCTATTTAAGGGATATTTTCTTCTTCTATTATCGTTAACTCTACCTATGCTTATATATTATTCTCGTTCGTAAAGAATAGCTTATTATATACTTCTTTTACTACTATCTCGGGTCGGATAAATACTAAACGTCTAAAGAATATTAAAAGCAAATAGCCTTTAACCTTAGGCCGTAGGAGGAGGTAAAAACCCTTTATATATTAGTAAAGCGTAGGCCCATTGTATATACTTAGGAGGCTATTTGTACTACTTAGGTCGGAGAAGTTTTCTTAATCGCTTACTAATTTAAGTAAACTAACTTATCTTAATCGCCTCTAAGGATATCGAATACCTTAGCTAATATACTTTCGAATCTATCTAAACGGAGTAGTAGACTTAGAAGTTCGAATACATATCTTCCTAAGTAGATAAACTACGTTACGAATATAAACCCTTTAGATAATATATCTATTTTATATATTAGCTAATTATTATACTAATTATTATACTAATTATTATATTAATTATTATAAAGATAAGAATATTTATTCTTTTTACCGCTTTATTTTTCGCTTTTTAGTATTATTAAGACTAAGCTTCTTCTAGCTTAGGGGTACGTCTACTATATAGCGTATAATTGTAAATTTTATCGTAGATAAATAGTCGAAGATACAAAGTTTTAAGTACCTAGGAAGACTTATAAGTATTATCGTAGCTAGTAGAATTAGTAGATTATACCTTTAATAATAAGATAAAGTATTATAAGTATATAGTTTAGCGTTTATAAACTCTATAAACGATAGTCTAGGACTTCTACCTATATTAGTATAATTAGAAGTAATAGTACGATTTATATCGATTTACTCTTACGTTAGTATATTAAGTTAGCTTTTCAACTCTTATATATATACATCTAATATTTCTAATAACTCCTCGTATTACCAAATAGCCTCTAAAAATATATTCCATAAGGCGAGCTTATAGTAGGCGAAGTATACTTTCGCGAATATAATTATCGCTTCGTTCTCCTAGTAAGTAGTCTATACTACGTATAACTTCTTAAGCGTAGCTTAAAATAATTAGTTTCACCTCCTAATATAATATAATAATCGTTATAATAATTAATATAATAATTAGTATACGTACTTATTATTATATAGTATCTTTATTTACTTTAAAGTATATTTATTCTTCTTTGTCTTTCTTCTATTTTAGATTCGTATTGTAAGCTAATATCGTTATTAAACGAAGTTGACTTAGGTCTATTAATATATTATTTGAAACTAAAGTAGTCTTAATAATATTCGACTATTTAGTCGACTTATCCTATAAGCCGAGGTAGGAAATAGCGGTTATAAATACTTCGACGATTTAGTTTACCTAGTCTTAGTATCTAAAGACGTCGTCGTAGTCTTCTAAGCGCTTTGCCGCTTTATTATTATAGCCTTCGTTTTCTAACTACTACTATTTTATCTAATCCTTTTATTCGCTTAAATTAGTAGAGGCTAAGGCTACTTATACGAAACTTAATCGCGTTGCTACCTAGTTAAGATAGTTACTTTTCTCCCGACTATAATTAATTATTATATTAATTATTATACTAATTATTATATTTCTTTAAGTGGGTTAACTTATATTTATTAAACGATATCTTATTTAGCGTATTCCTTTATCTCTTCTTATACGGATTAAATAGTAACGAGGTATTTAAGTAATAGTTTAACTTTGTTTCTAGTATAAGAAACTACTATCTATATACGACATTTAGCTTTATCGACTTCGAACGCTACGCCCTTAAGAGCTTATAGACGTTTCCTAGCCTATTAAGTATATAGATTTATCGACAAATCTTCGTTTACTTTCCGTTTCAATATTATATTAGTATAAGAAAGTAGTTAAGAAGCGGTATAGTATAGTAAAGGTGTTATAGAAGTAGTAGTAGCGTTGTAGTAAGGTAGAGGGTAGTAGAAGTAATAGTAGTTAAGTTAGATAAAGTTAGAGAAAAGATAAGCGAAAATGTAGCTAATATATAAGTCTTATCTTACTATTAAATAAGAAAATATAAAATTAACCCTACTAGTTTAATTAGGACTAGCGTCTTATATAATCCGAATCTTAATATATTTATACTTATAAATATTAATTATAATAATCATTATAATAATTATTATAATAATTACTATAATAATTACTATAATAATTACTATAATAATTACTATAACGATTAGTAGAATAGCTACAAATCTACTTCATTTTATTCTATATTAGTACTCTTTAAGTACTTATTATTCTCTACTTATACTTATTTTATCTATTTATACGGCTTTAAGTATAGAAAAGGAGTTCTTCTTGGAAGTATACCTATGGGTACCCACGGGTATTTTTAACCCAAGTACCTATGGGTACCCATGGGTACCCATGGGTAGGTAATCTTTGGCACTAAACTACATGATCTCCAACCTATCTATCTCTGCCCCGTAGTTACCACAATTTATCCCCGTTCCTCCTTTCATGTTGTCCAATATTCTTATGCTTCGGGTCGGTCTGGCTAAATAGTCGAGTACCGATTATGAGATGTAGAGACGAATGTCCCTCAACTACCGTTCCAGGGAATCAAATACCGCCGCCTACTTTAGTACTTATGGGTGCCATCTAGATGTGTCGGCTCACTCAATACCGCCGACGGATACAAAGGTCACCTTCTATGCTCTCAGTAATTGTAGTCTTCTCGGCTCCGTAGCATCTTTCAAGGATCCACCTCGATTCATGGTTATCGTTGTGCTAGAGTCAAAGTGAATCTCTTGGCTCAAGAACAGTCAAACTCAGCGAGTGACCGTTTCATCACCACTTTCCTAACTCTCACTAGAGATAACATTGGGCCAATCAACAAAGCCTTGCCTCGGGCACCTTCCAGTTTGGCTGCCTCCTCCTACCTTCTCCTTCCACAAATCACGTATGTTCTAGATTAAGCCTCAACAGTAGGCAAGCCTAGAACGACAAAACTGCAGCCCGTTCTTCATCACGTCTTCGGACTGTATCCCACAACACTGATCACTCAATACTCTAGTAAGAACGCCTTCTCTTTGCCCCAACCAGTACCTTTCTCTTTCCAAGCCATACGCATCACCTTCCTTCTACCGCAAGACACTCTTCAGGTTGATACGAGCACTCTGCCGCCTTCTAACCGGGTATCAGTTCAGTCCCAACAATACCAATCATGCCGAACTTTCGCCCTTCGGCCACAGTGAAGTCACAAGGCTTCTTTTTCCAACCAGGTCCCGTCTTCTCCAGCGACCGGAATGCCGCACATCGCCTCTATACCGGACTCTTCGGAGAAGATGGTTTCGACCTATCGCTTGACGAGGCCAAGGCAAGAGCAACTACGACCCTCCAAGCTCTCTTCGACTCGGCCATGGAATACCGAGATCTCTATATTTCGCTGAGAGGAAACGACGTCTTCTGGGAAATCATCACCAACCAGACGCCTCTTTACTATGCCCTCACCTGCGAAGAAGTGAAGGTCATCATCAAAGCTATGGCCAAGGCTAGAAATGATTACCGTGGCAACTCACCTATCACTCCTCTGATCGAGGTAATTACCAGATTCATCGAGCTGGAACAGCACACGGCTGCCTTACCGCCACCGCAGACCTTCACCCTCTCAGTTCGACCTGCCGCGGCCGCGGAAGCTGACAGGATCATAGCCGGTATGGCCTCCAACATGAGCGCCATGAACGTTACATCCGCCTGGCCGCCCGCGCATTTCACCCCGACAGATCTCATTATTCTAGCAGACAGGGAAGTCATTGCCTATTTGGCAGGAGTGGACGCGAACAACACGGTACCGCGTCAACCATTTCCTCGAGCGGATTCCCGGAACTCACCCACCCTGCTCCGCCTACACCTCTGCCACATGGCTTTAACCCGGCACTCGGTCTCATCCGACTGGACCCTCTTCCTCTCGCCCGTGGGCTTCCTCCACGACCTCAATCGCAGAAACTGGCACGCGGTTGCAGGCCGTCAGACCAAGGTATTCTCGACCATGTCTCGCTTTCTCCCCTACGTCTTCGACGCCCTGGTGAACCGCGACCAGACCTTCGCCGTCGGCATGCTCGCGCACTGGCTGCTGCAGAGCCGCACCCTCACGAAGGTCGCTGACCTCGTCCGCAACGACCCGACCGAGCTGTGGACGGACAGGGAGTTGATGCGCCGCTATGCGACGCTGGTCATTGTCCGACGCATCCCGACAGCGGACATGACCAGACGGGTGCACATCATCTGGTACGACCCCTGGATGCATGACGGTGCCGTCAAGAAACAATATACCCACAGCCAGCATGCGATCACCGAGTACCGGCGCCAAGTCGTCGAAGGCATCAAAGAATGGGCGGCCGAGAACGGTATCATGATCGAGGCCCGTTACTACGGCGGTCCGGTCTCGAGAGACGGCTCTGTCGCTGGAGACGGGGTGAAACAATGCTTTGCCTACCTTGAGGGCCTGGTCTCGGGGGTTCAAGTGCTGCCAGATGCGGAGGACCAAGCGGCTTTTCAGAGGCTTGGATATGTGCGCTCGATCTGAGGATGGTCCCAGAAGGGTAGAACTAGATGGGCTTCATATGCCGGAAGGCTGAGCAATACACATTTTCACAAGTGACAGACAGTAGAACTTCTACTCAGTAACTCAGTTAGACCACCTCTACCTAAGATTCAAGTGCCGGTGACCTCTACGGCGCCCTGGGTGCCTCGCCTCCTCGGCCTGGCAACCCAGCTCCTGCGGACGTGGCTCCTCTCCCCCTTCCGGCTCCTCCCCATAAAGGCTATTTGCCTGCCCTCCCTTCCCTCGCCCCTCCTGCAGCTATCCCAATGCCGCGCGCACCGCCCAAATCCCATCTCCGTGGGGGCGCGCACGTCGATTCCGAGCCACAACTGGTATGCACATAGCAAATTCATAGATCAGCCCAAAAACGGTTGTTTCTTGGATATATCCATGAATACGATACCGAGACTCAACCCAACCAAGCTCCGCGGAAGCGTCGGCAGAACAGGTCTCGCAAGGGCAAGAAGAGAAAAGACCGCGGAGAATAGAAGACCGCGGGGAACAGGAAGACCGTGGGGAATAGGGAGAACGTAGGGAATAGGGATCGCGAAGTAGCTAATCCCCGGCATCTAGATCCTGCATACCTTACTCAATAACGTACCTTACCCATCGACAGCTACCGCATCACTCAGGACACGCGAGAGATACGATGTATAGATCAGACGCAATGTCACATGCAGTTGTGAGCCTGGCGAGATCAGTAATTCTAGAGAGAAAGAACTTGAAATTTAAAAAGAATCTCTTCAAAGGAGAAGTCTCTTGATATAACCATACTTTCCCGGTCTAAACCTTCTTAGAAACAGGAGCACACTACCTTACAAAGCTGTAGACTCTGAACATACTTCTTACATGTACTTGATCATCAAAAAGCCATTCCACGTTATGTCGTTCAGCATAAAAATTCCATCCATCAAGACAAACAACATCATAATCTCCACCATGATTTCCTCCACGCAAGATATCCCCGGTCCTAACTCATGGGCTTCTGTCCATACACAGCATGAAACGTAAGATACGTATGCACAGACGAGTCCATAAGCGACTTCCGGACATTGATGAGAAACACCTCCACCTCAGCAGTAGACCACTTCAGCCCCCTCGTCAGCGGCGCCAGGCTCACGGCTTCCAGCGCGTCGTACAGCATGGCGCGGTTGTACAGCCCGACCTTCTTCAGCTTCGGGTCGCGCGGCCACGTGCCGATCGGCACCTTCCAGACCTTTTCTTGGACATCCCGGAACCCGCTCTCGACCAGCAGCTCCGCGTTGCGCTCCATGCTGAGCGGGTCGACGCCGAAGGTGCGGAAGCCGGACATGCAGTGGTCGACGAAGCGGCCGTAGCCGTAGTCGGGCGGGCAGGTGTCGTCGTCGCACTGGACTACGAAGCGGAGCTCTTGGAGCTCGATCCAGCCGCCTGGTTTTATGGCGCTGTGTGTTGTCATGAGGTCTTAGGTTGTGAATGCATATAGCCAGGAGGGTTGGCCAGGGAGGGCACTTACTCGTAAGCTCTCGTCAGCATTCGTGGCCAGTTCTTGATGGCCATGCACACGAAGCGTGCGTGGACGAGGTCGAAGGTGTCGGACCCGAAGAGCCACTCGGCCTCTGCGTCGTCTACCATGAACTTGACGTTTGGCGGCACCCAGTTGGGTTGTATCGGGCTCAGGTCGATGCCGATGACTTCAGCTTCTGGGTATTCGTCGCCCACTGTTGACCAGAACGGCTCTGTCAGTAACCCGGGCACGCGGATATTCAGTTGGGGATAAGAACCACGCCTCATCGACCACCGAAGACGTCCCTTCTCAGACTTCTGCATCACCATAAAAATAAAAGGAGGAGAAACTTGCCATCAATCGCCCATATCCCCGTCCCCGTGCCAACATCGAGTATCCGCTGCGGGTTGCTGATAGGCGCAAAGTGCAGCAGTCCGTCGCACACGGTGACGACCATGGCGTGCTTCATGTCCTCGCGCTCCTGCTCGGGCTCGTCGTTGGGCAGCAGGTAGCGGCCCTCCTGGTACCGGTGGTAGCGCCGGTTGTTCTCGAAGACGTAGTCGCGCACGCTCGACGACAGCGACGCCGACGTGGACGACGCCGCGTCGGAGCCGAGACCCTCGTCTTCTTCCTCGGCTCCGTGCGCCACCGCGGCGGCCCCTTCGGTCTCGGGTTCAATATTGTTGTTCTCGGCTGCCGGTGCGCGGGCGACGGTCGATGAGCTTTGGCTGTGTGGCGATGTCCCGGACGGTACTATGCCGGGCGGGCTTTTCGGCGGGGACCCGACCGGAGAGCCGACCGACGGAGTGGCAACCGCCGAAGGGCCAGCCGGCGGAGAAGCAGCCGGCGATTGCGGGTTTGAAGCCATCAGACGGTGTCTTGCCAGTAGAAAGATGGCGTCAAGCCTCATCCAACAATGGCAACGTGGAAATCAAACTCTCTTTGTAGTGGTTCAGGTTCAACGAGCCGCAAGCCGGCATCACTCCACATGTTCGTTTGCGGTTGGCAGCAGTGGCTGTTGGCCGCTTGGCTTCCCGGCTTCCGGTACCCGGGCCACCCGTCCACGTTCATTCCAATCTACTTCGTATACATAGCCTGTAAGTGGTCGCGGATGCGACGGAGGCGTAACCCGGTTCGATCCCATTGGCCAGCTCCGTAATTCGCGCAGACACGTATCGCGTGGCTGTTGGCGACCTGCATGCTCGGTTCCAATGGAACAATTCACATTGGTTGTCTTTTCAACTCTTCGCTCAAAGTGACTGGATACGGCATTGACTTGGCATTGACTTACCGACCCTGGACTAGATCGAGGATTACAACATATGTGAGATTATGTACGATTATGTACTGCTATGGCCTCTCCTGGGATGCTACCGTGGGATTGAGCCCAGTAACCCACTACCACCCCCCGCATAACTAGGTTTCTTCTGTCATACGATGCCTCCACCTCACCGACCCCAGACGTTACACATGGTTCATCCATCCGTCATCACCGATTAGAGACAAAGAAAAGGGAAACCCCGAAGAACAAAGCTCAGAAACGGCCAGTCCACGTGTGGCATTTACATAAGGTAACCAACCGAAGCCATGTCCGCACCACCACCACCACCGCCACCCCGGACCGGCCAGGACGAGCTCCGCCTCGCGACCGACAAGCTAGCTTCGGCGGTGGCCGAGTTCGAGACGCACCCGGTCCCGGACGGCAGCGACGCCGACAAGGCGCAGCGGTCCGCCGTCGTCGGCGCGGCCAACGCCGTGCTGGCCGCCGCCAAGAACCCGACCGACCAGTGGATGGACGTCACGGCCCAGAACGCCCTGATGGCCGCCAACCGCCTCTTCTGGGAGTGGGGCGTCTTCGACGCCATACCGCTGGACGGCGCGCCGGTGTCGTACGACGAGCTGGCTGGCAAGGTCGACGTGCAGGCGAAGCTGCTGAGTAAGACGGCCCCTTTATCTGTTATTCTGTGTGCGCACAACGGGAAAAAAAATGTTTGCTGACGGTAGTCATGATAGCTCGCATCGGCGGCGTCATCGTATCCATGGGCGTGTTGAAGCAGGTTGGCGACAACCAGGTCGCACACACCCCTCGATCCCTCATCTTCACCAAAGACAACCCAGTAGGCCTAGTATACCAGATGGCGTAAGCATCATCCTCATACCCTCACCTGACCACCCCCCAAAAGCAGTCCAAAAAAACATACCTCGTCACTAACCACCCGGATTGCACAGCTGGGAAAACGGCTTCGTAGTCTACGCCCAGCTACCCAACTACTTCGCCGCCTATGGCCGCAAGGAGCCCGAAACCCTCACCCACGTCCCCGGGACCTTCGCCTACGGCCACCCGGAGCAGAGCTACTACGAGATGCTGGAGCACGACCCGGTGCGCATGCGGCGCTTCATGCGCGCCATGGCGCCCATCGAGGAGCGCATGCCGATAGCCGGCATCTACGACTTTAGCTGGGCCGTTGCTGCGGCACCCAAGGCGGACTCTGACTCGGAGCGACCGCTTTTCGTGGATGTTGGCGGTGGTCGCGGGCATGCTATCAAGGCTATTCGGGCTGAGTACCCTGGTCTGCCTATCGAGCGCTTCGTGCTGCAGGATCGGCCGGAGGTTATTGAGGCGGGTGAGAAGCTGGATGATCCGGACCTGAGGGGCGTGCAGAGGATGGTGGTTGATTTTCACGAGTCGCAGCCGCTGCAAGGTATGTTCTCCAGTCCCGACCATGATCACCGCAGCACAATCAGCTGACCCCATATCTTTCCCTTTCTGTCTCACAGGCGCCCTAATCTACTGGATCCGCCGCTGCCTGCACAACTACGGCGACGCAGTGAGCACCAACATGCTGCGCAAGATCGCCGACGCGATGGCGCCCGATAGCAGGCTCCTGCTCCAGGAGGACGTGATGGAGAACCCGCCCAACCACATGGCGGCCATGCTGGACTTTATGATGCTCGGGTTCGGCGGGAAGCAGCGCACTCTGCAGACGTGGGAGGAGGTGGTGGGAAACGCCGGACTGCGCATCTCGAGTATATCGAGGGGCGAGGGGCCTTGGCGCAGTTTGGCGGTTATTGAGTGTGTTAAGACGGGTGAGTAGGGGGTTGTTCTGCGGTCGTTAAGTGTGGGACTGGGGTGAGGAGGTCGAGGTGTTTCTTAGGTACCTTATGCTGTCTCTTGGGTGAAGAGAGTTGGAGGCATGGCACTGTATCGCTCTCTTCCCCAGACCTTACGGCTAAGAGCAAGTAATGGCCGATGAGAATCAAATTTATTCAGTCAGCTCCTCGATGATCACTTTTAGGACCTTTCCCAGTCAGTTATATCACGATTCTAGGTTTGACGAGTAAGGGGTTTTGGTCAGAAGGCAGGCAGTCAGAACTCAAATGCTCTTTGTAGGTATTCAAGGGGAGAGAGTTTGTCATACATGGAATTCGTCTAGCCGTACGGTGTACCATATATACCGAACAATGTAGGTGAAAACGGTCGAGACCTTAGGTACTACATTAAGTGGGGGGTTGTTACACTGGCCATTTAGGCAGCCAATGATGAAACTTCGACCTGATTGCGGCGACTTGAACTTCCATCTCACCGACCCTTAGTCCTCAAGACTTTAGACTACCGTAATGGCGATCTCTAACATCCCTGGCGAGATCTTGAGTGCGATTCTGGCTCAGCTCCTCGAGTACCAGGACTATGATGACCCAAAATCACACATCTACTACGGCTACCTCCGCGATGCCCGCCTTGTATGTCGCCGATGGAACGAATTCGCGACAGCACACCTCTTTCGGACCTTGACCTTGGATGTTGCGCGGGAGAATGCGACTATGTCTTGGAAAGGCATCATCAACAGCGGAATGATCCAGCAGGCTGCTCGGGACATTGTCATCTGCAGCCATCTGAGCGATGCCGAGCGGGACATGGGCAGCGATGGGGAGGACTGGTGTGACCACGACAGCTCGCTCTATTTCAGTGATGCAGTTCGCGGCATCGCCAAACTACCCAACCTCAACTCTCTGCAAATCTGCTTCGCCAAAAAGTGCCTAGGCGCCAGGGAGTACCGGTGGTGGGAAGAGGACGAAGACACCGAGCCTATTTGGCAACGGCTGCAGGTGCTTAGGGCGGTTTTCCGGGCTATTCGGACACGACACGCCGCCGTCGGCAGAGATAATCTTCCCAGCGCGATTCGTTCTCTGACACTCAAGAACCTGCAAAATATTCCAATCCCACAATTCACCGCGTCTGAGCTCTACAAGGACGTCATGAAACATGTCAACGAGCTCCATTTGCTCATCGCCCACGAATTCAATGAACACGGGCCAGACCATGACCTCGACCGCCTTGAACGTCAGACGTACGAGCCGCACCTTCAGAGGGAACTCCTTCCTCCTCTGGCCCATCAACTAAGATCCTTGACCTTGACGTTCAGGGAGTGCTGGGGCGTTATCCCAGGATACTTTGACGGCGACGGTCTGGTCTTCCCTAATCTCAGGACCCTTACCTTGGGCGAGTTTGTCATCGGCCACCACAACCAGTTTGATTGGGTCTTGGCCCAGAAATCGCTCGAGACGCTCCGCCTGGACAGATGCTGCATAGTATCCTATTTGCGCGTCTGTGACGACGACCAATGGGATAGATGGCACGTACCGGCGCACGACTGGTACGAGTATCCCAAAGGTTCATTTGGGTTCGACGACAACGGCCGCACCTTCGGCTTCTCGGGGACGTGGGAGACGGTGTACGACCGCGTTCGCGAGGGGCTTCCCGAGCTCCGGGAATTCTGCTCCGTGCATCACAGATGGAGCAACACCTTCGACCGTCGAGAGAACATGGGAGCTAGTATGTCCGCTCTGCGTTACATCACTTTCGATTCTGGGCTCTGTCCGAGTCCGTGGATCGAGGCGCGGTATGGGCCGTATGGCACTGGCGACATGGAGTTTGGCAACAATGACCCGGCGGTCTGTCCTAGCGACGCGACGGACAGACAAAGATATACACCGGAAAAGCCTCTCAATCGAGCCAAGGAAACCGAACTGGGCGACAGGCGAGCATTCGAGGAACTTCTGCGGGCGGTGTGGGAGCGGCGATAGGGGGAGCTTCAAGGACTACATAGCGTCGTAACACGTTGTGCAACGGCCTGATTCACATTAAAGATAGTGCTCCTCCAGCACTTCCAAGACACTATGAGCAAGAGAGTACATATATGTCAACCTAACCGAAACTGACGAGGGGCGGAAGTTCAATGTAGCGCCCATTCGCTTAAACCAGCACCGTGGCAGCGGTGACCAAGACAATGAACCCGAATCCAAGTGTGCTGAGAGGCCGAGAGGACAGACCCATCGCGGAGTTGAGGCTTTCGAGCTTTGGGAAGCACTGGATACGGTACTTGTTCGCTCGGTAGCCGGATGTCTCGACGTCGTCGTAGTTCCAGTTTTCAACCTTCTCCTCTATGCACAGCTGGATCTGCCAAAAGTCATAGGCCGAGTCGACGTGGAAGTCGTATTCTGGAGACCGAGATACATTGCAGTAAAAGAAACAGTTGCCGCCGTAGAGTCTGCTTAGATCGTCATTCCTGGTGACGACGACGGTGTTGTTGCAGCATTTCGTTAGGGTTGCTGAGGTGTTTTCGCCAGCCACTCCGGTCTGATATCGACCGTAGCAGGCGATGTGGTCAACGGTGGGATTGTTACTGAGCGTGTAGAGACCGGTGCTTCCCACAGCTGGGCAGGCGGAAGTTGAATTGTTCATTGTGGGACCGGGCTTGGAGTTGTACCCAAGAGTGGGCGGCAAAGCTCCAAGTATCAGGAGGAAAGAGTGGCTTTGGACTCGGGTATATGAGCTTTCTAGAGACCTATAACACTGGCTGAGCAGGTTCAATGGAAAAGGGGGGGCTCGTGGCAGATAGACAGGCCGCTTGTTTGCATCGGCCGGGGAGCCCAAAAGATTTAAGTTTAGCACTTTGAAGAGTGAAGCGCTCTGGAGTACATGCTCATGGTCGTTAGGCCCTGTACCATTATGAGTTCAGAACCCGCTGCTACAGCCAGTATCAAGGGGATTGACGTCAGAGCTCCTGCAGTTGGGACTGTTGGTCTATTTTACCCGGACGTTGGAGGCAGACGTCTTCTTGGCGCCATAGACATCGTCCACTCTGTCTTGAGCGTACCTCGCCGGCAGTAGTTGCTTTCAAGTTGCATGGATATTTAATATAACTTACTTAATATCGTGTCACACAATACAGCATCGCGTTCTGTCTATGATATACAACGAGGACTTCAGCTTGGAACCGGCCGCCATCAGATCAACATACCTCCTGAACAGAAAAGAGTCGCCGGCCATAAGTGCCATGAAGATAGATCTTGATATCCTGACTTGGACATGGATCTAAAATAACCAACAATGAAGTGAAGTGCCAGTTACTTAGCTGACAACCGCGAGGCAGTCCCGAAAGAAAAAAAGTAAAAAAAGGCTAATCGGTGCGAGCCTGGATAAATCTACATACGGTACCGAATGTGGTCGCTCAGGCTCAATCATTACGGCCTTGTCACTTGATAGAGGAAGGGTAGGATGCGATCTGAAGAAGCATGGTGGTATGTTGAGGCTTAGACTGCCTGCAGAACCTGCGACCGTTTGGTCCTATTTACCCAAACTGAAGTAGGTAAGGTATGAGTAGGCGTAGGTCTTCTGGATTGAACGATGTGATATCACTGCCTTGAATTTAGCGATCGTCGACCCGCACTCCTCGTAACTCCATGTCCCAGTCCAGCACAGTCCATGATATTGTCAGAAAGGGCTTCCGTTGCTAGCAGTCAAGCCAGCAGCCCCCAACTGGCGACCAACAGTATCAGACCGACCCCAAGTGAGCCCAGAGAGTGAGAGGCGACGTTGACTGTGGCACTGCGCTTCTCCTGCCTAGGGATGCACCTAATATTGTATCTGTTGCCTGCATAGCCAGGCAGGGCGTCGTAGTCGATGTTACCGCTGTTATCCTCTATGCACTGCTGTATTTTCCAGAAACCGTTGGCTGAGTCGTCGTCGAAGCCGTACTCCGGAGACCGAGTGACGTTGCAGTAAAAGAAGCAGTCGGTGCCATTGCGGACAGCTATGCTTTCATCGCGGACCACGTCAACGGTGCTGTTGCAACATGTTCTGAGAGCGTACGAGGTGTTGTCTCCGGCAACGCCGGTCTGGTAGGCCCCGTAGCAGGCAATGTGGTCCACGTAGGGATGGATGTCGCCGCCGAACGTGGCTCCGGTGGTGGCGACGGCTGGGCAGAAAGCAGTTGAGTTGGTCATTGCAGTCCGGCCGCCGGGTTGGAAGCTAGAGAGCGGAGAGCAGTGAGAACGAAAAGATGCGACGTGATGAATGTAGGTTGTCAGTGTGAAAATAATAATGAGAAGGAGGATGAATCTTTTCAGACACCATGACACCGGCGGAGCAGGTCCAGTGTAGAGGCAGGCTGGTCATATCTAGGGGGGATACTTATGATTATTGCGCGTACTCAAGTAAGCACATGCTCGCATTGCCTAGTACTGGGCCATTATGTTTTAACAGAACATCCCGTTCTTGCCGCCTGCTGCGAGCCATACTGACGTCAGGGCTCCTGCAGTTGGGACTGTTGGGACATTTTCATTTTACCCGGACTCAAACTGCTCAAGGGCCGTCTTCTTGGCGCGTCGAGGATTATACAGGCCATATTGACTGTGTCCTGTTGGGGTAATTGCTATGAAATTGGATGGACGACTACTTGGTCACAATATACGTGTACGGCCGTGGGTTGTGTCTGGTGTCCAGTGGAAGTCAAGTCCTGCAATCTCACGACTTCAAGACCATGGGGTCAACTTACGGACGACCCTCGGCGATATCTATATCGATTATTTTGAACCGTGTTCAATTGGGCGCTGGGTATTGCGTTCCAAACTGTGTACCAAGCTGTGAGATAAAAACCATCAAATAAAACTATATCGATTATCTACTGGCTCCCATCTCAGCTCCCCGTGCAGAATGCGGCTGATCCAGAACGTACAGCTAAGGTATGACGATGCCTGGCACCTTTATTGCATCTGGCAGACCTAAACCCTCATTCACAACACCACATCTCTCTAATGCTATAATCCGTCAAACCAGGCGAGGACGACCATACCACACCACATCGCGCCATCCGAAGCCCCCCACGACACGACACATCCCCCCAGCGACCAAGGCCGACCAACCCACTCATCTCTTCTCCTGCAACTTCTCCGCCTTGACCCGCGGCGTAACATCCCCATTCCTCTTAGGCATATAATAGTAATTCTCCGGAAACAGTATAATATTCGCCAGCCTCACCAGATCAGCCTCAGCATGACTCTGCGTAACAGAATCACTCGCCACATCCCCGCTCTTCTCCGTCATATCGACATCCCCATCCCCATCCCTCCTCTTCTCCCCCTTCCCCTCCTCCTCCCTCCCCGCCGGACTCGCATCACCACCACCGCCACCATTCTCAGCCGGCGACGGCGCGACGTCAAACGGCGCGAGCCCCATGGCCTGCAGGCCCGCCGACCCGCCCACCGCGGCGATGTCCGTCTCTCCCGGCCGCCCGGTGTGGGAGGCCTCGGTGCCGAGCCCGCTGCCCGTGGCGTCGAAGTCCGGGCCCGGGTGGCCGCGCTGGAACGTCTTGCGCTGGCGCGCGAGGTACAGCGCGTTAGTCTGCGTCAGCGGCGCGGCGGGGACGTAGACGAGGATGGACACCTGGGAGGTGGAGTTCGCGCCCGCCACGGCGCCCGAAGCGGCTGAAGAGCCCGGCGGCGGCGTAGCGGCGCGGCTGGCGGCCACGCTGGCCATGCTGAAGTTGTCGTTGCTGGTGATGTGGTAGGCCGTGTCCGGGTGCCAGAGGATGTAGTCGCCCGGCTGCAGGGTCGGGATGGTGACCAGGGTGCGCCGCAGGTGCAGGTGCGGGTGCCACAGTTCCGTCAGGCGCTGGGCGTGGCCGGGGACGGCGCCGTGGATGATGGTGCTTTGCTCGCTGTCGAGGGCCCAGTTGCTGGCGTCCAGGTAGGCCTCCCAGGCCTCCGTGTCGCGCTGCTCGGGCGCTCTGATTTTGGGCGAGAAGAAGGGGCGGAGAAGGAAGTAGGCCGTTGCTAGTTTGGGGGATGGTAGGAGGCGGATCAGCCCCGGCTCGATGTGGTTGAGCGACAGGACGCCCTGGTACATGCGGAAGATGCTGCAGGCGCCGTGGCCGTTGTAGGCGTCGGGCGTGGTGCCGATGCGGCCGGTCGGGTCCCAGGGGTCGTACTCCTCCCACTTGCCCTTGAAGACGGCGTCGTAGGTGCCGCCGCGGCCGTAGCCGTCCGGCTCCCACCGCTCGAGACTGCCGTTGTCCACCTGCGCGATTACGGTGGACGAGGTGAAGTCGCCGAGCAGCTCGGCCGCCGACGCGGCGGCTGCGGCTGACGCTGCGGAGGTGTTGCTGGTGCTGCCGCCGTTGGCGGCGCTACCGTTGCCGTTACTGGCCGGGGCGGAGGAGTCAGTGCCGTTGGCTACGCTGCTGCTCGGGGCGCCGTGGATGCGGATACGATCCGCGTAGACAATGGGGAATTTGGTGGCCATGCGGTCGTCGGCTTGGTTGTCCCACAGCGACATGACAAACTTCTGCGCCCGCAGCACGTTCGGGTGGGCGCGCGTGCGCACCTGCGCCGGCGACCAGAAGAAGTCGAAGCAGGTCGGGTCCTGCGCCGGCGGCGGCTTGAAGTCGTGCTTCGTCTCCAGGTACTTGACCGTCTCGGCGACGTTCTTGTCGCAGTCGGCCTTGGGCATGACGCCCCTCACGACGCCGACGCCGTAGCGGCGCAGCTCGCGCGCAAAGTCGGCCGTCTTGGACGGGTGCTCAATGTCGGTGAAGTCAATTGAGGGCGTCAGGTTGGACCCCTGGCTCTGTATGTGCTCGACCTCGCCGCGCAGGGCGTCCAGCAGGCGCTTCCATGACGCCTCGAGCTCGGCTTCGTGGCCGGCGACTAGATTGCGCTTTATGCTGGCAAAGCGCGACGGCAGCGGCACGGGCTCGGTGCCGTAGAATGACAGGACGGGCGGCTCCATTGCTTGGTCACTGTTAGTATTATTACTGCTGTTGGTGTTAGTGGTGTCGCCGCCGCTGTCATTTCTGGAGGCGGCCGAGGCGCGGATTTTGAGTTTGTGGTTTCTGCGGGGGCGCAGATGGCTGATGTGGTACCAGCTATTAGTCTGCTGTTCTAGGCTGCTGCTACCTCCCGGACTGTTATTACTCTGGCTCTGGTTCTGGTTTTGGCTGAGACTCCGGCTGTGGCTCGTCCCGTTGGCCCTCTCCTTCTCCTTCTGGCCTTGCGGAGGGACGGCCCCAGAATTGGAATTGTGGTGGTGGAGGGGTGATGCGGAGGAGGACGAGGGCGGCGAATTGTCCTTGGCGGCGTTGGCGGTGCTGGCGTGGTTTTGGTGGTTCTGGTGGCACGGGATCCAGCGATTGCAGTGGGTGCACCGCTGCTGCCGAGCACTGGCACTGGCACTGCTGCGCGTGTTCCTCCCTCCCATCGTCAGCACCCCCAAACCCTTGTCCTTAATACCGGCCGGCCCATTGCTATTGGTCGTAGCCAGAGTCGACCCCTCGAATACCGCCGGTACTGTTACCGGCGCCGGTTCGACCAATGCTGCTGAGCTGCTCATCCTGCATCGATGAGGACCATCGAGTCCCGTTCCAAGTTCCAAGCTCCTTTGTCTCTGTCCTTTTTTCTTTCCCTTTTTTTTCTTTTTGGACAGCCACTATCCACACGGCACTGCTGTGCACGCGATAACAGTCCGGCGACAGGAAGTGTGGCAGACGCGCGTGGACCGATCCAGGTTGGTGATGCCGCAATGAGACGAGTCTAGAGTCGAATGGAAGGAGTTGAGTTCACTGTTTGCAGGAGGCAACCTTGCGTCTTGTGACTCTTTTCCTTTTCTTCTTCCTCTTGGTTTTGACTGGGCCGTCTACCAGGTAAGTAGCATCATATATGGCGAATGGACAGGCAACACCGGCAGGGTTGGACAGGGTGGCTTCAAATGGCGATTGGGTTCAATATAAGGGTAGTTCCCCCATCCTTTAGGCAAAATGGGCCACCAAAAGACTCGGACGGCACGCGGGTTCTCCAGAGGGCAAGAGGCGAGAGTGGGCTATCCATTTCCCTATTTCTCGCCAGCAACTTCAGGGCCTAGAAGCCGCCCTGGGCTCTCGGTACATGTGTCTCCGCTCTGCTGCAATGCTGGCCGAGACTTGCGAGCTCCCATCGCCGCGGTTCACCCGGCCAGACACGAGACACGAAGGCTACACTAGGAGGACTCACGGAGTCACGGGAGGGGTGGGCAGAGATAACAGCTGCTTCGTCCCGGCACGGCTTGTGGCATGACATTGCCAGGCCTTCTTTCGTCCACTGACATTCAGCTATTCCCGGCTTGCATCCACTCTCATCCATATCCACGGGCCTAGGGTGCTGGCCCAATGCAATGTTGAACGAGAGCAAGACGGAAACGGGAAATGTTCGCCAAAATCCAAACAACACCAAGGTGCTCCCCACAATCTGGGGTGTGACGGAAGTTTCGGTACTGCGGAGGAAGGCGCGCCTCTCCAACATTGGAGAAAGCTGGCACACCATCCGGAGTAATTTGTCTCGGTCAGCCAATCACAGCTCGGCTGTCATGCAGCGTGGATCCTCCAGGCGGAATACGGCTCCGCAAGCCTGAACTCAACGTCCCCGGCGTAGCGCCTCACGGGCCGCGATTCCCAAATCTTGGGCGCACACCTGGGACCGCGATCCAATCGGCTCCCCTTGCCGCATGTCGAACCTCGAACGAGTGGCGAATGGGCCGTCGCCAAAGTCTGGTCTATTCCCGTCGGATCTGACGTTGCAACCTGGTTCGCCAGATAGGCGAGTCGGGTATTGACACTTCAGTGCACCTTCCACGAGATCTGGATGTCGCTCCTGCCGTCTTGCGAACTCAACCACATGTGAGACTTGATACCGAGAACCTTCCAACCGACAGGTACTCTACTCGCGGAGGTGTTGTCTATTCTCAACAGTGAGAATTTGAGTTTCCTGCTCGAAATTAATATATTTGTATTTCGCTGCATGACGCGAGCCCAGCAACAACAACCTGGTCTACAATCCTCAGCACTGCTAATCATGTCTTATGCAGTCTGAGATTAGACGAGCAGAACATATTATGCACGAGAGTGTGGATGCTTTGTAGCTTTGACACTCAGTGTCCCAAACTGGAACCAGAAGCCCTACGCCACATACCATCGATCCCATCTCATCTCATCTCATCCGCTCGGTAACCTTGCCGACTGGACCTCAGCCTAAGTTTCTTGTTCTTGTCACATGCTGCTCGACCTCATCCAGGTCTACCTCGGGGATTTGTACGCTGCTGGGCTGAGACATGCAGCTCTCAACCCGGATTCTGGGATTCGCCGCATGGATTGTGAATATCCTGTCGGGTAGGATGTGCATGCAACATCCTGAGATCCCCTATTCTTAGGAGGTCAATCTTCCCTAGCATCTTGGCTGAGACTACTCACTATCACCTTCCCCTGACAAGGAGCGATCTCACCATACTTGTCAGAAATAAGGCATGGGCTCACTCGCTCCGAGCTCTTATCACTACACCACGAGATGTGTCCCTAGTCCCAGAGCGGAACGGACCAGTCTATCTTCACCGCCCAGCACCTACACGTGCTCAGCGCTGACATGGGGTGTGAACACCTGTCTCGCGTTCAAGTCGGATTGGTGTTCTAGAGTGATCAAGGACAGAGTTGGGGGTCACGTTGTAACGTAATATGTGCGGCAGGACGAACCACTGGATCATGGTGAGCCACAGATACGCTATACGCAGAAGTCCATCGTGTGACCTGGACTAGCAAACCAACAGCCAACTTGATTGATGGATTTTACTTTCTATATATTACCGCCGTCTACTAGTCTTCACACCTGGGTCCCATAAATAGCCTCACGCTTGGATGAGCGCTGCCTCGACAACCAGGTTCGGGATATGCACGACAGTGACAGTGGAGGACTCCACGGATGGACCATGATGCCTCGGTTCCCAAAACCTAGGCTGAGGCTCTTACTACACGGACGCAGTACCTCATCCTCATGCTTATATGGGGTCTCACTGTACCAAACTAGAGCTAGATCTAAAGCCTAGGCAGGTACTGGTCGAGTCACGGAATGAAGACTGGTAACTCGCTGCTTCTATTCACTCCGGGGCGTCAGTGAGAAGATCTACATGTCTTCATGTACGTGTAACTCTCACTATCGGCCCTTTGGCCTTATCGAAGAGAGGGGATGGTTTCGCAAGCAAGATGAGAAAAGAAGAGAACTGAACCGGAGCAAACCCCCGTTCCCTGTTTAGCAGTATTCAAACGGACTAGACAATCTCCTCTTAGAGTGAGTACACCATAATCACCTCCCTTATTCCTCCCACGACCCGTATTCAAACTTGGTCAAATATGAAATCGATCCTAGAAGAACGCTTAGATCAACCACCGCCCTTTAAACAACACCAACATATTCCCCCCCCTCTCACTTCTTACAACGTCCACAATACCGGCACTCGCCCGAGCACAGCGTCCAGTCTTTCCCATCAACCCCCTCAACCCAACCATCCTCATCACCAACAGCCAGCTCAGCACCCCCCTCCCCAGCACCCAGCTCACCCTTCTCATCAACAGAACCCCCCCTCTCCCTCTCACCATCCCTCCACCTCCCCCCAACCTCCTCACTAACCACCTCCCCCGCCCCGTCCCCCCACTCCCGAACCTCCAACCCCCCCATCCCCTCCCTCCTCAACTCAACCCTCCCATCCCCCCTCCCCGCCACGCACCGCAGCACCCAATGCAGCAGCGCCGCGAACGCCGCCAGTTCTCTCCTAGCGAGCCGCTCCCACCGCTCCACGCGGGGGCGCACGTCCTGCACCTCGATCTCGGCAGAGTCAGTGCCGAACACGCCCTTGTCGTGGTAGGCGACGACGAGGCGCGAGATCTGGGCCAGCCAGAGCTTGGGCATCTCCTCGTAGACGGTGTCTTCTTTGTCTTTCTTCCAGATGACGCGGGTTTTGATCTCGAGGATTTGGGGTTGGGGGACTTGGCGGGTGGGGGGGTTGGTGGTGGTGGTGACGGTTATCTTGGTTGCGGGTTTGGAGGTGGGAGGGGATGGGTGGTTGGTGGAGGTGAGGGTTGAGATGAGTTGGCTGAGGTCTGCGACGTCTGCGGTTGTGGTTGATCTTAAGGCAGATGGATTCTTGCTCTCTGCAGACGTGCTTCTTCCAAGCGGTTGAGCAGGAGCGCCATCGTCTTTCTCAGCGACGTACGCATCCGCCTCTGCGCGGACAAGCATCCTCAGTCCGCCAAAGTTATACTTGAGAATCCTGTGGCTGTGAGCAGACCCCTTCATCTCCGCGTCCCAGGTGGTGTACGCCTCCGGAAAGGTGTGCCCGTGGCCCTTGATATCCTCCAGCTTCTCGGTGGGAGAGTTCTCCCGACGCACGAAGAAGACGGTACTGCCCACGGCCTGGACCAGAATGCGGAACGACTTGTCCTTGCCGAGGACGAAGCGCACCAGGTTGCCGAGCGAGCTGTAGCAGGCGACGATGTCTAGCTCCGCTGGCAGGTTGGGGTCGTGGCTAAGTGCTGCGAGGACGGTGGATTCCATCGGGTGGGACGGGTACTTGGATGCGTTCTTGTCGCGGAAGTGGTCGTTTGAGTCTTGGGCGAGCTTGGTCTCTCCTGGCAGGGGCGTCCAGCGTGGTGGTGTGCCTGGATGTTGTTAGTTGGGTTGCTGAGAGGGTTGGGATAAGACGGGGGATGTACTAACCGGGAATGAGAATGGTCGGGTCACTCTTGTCGAGCCAGTTGTAGGAGGTCACCAGACTGCAGTCCTGGATGCTGGCCTTGTCCGTGAAGTCCTTGGCATCCTTGTCGAGGTCATCCTTGTTCAGGGACTGGATCAGCTTGCCCAGAGGAGGCGGTGGAATAGAAGAGACGCAGACTCCGTGCGGCGTAGACTTCTTTTGATAGTACCGGTTGGACGTCTGGTACGTCTTTCCTCGAGCTTTCCAGTAGTCACTCATGTTGAACGGGGAGTCCAGTAGGGACGGATCGGGTAAACTTATGGCGTACAAAGGTCAAGATAGAGCACAGTTTCGGTCTTGGCTGGGAAGAACGGGGGGAAAGCAGCCCATTGCTCTTGCAAGCAACATAGTATAATTATATAGCTGATACAGGAGGAAATGAGAGAAAAGGCGAACCATATTGGCTCGTGCGAAATAGTTCAATCTGTGGTGCGTGTTTGCTCGTATGCAACTATCCGAACAAGCCTCTGATATCTGACAACGGCAAGAGCTGTCTGACAAAGATTCAAGGCACGTCGTCTGCATATTTTGCACGACGAGACAGCCTGGCAGCCTGCCTTGAGTTCCCATGTTGGTTGGTTACACCCATGCTGAGGCCCAAACGCGGGCCTCATTATGTAGGCGGGCAGATTCGGTGGCAGTGGTGGCCATTTGAGGCCCATGTGGCGCGCAACCATCTCGGATCAATTTCTCTGTGATTGTTGGAGCTGTGACGCCAGCAAGCAGGCGATCCCATCAAGTGCAATCGACACCAAGAGGTCCAATGATCTTTTATCTTGGTGATATGTTTTTGACTAAATCATCTTATTGGTTTTGTTGTTCCTGGGTTTGTGTTTCGTTGATTATCGGCCTGCTTCCAGGTTGTTTGGTAACAATGCACTAGTTGCATATTCTCTTACTGCGATATCCGTCTCCACTCAGGCAACCTCAGGCAAAACACTTCATGCATAATCTCCAACAACCAACATCAGTCTTCAATGGTGGCAGGCCTCCCGCGTAATCGCCGCCCAACATGCAGTCCTATCATCAAAACAAAGCGACCAACAGAATGCGCCTGGGCATGTGCCGAGGCGGTCAGTCAGGCTGCGAGCTTGAGGCTGCTCACACATATATCATATATCTGAAATGGATCATACATGGTCCTCTTGCCAGACTTCAAGAGCAGTCACAGCCAGGCAGAGATCATTATTGTTGATTTTATCACACAGTGCAAGAACGCAATACCATTGGCCATTTCGAAACAGTCCTCAGGTAGAGATCACGAGCTGTAGTAGTCGGTTCTATTCATCATGTCTTCAGCCACGGAGAGCTCAGGACGTGCAGGCCACCTGAACCGCCTTTTTCGCGATGTTCTCGCCGGAAATCGTCAACTGAAGTCCCCTAGCGAGGGGGGGTTGTTCATCGAAGCTATCTGTATCCAGCAGCCAGCAACCTCCTGTGTCGAGAGGCTCATCTCGAAGCCAGCTGGATTGGACGCTCTCCGGACCTCAGTCCGTCTCGATCTGAGCCCCGGCTTTATTCAGACCTACGTCTTCAAACTCATCAGATTCCTCTCCGACCCGAATGTCAAGTCACTTGCAAATGGCCAGTTCTTGCAGGATATTATCCTCGCTATCGTCGAGCCACCCACCGTCTGGAGAGTTGCTGTTGGGCTCTTCCTCGGCTCCAAGCTCGCCGAAGAGTGTCTCCCGTCGTTTGCATGGCTTGTCTGTGAAATCGTTTCCATGCCGCCTTCTGTTGAACTCGACTTGCTCAACGATGTCAAAGCAATCGCTGAAGACGGAGCACTGATGCGTGCCTCGGCTCACGAGGTGCGCGAGCTCGGATACCGGATGAAGCGTGCTCTTGAGGCCAAATGCACGCCTGGTTCCTCTCCCACAGCGTACGCTCCAGGCGGACGGCACGACAACGACTTCGAAGACTTTCGGAACGTAGCCGTCTATCCTACGACCGACGAGTTTCTCTCCACGGAACTTCCTTTCTATCGAAAGATGAACGAGGTCTTCGATGTTGACGAAGCTAGTCGTGCTGCGGTCCATCTCGATAACCAGTTCCGTCTTCTCCGAGAGGACATGTTGGCGGAGCTCCGGAACGACCTTCACGTTGCCATGGGCAAGAAGCATAACCGAGGGCGCAGGGTCATGACATTGGGAGACCTACAACCCGTTGCAATCAGCCATGGCGACGAAGAGTGGCCGAAAACGTGTGCTATGGCCTTGAGTTGCTATCAGGGGCTAGGAGTCCTCCGCGAGAAGACCCCGAGTGCAAGAAAGGCATACTTGAAGGACCATCCAAGGTTTCTGGGACATGAATCGTTCGGCGTGCTTTGCAAAGACAAGACTATCTTTGGATTTGCATTCGTCGAACGGAACGAGGATCTTCTCTCCCGTGCGCCGCCTGTTGTTCTGCTTCGGTTTGTGGATGGTGCCTCTTTCCAACGAGCCCTGCTTGCCCTGAAGAGCGTCCAGGGTGTCAGCTTCATGCTAGTTGATACGCCCGTATTTGCATACGAGCCCGTTCTAAAGGGACTGAAGGGCATCGATGTCTTTCCCCTCTCTAGGCAACTCCTCCAGCCAGATGCACCGACTGGTGACTTCAACCCTGTGGCTTTGGTCGCAAAGCTAGTTAAGCGACTCCGAGAGCTCAGGAGTCCTGATGGGTCGCTTAGTCTGCCCCCTATTATCGCCGATATTCACCTGGACAAGTCCCAGGCAGACTCTCTTATTAGCGCTCTTGAGAATGCTGTAACACAGATCCAAGGACCACCAGGTAGGTTACATCCCACACCGACTTGATATGTTGTTCTAGAATCATACTCACTACGAACTATAGGAACCGGAAAGTCCTTCATTGGCGCCTTGATCGTCAAGGTTCTAGTGCGAGTGGGCTTGCGGGTGCTTGTTATCAGCTACACGAATCATGCTCTATGTCAATTCCTGAAAGACCTGAACAAAGCGGGCATAGCATGGGATTTAATGGTGCGGCTCGGTTCGAAATCGAAGTGTACCCCGGAGACAGCACAGATTTTGCTCTCGGCTATACGGAACAAAGCCAGACTTTCCATGGAGTCTCGTTGCATTCTCGACGCTAAAAAGATCGCGGCCTCTCAAGTTTCTGGCAAACTGTCTGGCGAATTCGATCAATATAACAATTTCTCACCGACCTGGAATGTTATTTCGGAGCACCTCGAGTTCTCCGAGGATGACAGACCGTTTTACGACGCATTCCTAGTCCCGGCAGAGGAAGACGGCTGGAGACGCGCGGGACGAAAACGAAGAGAAGTCGGACCCGACTACCTCTTCAGAGAATGGAGCCAGGGAAGAGGTCCTGGAATGTTCGCCAACCGAGTTCACGCCAGTTGCAGACCTGTCTGGGAGATGCCACTGCCCGCTCGGCAGGCCAAGATCGCCAAGTGGATGGAAGCACTCATGGGTGAGCATATCAAAAAGGTTCAGGAGCTGGTACAAGAGTTTGATGACATACAAGAGCGCCGCACAACCATCTTTAGCGAGGGCAAAGTGAGCACACTCAAGTCGAAGAAGATCATAGGCTGCACGACAACTTCGGCTGCAAAGCAAATCGAGCTCATCCGCAATGCAGAGGTCGATGTGGTAATGGTGGAAGAAGCAGGAGAGATCCTGGAAAGCCATGTGCTGACAGCCCTGTCGGCATCGGTGAAGCAGCTGATCCTCATCGGTGACCACAAGCAACTCCGGCCGAAGGTCAATAACTACGCCCTCACTGTGGAGAAAGGAGAAGGCTTCAACCTCAACATGTCGCTGTTTGAGAGAATGATCGTTCAAGGAGCACCCCATACCACCCTTCATAAACAGCATCGGATGCGTCCCGAGATTTCGTTGTTCGTCCGAGAACTGACCTATCCTGACCTTGTCGATGACGAGAAGACCAAAACTCGAGAACGTGTCAGGGGCCTCCGCGATCGGGTTGTCTTCTTCAATCACGCCAAACAGGAACAGGCGGAAAACGAACTGGCCGACAAGCGTGATCCGGATGTTAAATCTAGCAAGAAGAACGAATTTGAAGCTGAAGTGGTGCTTAACTGCGTCAAGTATTTTATTCAACAGGGCTATACGTCGGACAAGATCGTCGTTCTGACGCCTTACCTTGGCCAGCTTCGTCTCCTTCGCGACATGCTCCAGGACCGTGCTGACGTCGATCCCACACTCAACGACATGGATTCAGGTGAACTGATCAGAGCTGGTCTGATCACAGAAGCTGCAGCCAAGGTCTCCCAGAAGCAATTGCGTATTTCCACGATCGGTAAGTCAAATGAGCGCGAGATGTCGTCAACACATGCGATGGTGACATCCTGTTGTAGCAATATGAAACTAACCCCTGCATAGACAACTACCAAGGCGAGGAAAGCGAGATCATCATTGGATCCCTTACTCGAAGCAACGACTCGGGCGATATTGGGTTTATGGCCGCGCCTGAACGCCTGAACGTTCTGCTTTCCCGAGCTCGTAACTGCCTCGTGCTGATTGGGAACATGGCAACATTCATGCAAAGCAAACGTGGTCAAGGCACGTGGGTTCCATTCTTCGAACTGCTCAAACGTGAGGGAAACCTTTATGATGGGCTTCCGGTGAAATGTGAACAGCATCCAGAAACCACGGCGTTGCTCAAGGAACCTGCCGACTTTGAGACGTTCTGTCCGGACGGAGGCTGCTCCGAACCTTGGTACGTTAAGGCTGATTCTTTTGACTTCTCTTCCGCCTTCCTTGATTCTACCCCTCTGTATTCCGCCTGTTCTTTCTTCTCCCAATCTTAGGCATCGACTCACATGCTCACAGTGGCGTTCTCATGAAATGCAAGACTCATGTCTGCAAACGTCGATGTCACCGAATACGTGATCATTCGAAGATCGAATGCACACAGCTTGTGGAGACGGCCTGCTCGCGGGCGCACAAGCGGCGAATTGCGTGCAGCAAGCGGAATGCAGCCTGCTCCAAGTGTGTCCAGGAAGACAAGGAAATCGAGCGTCGTGCCAAGCGAGATCTCCAGATGGAGAAAGAGCGTCTGGCCCGACAGGCAGCATACAAGAAGGAGCTCCAGGACCTTGAAGACGAACTCGACCTTCAACGACGTCGTCTGAAATATGAAGCTGAGGAGGAGGATCAGAAGAGAACCCTCCAGGAGCGCCGTGCTGAGGCTAAGTCTCTCAAGGAGACTGTCGAGAGGACGAAAGAGCGGAAGGTACGACAGAAACAGTCTGAATCCGAAACAAAGTCGACCGAAACGAAAGAGCAAAAGTCATCGACCGAGGACCAAGCGGCGCCCGGATCTGCCAAGTTCGAGTGGGAGCAGTTGAAGAAGCTGGAAGGTGCAAGGTGCAACACCCTGGACGAACTCATGGGGATGATCGGCCTTGAAGATGTCAAGAAGCAGTTTCTCTCCGTCAAATCGAAAGTTGACACCATCGTGCGTCAAAACTCAAGCCTCAAATCCGAGCGGTTCAGCTGTTCTTTGCTGGGAAATCCCGGAACAGGTAAGTGCTGCACTTTACATAATATATCAATATTGAGACTGACGAAAATCCCAAGGCAAAACTACTGTTGCTCGCTTGTACGGAAAGTTCCTCAACTCAGTCGGCGTCATCCCTGGTTCCCGCTTCGAGGAGACTACCGGATCAAAACTTGCAAACATGGGCGTAACCGGCTGCAAGAATCTCCTCGACGACATACAGAACGACGGAGGTGGCGTCGTATTCATCGATGAGGCGTATCAGCTTTCTTCTGCCTCGACTCCTGGCGGTGGAGCAGTACTTGACTTCCTCCTGGCCGAGGTGGAAAACCTGACGGGCAAAATTGTGTTCATCCTGGCCGGATACAATCGAAACATGGAGGCTTTCTTCGCACACAATCCGGGCCTGCCGAGTCGTTTCCCGAGGGAGTTCAAGTTTGCCGATTATACTGACGAGGAACTGCTTCGCATACTCAAGGTCAAGATTCATGCCAAGTACGATGGGTCGATGAAGTGCGAGGACGGTATGGATGGTCTATACACCTACATCGTTGCTCGCCGCATCGGATACGGACGGGGCAGTGATGGATTCGGCAACGCAAGGACCGTCGAGAACACCCTGTCGAAAATCTCCGACAGGCAAGCAGACCATCTGCGACGAGAGCGTAGCAAAGGAGCAACCCCGGACGATTTTCTCTTCACCAAGGAAGATCTCATCGGACCTGAGCCCTCTGGTGCTTTGGCTAACTGTAATGCGTGGACAAAGCTGCAGGAGCTGATCGGACTCAAGGCGGTCAAGTCTGCAGTCCAATCCATGGTCGACACTCTCACCGAGAATTACCGGCGGGAACTTCTCCGAGAACCCATTGTTCAGTACTCGCTTAATCGAGTATTTCTCGGCAACCCTGGTACCGGTAAGACAACTGTGGCTAAGCTTTTGGGGCAGATTCTGGTCCATTTGGGTCTCTTATCAAAAGGCGAAGGTAAACTCCCTTGGTCTTCCAGTCTCCGGTTCGATCGTCATGCTAATTCCTCCCAGTCGTAGTCAAGAACCCGTCCGACCTTGTCGGTGCGCATCTAGGGCAATCAGAACAACAGACCAAGGGCATCCTAGCGGCAACGATCGGCAAAGTCCTCGTCATAGACGAAGCCTATGGTCTAAACCCTGGAGGAAGCGGCTCAAGGGACCCCTACAAGACTGCCGTTATTGACACGATCGTTGCCGAGGTGCAAAGCGTACCGGGATCAGACCAATGTCTGCTCTTACTCGGCTACAAAGTGCAGCTCGAGGAGATGTTCAATAATGTCAACCCAGGATTAAGCCGACGCTTCCCTCTTTCCTCTGCCTTCATCTTCGAAGATTTCTCGGACGACGAACTCCAACAGATCCTCAATCTGAAGCTCAAACAACAAGGATTCCAGGCAACTGGGGAGGCGAAGACAGTGGCGAAGGACGTGCTGAATAGGGCTCGAAACCGACATAACTTCGGCAACGCCGGTGAGATCGACATCCTTCTTGACGCCGCAAAAGCTCGTCACCAGGCCCGCCTCTCAAAAGGAGAGACAAAGTCGCGGAACACGCTAGAAGCGCTGGACTTCGATGAGCACTTCGACCGTGCCGAGCGAGCTGATACAAACATCCAGATGCTCTTTGAAGGTACTGTTGGCGCGGAAGACGTGATCGAAAAACTTAAAGGCTATCAAGACACGGTCAAGACGATGAAGCGCTACCAAATGGATCCAAAGGAGAACATTCCATTCACCTTCCTCTTCCGCGGACCACCAGGCACGGGGAAAACCACGACTGCCAGGAAGATTGGCAAGGTCTTCTACGACATGGGCTTCCTTGCCACCACCGACGTAATCGAATGTTCGGCTAGCGAACTGATCGGCCAATACGTCGGCCAAACTGGCCCCAAGGTCCGAAAAGCCCTCGACAAGGCTTCTGGGAGGGTTCTGTTTCTGGACGAGGCCTACAGACTCTGCGATGGACCGTTCGCGAAGGAGGCCATAGACGAGCTTGTGGACGCCGTGACAAAGGACAAATACGCCAAGAAGCTGATAATTGTCATGGCCGGCTACGAGAAGGACATCAATCGTCTTCTGTCCATCAACGCCGGTCTCACGTCTCGCTTTCCCGAAGTCATCAACTTCCGAGCCTTCTCCCCTACCGAGTGCTTAGATCTCCTCTGCAAAGTGCTCCAAGGGCACCAGAAGCGTCTCTCCTCCAAGGGCCACAAGCTGGACCTGTCATGTCTCGATGCTCCCACTGACGCTTTCAAGGATAAAGTATTACAGTGGTTCGCTAGGCTTCGCGATCAAGACAACTGGGCAAATGCTCGCGACGTCGAGACCATAGCGAAAGGGGTCTTTAACAAGACAATCGAGGGATCAGTACTCGCCGTTCAGGAGGGCATCGTCGAGGCCGAACTCAAGGCCATGTTCGACGAGAGAGAAAGTCGAGCAAAAGGTGCAACATCTGGGACAGACCTAACTCAAGAAGCCAACATGCTCAACCTTCTTCGCACTCAGTGTCAACCCGGCTCCCCACCGCCACAGCTTTCAACCACAACAGCGACTAAGTCGAGCGTCCAAACCTCCCAAAAGAATGCTCCACCTCCGCCACCAGCCAAAGAAGAGCCCGGGCCTCGCAGGTCCAAAAGGCACCAAACAAAGCCCGACCCATCACGAGTGGCACAACGAGACGCAGGAGTCAGCGACGCGGTCTGGGCGCAACTCGAGAAAGACAAAGCAGCCGAGGTAGCCCGCGAAGAGGAATACCGCGCACTAGTCAAGGCCCGTGAGGCCGCAGCCGAAGCAGCGAGGGAGCTCATAATCCAGGGACTGCTGGTAGAAGAGGAAGAGGAACGGCGCCGGCACGAGGAAGAGCGGCGCCGGCAGGAGGCGTTGAGGGAGCAGATCATGAAGCGGTTGCAGCAGGAGGAGGAGCGGCGCAAGCAGCAAGCTGCTGTGCAGAAGAAGCTTGCTGCTACTGGGTTGTGTCCTGCGGGGTGGAACTGGGTTGCGCAGAGTGGTGGGTATCGGTGTGCTGGGGGGGCGCATTTTGTGTCGGAGGGACAGCTGCAGAATTTCTGATGTGTCCGTTGGGTTGCATATCAGATGATGGTAAAATAGACATTTTCTTTTGTGAGATTACAGTCTGTCTAGTCATTCAGACGTACAGCATGTTGTCGCCCACGTCAATGAGGGCTCTGACACCCTCAGTACATCTAATTCTTGCTAGTAACCCGGGACCTTGGGCATCCAGTAATCCAGCCAGGTGATGTGCTGATTAAAAACCTCTTGCTTCACGAACCTCGCCACAGGATCGGACAGGTTGACACGTATAGCGAATCCATGTGGCACATCAGAGTACAGATCCATCGAAGCCCCGTAGTTGGTTGCCAGTAGAGCCGACTCGATCTGCCACCTCCTCTGCTCGGGCATGTACATGTCGTATTCTTGGTATCGTTAGCGTCCGTCTGTTAATGAAATGAGACAGTACACAGGGAGGGGGGACGTACGTCCTGCTGCAATACTTGCCGGCGCCACTCTGGCCTCGATCTCCTCGTCCGTGACATTGGTCGGGTGAGCGACGACGATGACATCGACCCCGAGTCCCGCGGCAGCCTTCTCCGCTGTGGAAAATCTGAAGGTGTATTTGGCACCGAAGCAGTAGCCGGCTGACGCGACCTTTGTGATGTTGAATGCGGTCCGCATCGTCTTGATTGCAAGCTCGACCACGGGATCGGTAATGGAGATGGGATGGGCGTCCAGGAACTCGGTGGCATTGAAGCCCAGGTCCGGCCGGTCGTGGTCATCGGGAGCTGGGTGGCCTTGATATAGATCCGGAGCAAGAACGAAATAGCCCTGACGAGCGAAGCTGTCTGCCAGACTGAGCGGGACTCAGCAACTGAGTCTCATCTTTCGGGGGCTATAGGAGGGTGTTTTGAAGCTTACATGAGATTATCCGGTGCGGCAAGTCCCAGCACGTCGGAGAGGTAAAGAAGGCCATGTCCTTTTTTAACGTGTCCCTTCGGTTCAGTCACATACATTTGTGCTTTGGATGATTAGCTTGAAGTCGTGATGGGTTGCAGGTAGACAGACATACTTCCGCTGACATTAATCATGTATCCTGCTGGCGAACCCTCGTATAGGACTGGAGTGATGCAATTCCCCTGGGGCGATACCTTTACCGCCCCAGGAGGAAGTGTTTCAGCTCCCGAAGAGACTGCATCAGCGCCGAGAAACAAACCTAGAACGGCATCGAGAAAGTCTTGGAACAACATTGCGACCAGGTTTGGCAGTGCACATCTGCTCTGCGGTGAAGAGCAATCGATGCCTTCCGAGCACACTTGTTCGGAGTTCTATCTACCTTTATAGGATACCGATAACTTACTACTCGGCTCGCCGCGAGCCGGAGTGGGCAACCAGGCTGCATTGAATCTTGAAACTCAGAAATACACATGCAAAGGGATGAGTAATGACAAGATGCCGGCATGCTATAACCGATCTGCCGCGGAAATGTTACTCAAGACTGTTCACTTTATGACAGTTGCTTACTGATGCTAAACTTACTAGTCCTGCGGTTCGTCCAGTATCTGCCACATAATCTGAGGAGTTGTTTCGATGCCGTGCCACGTTCAACGAATCTATTAGTCACTGGCTACTTGCTTCCGTCGCCGATAATCCGGGCGGTTCTCGGACACTTCGGTGACATTCGACTTATCAAGAGTTGAATACTTGTGCTTTGACCTAGATAAATTGGGCGTTACACGGCAAGAGATGTAAACCCCCACGGAATACCTTTTCGGCAATGCTCGTCCCTTCTTGTGTATCTGATGTCCTCTCGGAGGGAGCCGCAAGGAGACAGCGGGCTGATAACGAAGTAAGAAGGATATAAATGACTTACACTCGTCGTCGACGTGTATGTCCACGTGTCCTGGATGGTAAGGCAAGTCCACAAATAAGACTGAATTTGATAGTAGTTGAAGCTGCCAGTCCATATTGCTGAGGTGCCTTCCTAGGTAGAATGAACGACCAGCTCCTGAACTATCCGTATCATACGAATCCTAACAAGTGAGGGCCCAGAATCAGTAGTGGTGGTCACAGATGCCGCCCCTCGATTATTAGATGTCGAATTGGAGGTGAAGGGCTGGTGCAGAGTTTACGACATAGAGGCACTTCATAGCTGCTCAGACCACAGTGTGAGGACCAGATGCCAGGCCAGGCCAGGCATATATATCGAAATCCGGTGTCAAGATCTCGTCTCCTAGTGAGACCGCAATTTGATCACCTGCGAGTGGCGCAATGGTAGTGACCAGTGCTTGCACACACCCACCGTGAATTGCTCAGAATGAGATTGAGATAAGAACACACGTTCGATTCACAGTAAGACGCTGCGACCAGCACTTTTTACTTTTTCTTTTTTGAATAATTATAGGCAGCGGTCTTTTTTCAGTTACTCTCCAAGGGCCACCCTTCAAGACGAAGTATGCCGGGTAATGTTTAGCCAATATCAGAAGTGCTTTAGAACTTCTCTTCCTCTCCAGGATGTCCAGCAGGTCGGACTCGCGGGTTGTTGTTGAACTCCCGTATTTGATGTGATATCCTCTCTACTGTACCAAAATGCATTGAATTTGTATTACACAAAATGGTTTAGCTCCAGTTCAAGCCCGTTCATGTCACCATCAAGCGTACCTAGTAAGTGAGAGTCTTGTAGAGCTGACATCTTGGCGACCTCTATCTCGGCCACGCGGCCGATACGCTGAAAGCCAACATGCGACTAAGCCGAAGATCACGAACAAGCTATGCAGACAGCTATATATGGTTTATTAGCGGCAGATGATGAGTCCCTCCGCGTGTTCACACTTACAAATTTGCTAACAGCATGATTCCAAGAACATCACGGTCGTGTGACCATCCAGGAGGTGGCGGCGGCGGCGTTTCAGGCTGATCTCCATACCACTCACCAGACTGCCACTCAGACAAGCCAAGCAGGATGTAACCAAGGAGTCCGGTAACAACAACAAGGATATCGAGACAGCTGGCACACGGATTGACAGGATATACCCGCGTTACTGTTGGTGAGGACAGCCTGACAACCTCGTAGCAGTCGAGGACCATGGCAATGATGACCTGACAAGATCTCGGATTAGGGCTATGAATGCTGCTATCTCTGCATTTGGATCGGACTCTTTGGACGAACCACGGCAAACCCAGTAGTGAGCATGTGCGTTTGGTTACTAGGCCATTTGGCGCAAAACCGAGCGAACATGACAACACTAGCCACATCGTATGCCGAAGCGATCCCACGGGTCGACAGCTGGAAGATGCGAAACAGAACCGGCTGAGATTGATACCTTGACCTTGTTAGCAGGAGCCCTATCAAAGGGTCTGGAGAGGTACATACCTCTGCCAAGCAGAAGTATTTGTGGTGTCGACCATGGCTGCGCAGGATAGGTGCTCCTCTGGCGTGAGTCGCGTAACAAGAACAAAGTGTGCACTGCGACCAAGAGTCGAGAAGTTAAGCTTCAAGGGGATGACCCAACGCATTCCAAAGGCATACTATATACTTGATCTATTATGGCTGGGGCGAGATTAGGTCCTTGTCTTTAGCCGGCATCCAGGAGACCGTTGGTTCGAACCCCTGCGGCAGTGCGAAGTATCTCTTCCACTCTGTCAAGAAATTCGCACGGAAAGATTTAGGACTGTGTTCGATCATGATCAGGTTCATCTTGAAACAGAATAGTAGAACAGCGCCATCAACCTTGCTTCACTCAAGGACAAACTCAGTCAACAAATCCCCATAGCTGCCCATCTTGACGCGATGCTCAAAAACAGGCTCGATATGCCGCCACCAGTCATACAAGAAACCCTCTCCCAGCAATCTGTATGCAGTAGTAGCAGTCTTATCGCCACACGGCCGCAGAAACAACGGAAACGCCCCGGTTGGTAAGAACACAATCACGTCTCCTTCCCTCGCCTCGGACGGGGCCAACCCCATGCTGCCCTGGTCCGTGATAAAGAAGCGCTTGCACGCGCAAGCTCGGGCAAGTCTGCGCCCAAACTCTTGGCTGCTGCCTTCTCCGTCGCTCGAGCTCCTCCAGATTTGACTTATATCGTAGAGTATGTCGTGTGGGCTGGTGGCAGGTTGTGTCCGGACATCGGTCTCGTCGTCGTGGTCCAGGGCGGCAAAGTACTCCCCGTCGGCACGCCGCAAGATGCCGCTGCCGTGGTGCATATACCACTTTCTTGCCCTGTCAGCAACAGGCGAGAAGAGCGGCCGGGGCGGATTGTTGCGGAGCACGTCGTGTGTGTCGTTAGCGATGAGAGTGTCGAAGAAGGCGTCGGCGACGGAATGCGGGAAGCGCTTGGTCGGTTGCAGCCGGGAGGCGAGGTCCTCCCAGGCGGCCAGGATGTCGGCGAAGGAGCGGCTAGTTTGGTCTGTAGCGATGGTGGCTGACATGGGTGGGCCGATGGCGGTGACGGTTTCCATGAGGCGGCCGGCGACAGTGAGCTTCCCGTATTCGAGACGTGGTTGGGGGACCTGCGAGTCGCACGGCCAGAGACCCCTTCGCTGGGCGTCGACTTCCTCGTCGTTTAGCTTCTGGGACACGCGGTCTTTGAGGAATCTGCAGCCGGGAAGGGCCCAGATGGCGCCGGTTGTTTCGAGCGGAGTGCTGAAGTCCAGTGTCCAGGAGGGCAAGTCGGAGGCTCGGCTGGGGCTGGCGAGTCTGCGGAGGACTTGGATTGATCTGTGCATTTGCAACAGGGCAAAGGTGGCCTGCTGGTAGATATCAGAGACACTTAGTTGATAGTTTATGTCGACGGGTGGAATGGATTCCAGGGACGCGATGGCGAATACGCTATCTCGCCGGTCGTTTGGTCGGCAGTTCCGGACAATTCGGTAGGCATTCTCCATACGCAGGCCGTCACGGAGCCAAGGGTATGGATGGTTAAGTATACGGGCGTGAAAGGAAAGGCTAGAGACGTGTGCCACGGCATCCACAACGGGGATATTTAAGTCCGCGAAGAGGGAAACACCGTGATATGGCGGAAGCTGGTGACGGGATGGATATGCTTCGACAAGGAGGGAAATTGGGTTGTACCACGGAATTTGTGGAAGCTGGTGATCGCCGCAGACAAGCAGTATGTTCTTACTGAGAGCCAGCTCCGTGATGCTCAAAGGGCGGTAGAACCAAGGTCTCGAGCACAGCTTCACAAAGGCAGCTGCGGCATGGCCGGTGTACGGTTGGACGTGGTCTCTTGCTCCTGAAGCTCCAGGCAGGCCAGTTGACTCTCGTCCGTATCTCGCGTCGGGTAATAGTGATCGTGGCCAGTTGCCCTCGCTCACCAAGTGTGCAAACTGAGCCAAGTGTTCGAAGACAAGATTCGAGTCGTCTTCCGCGGCACCGAGCCAGAGAATCAACCGCTCGGCGGACAGTAAAATGTCTCTGAGCCTCGCAATTTGCCTACTTCGCTCGCCGAGGTTGCGTGGATCAACACAGAGTGACTGGATCCAGAGAAGCCTCTGTCTGTCTCGGTGGCGAAACTTGTAGAGAGCCTGTACTAGTTGCAGAGTAGTAATACAGCTCCGTCCGTCGACAAGTAAGGGGACAGGTTGGAATGAAGTTTGGTCACCCCAGAATCCCGACAGGACTTCGTACTCAGGGTTTGTCGAGGGAGGAACATCCAGGAACGAGCAAGAAATCGCAGCGGTGCTCGTTCGGGAGGGATGTAGCCTGAAGAGGCGGACCGAATCATGATGCTCCAACAATGAATACTGGAACGGCTCTCCTGTTTGTTCATACAGGATGTAAGACCGCTCTGCCGGGATCGATGAATGTTGAGAACGAGACTCGGAACTTTGCTGGACCTGCGTAACAATGCTACGATCAGCAAATGGCCCTGTCAAGCGTGGAAGCGACATTGTCTCGTTAATCGGGGGTCGATTGCGATGTAAGTCTACCTTGGTTGAAGAGAAACCAGCATGAAGACAGATTGAAGGCTCCCTGCTCGTATGCAGATAAAGTTCCCATGCAGGATTTATCTATAACAACGTGTTTTGCAAAGAGGCAGCACTGACTAAATCGTATTCCCGTGTTTGCTCACCGAGATGAAGGGAAGAATAGGTGGGGGCTGTCCAAACTTACATCGAATACCAACACGACGATGACTCGGTCAACCAATGCAGAGGAGTCACACTGGCTTGAAAGGGCTACAAAAGGTCGAGTACCTACATTCAAGAAGGCCAAGTTTCCGCTTGTCGACAAAACCAATCCGCCAACTATCGGCACCTTCCAAGAACCATCAGTGTGTCATGCTGGGAGCAGGAGAGACAGAGTCGTTCGGGCCAAGCAAAAGCCAACTTGATGGCAGTTCCGGAACAATTCATAACTTAGGACCTTCTTCATTTACCCCCCAAGCTAGAACAGATACACGAATGTTCTTAGTGGAGCTATCTTCACTGCTAACTGCAGGTTCTCACTCGCCGTTGGTGGATGGGCTCGTCTCGCTTGGCCAAATAGTACGATTAAGTACACTCTCGTTCGCTCCACTGGCAACTTCATCAACTGTTTAGACCTGTGCAACGGAGAAAGCTGCCGCGCAGGGACTCACCATGTCCATTTATGTGGTCGGAAGTCGCTTCCATTCGGCGCCAGGACCTCAGAACTTGTCGAATCCGAGGGGGAAGGAACAATCACGAAAGCCATGGGATAATCCAAACGTCTGGGGCCATCCAGGGTGACTATAAATAGGGCCCTATGCCCCGGGCCCCCGACTCTCATGTTCCTCTGTTCTGTATCGCGATCAGTAATATCTGGTCTTCAACTGCCTGAGAGCCAACATCAACCCAAGTTCTACGACGCTCATACTAGCACTACGTTGTGGAAGTCGAGCTCACAGTAACACATCTTCGCGTTGTCGATAGCCAAGTCAAGTACCAGGACAAGGCTCTCATAGCTGAGATGGCGCAGCAAGCCGGCATGGCTGGAGGTGAGCGGAACATGAGCTACTACATATAGCTCTGGAAGGCTGACAATACTAACCTCAGGGCCAGCACGATTCCGCCCCCACGACATGTATTCACGATACGAGGTTCTGTGCCATGCCAAGCAGATGTTTTCATTCACCGAAGATAACACCCCGTCTCCTCTCGTTGAAGCCCAAGCTCATGCAAATCGACCTCGCCAAGCAGAGAAGGTCGAAGATGTCCAGGCTGAAGGTCTCCAGTCTGGTTCTGACAAGCGAGCCTCCTTGGGGCCCTTGGCAATGAAGATCTCAGAGAACCCCCGCGATAAGATATTACGCAGTCTCGTCCTCCCAAGGGGTTTATTCTGGATAAAAGGTCCAGTCGACAGCAAAGTCCCATTACTAGTTGCATCTAGCATATGCCAGCAACAATGCGGCGGTGCGACCACACCACTCCGTACGCGCATTGAGTGCGTTGAGCTCGCCGCTCCACGCCGCCACCCCTCTTCCTCCTCTTCAGGTCTAACAGAGAAGAAAGCCGGTCTGGTCAACTTCTTGTACTCACTGACTTACAAACTCGTCAACGTCCTCCCAGACGTATTCCACGCATGCCTGGGCCTCGGAGTGGAGGATTTCAAGAAACTCGATGGATCAATGGCCAGTGTCGAGCCTGCGCTCGAGATGATTCGACTACTTCTGTCAATCCGCCAACCCCTCCCAGACAGTGACTTACCCACAGCTGCCCCCCTTATCTGTGCCATAGACGGCATCCAGGCGCTTGAAGACCAGGAGACTATTCCGCACATCGAAACGCTCGTGGACATACTCCGAGAGCAGAGTGCCAAGGCGGATGTGATAGTCTTGTTCACAACGGACGGCGTATCAGTTGCCCTAGCAAGCAAGCTCAAGGCGGGAGAAAGGATTCACATGTGAGGTATGGGTCAAGTGCGGTATGGCTGGCTATCCCGTGGAGGAGTGCACTGAGCAGCTTGACAACAAGCTGCGGTAGGGGGCAACAGCCCGAGCGACCAAGGCAAGAGGACTACGACATGTAGTCTCGGACCTTGGCCTTCACTTTTCACACCGCAAGGGCTTACTCAATTTTGGATTTTTTGGTCGGATTTTTGGGTGGTTTTATTATTCCACAGTCTCAAAGTACACGCGAGACTAATCACAAGCTTTAGTTGCACAATACTACAAGACAAATTCATCGTCAAAAACTACATGTAGTGGAAGTGTTTTCAAAAGTTCAAATCCTCAAGTGACCAACCTTGCTCGATACGAAATCACTGTTCTTGCCTTGCTGAGCTAGAGATGGACTCTAGTCTGTATCGCAGTCATTAGAAGTACAAAGCTTCCTCCATCAAATCATGATAACATACAATATCATTACAAATCCACTCAAGTTTAGCCGAAATCCAGACCAAACAGGAGTCCGAACTCTTCACCAAAGACCCCTTTGGAATCCTGGACACCCTATTACTCACTCTGATTTACACCGATCCATGAGTAGCTCTAATCAGAGTACGCCACCATTTGCGAGCACAGCAACCAGTCCTAGTTCAAATAAGTCAGTGAGTGCCACACCAATCGCACCAGAGGTGGAATATGAGTGCTTACAGCGCCTCTGCAAGATACGTTAGCAAACAACCTTCCAACAGGATAATGGGCACGAATACTCACGCAGTCTGCCTCCAACACGAATGGACAACGGCCTGGAACTCCTCGACCTTCCCACCCTCCTCGCCTTGGCGATAGAGACTTATCTTGTACAGCAAGGACACCGCCTGCTACCGTGTCAGCAAACGATCTCATCCCTCAAACTAGTTCAACACCGTGACCCGTTCATATCCAAAAAGAAACCAACAACGGTACAAAGGCCTGCCAGTACCCGTTTGACCGGGTATCGCGAGTGAGACTACTCATCAAACGCAAGCGGAACATAAAAGGAACCTCACCAGACCCCAACACATTCCCTCCAGGCCAAGGATCAAACTCACCATAAGATCAATCTCCACAACCTGCGGCGTCCCATGCATCCGATAACTAGTCCACGGCTCGGCCCCCTCCAGTATCGTATCGACACTCGGCTCCGTCTTCTTGCTCATCGGCTCCGCGCTGCCGCCGGCAAACAGCGGGTTGATCATGACGCAGTCCTCGCTCATGTACTCCTTCGCGGCATCGGGGGAGTCGCACAGCGCGCGCCAGAAGAGCGTCTCCACCTCGACCGCCGCGTGGTGGTTGCGCTTGGAGATGGTGTCGAGCCTGCCTTTGCCGCCCATTTTGTTGTTGCTGGAGGACGAGGTGTTGGTGTGGGTGTTGGAGGAGGAGGAGGAGGTTGTTTGGGGGCCGTGAGGGGAGGGGTCGTTGGTTAGGCCGAGGACTGTGGGCATGGGGGTTGGGGGTGCGTCTGGGGGTGTTTGACGCGAAACGGATTCTTATAAGCCGGTAAATATAAAAATCGGTGAGATGTAAGAGCTGTGAGATCAGGTAGATATTCAAACACAAAGATTCAACGGTTTTCGATATCCTAAAACCCAGTGCGGAATAAGTCTAGTTCAGTCCAGGCCGGGAGGGAAGCCTCCATATTTATCAGCTTGACTCGACAGGTCCCAAAAACAGGAAATGGTTGCCTGTCACGCAGGCAGGGCAGGGCGAGTTGTCGAGGTTGTGTAGGGTTGACGTCAGAAAGTTGGCGTGGGTGTGTCCGAAACTTGGCCCGCTGGAGTTGTGCCGCCAAGGATCTCGGGTGCGACTCCAAGGGCCCCCTTGCACCACCAACGATCGACGGAAACCCCCGCAGAAGCATGATTGGGCTGGACCCTGTCTGCCTGTCAGCCTGTTTTGCCAACGATTGGGGGGATCTGACGTTAGTTCGCCGGTGATGGAACGGATGGAAGTTTCCATGATCGGTCAGATCGTTAGCTGACTGCTTCGAAGTGCTGTCTTTGGTGAGTGTCAAGCTTGTTGGTCGACGTATTGACTTTGTATTTCACCGTCTTCCAAGACATTCAGACATAAAGAGCATGTCAAACACCATGTTAGCAATTCACAGCGCTCTCAGCGAGTCCATTTCAGCTAAGCTATCAGCCGCAGTCCACAAGCGTGGCCCCGGACACAGTGCACCTCGTCCCAAACGACAACGCCTCTATCTTTCGTTTCCCTTCACTAAACGCCGCATCTGTGCCTCCTCGGCTCCAGTTAGTCCCTAACGTTTTAATCACAAATAATGCCTCATTCCAATCCGACCATACTTCGTAAACAGCACTCATTACACGGCGATATGAAACGCCACATCACACATCAACACAGTCCCCTCATCCGAGTCCGCCACCGGTGCTGGCCCGCCTGAGGTCCAGCATCATCTTCTCCACCAGCGCCTCCGGAAAGTCATTTTGGCCAGCCGACGCCGACATGTGGTGGCCGTGGTGGTGCGCGTGCTGCATCACCGGGCTGTGCTGCATCTGCGGCATCATCGGCGAGTAGTGGTTGCTCGTATACTGCGGGAACTGCATGGCCCCCTCGTGGTAGTTCATCCCGGCCTCGGCCTCTGACTTGACATCATTTTCCGCAGGTCCCGGTGGCCCGGAATCCATGCCCGAGAACGACAGCGGAGAGTCCGCCGACAGCCCAAACAGCGGAGAACTGTTGTGTTCCGACCGGCTTTGCTGCACCTGGTAGGCCGATGTCTGTTGTTGTTCCGGCGCAGGCGACGGTACGCTCCTGTGAGCCACGGTAGGAACTGATAAATGCTTTCCATCGCCGGATACCGTCGAGCTGTGCTGTGCTAACAAACTCGAGGGAGACGACGCTCTGCTAGAGACGGACAGCCTCTTCACGTAGGACGGAAGCGGTATCGGGCTGTAGCTCTGCTTTGTAAAGGCGGGTGCCCTGTTGTTCATGGGCGATGGCGCGGAAATGTGCGGCGCAAACCGTGGCTTAGGCTCTGGGCCGTACTGGATCGGACTGACTCCAAAGTTCTGTGGCCCATAATGTTGCTGTCCATAGGCCTGCTGTCCATATATTTGTTGTTGATAGTGATGCTGCCCATGGCCTTGCTGTGCGAAGCTCTGTTGCCATGGGTTTGCATACTGGGGTCTGATGGCGGGATGTAGGGGGGTTGGGCTGGGTTGCCGGACGTCCCACATAGCGGGCGTCGAAGCGACCGGCGAGTACGGCGTCGCCAAGTACGGGGACGGCGAGATGGGTGTATCACCGCGCACAGACAGATCGGCACGGAAAGACGTTGGAGATAAGGTGAGGTGATGGCCGTATGGTGACGAGTAGGGCGGCGCCGCATGAATATTCGACTGCTGCGCGGCGCTTGCAAGGGGAAGCTGCTTCGGCGGCAAAGACGGGAGCGTTCGAGCTTGGCTCTGGCCCTTGCCACCCGACAATGACTGTTGCGCCTTGAGCAGGAATGTCCGCAGGTTGCCCTCGTACCCATTTGTGAAGCCGCCATATAAGTTATAAGGTGTGCGGTATCTCGATGAGTCCCTGCAAACTTATTAGCACGTTAACTCGCCAGAGCGCCGAGTGCTTTCCTTACCTGTTATGGTGAACTTGAAAGAAGCTGTACTTCTGATATGCATGAACATTTTGCTGAGTTGCAGCGCCAACCTTGGGAACTGTAGGAGAGGTTGGTTTCAAGTCAGACGACGTCATGGGAATTCGTTCTGGCCTGGGTCCAGCAGTGGATGTCGAGTTAGGCCAGACTCTTGTTTGAGGCTGAGAATATTGCCCTGATTTCATGTGAGCAGGGGGCCACGTCAAGCCAGGAAGCTGCGGGAATCCATTTATACCTCCGAAAGGAGCGAAACGATCCGAAGCCGAAGAACGAAATGTTGCCGAACCTTTAAAGCGTGGATCTGTACCAAATGAGAGTCCCTTCCCGGTGGTGTGTTGCTGGCTGGCAGCACGCTGTTGGTTGGCCACAAGCTGCTGGCTGATCGGCGATATTGGCGGAGCAGGTTTCTGTGCAAATTTCTGGGGCGTGAACTGTCCGCTAGGACGGGACTCGGAGGGCTTCGGTTTGTACGCGTAGGGCTTGTCCTGTGGTTTTGGACCGGCAAGATTCTGCTGCTTGGGAATAACTGGCATCTGCTTTGGAGCAGCCGGCAGTTGCCTTGGAACAGCGGAACCAAGCGGAGCGGCTGGAGGAGGCATCGCCGGTCTTGGGTATGAGGCAGCGAAAGATGGCTTGCGAGCTGCCGGCCGGGGAGGCAGGGTGACAAGGGGCCTGGGAATGGTATCCAGGAAGTTACTCTTCGTGTTGTACACGCGTTTCCTAGGGTCTTCGGTGTACTGCGCCTTCGTCTCCGTCGAGTTCTTTCCCATGTAATGCCATACCTGGTTCTCCTTAGACACGTCAATCTTGACTTGTTCCGGATTCCGGATGGCTTCACAGGTGTGGAACTCGGACCAAGTAAATCCTCCTTCCACGAAAAGGTCGTCCTTCCTGGGTAGTTCGTCTTCTGGCCGTTTCTTCGCGTTGAGCTCCTGCTGTGCTTTCCTGGTGGTGGGCATGGGTAAGGCATTTGCCGAGGCCTTCTGTAGACGGAACTCTGCAGGATCAGGCAGCAGTAGCCACTTCCACTCTACTTCGACACGATCGCTATTTCTGGTTAGCATGATCTCAGTTACAAGATCGCTTGCAACATACCCGTTAGGAATAATGTCAAGTAACAGCGTCTCCTCGTCAGCCCGGTTCTCAACCACGACACCAGCAAAGATATCGCCGCGGTAATACTGCATTTGGCAGATATCGTTCTTCTTAATGGCTGCAGCAGCCTTCCGAACCCGAGAGTTGCCGTCCAGAGCACCGCTATCAAGCTTCTTCTCTCTCTTTGTCCGATGGAATCGACAGCTGAACTCGAAAGCCTGCTCCTTATATTCCGTCCCGTCTTCATCGAACACAGGGACTTCCTCTTCCTCCACAAAGACACCGGCCGCGGCAGCGCAAGTGGCGTGATAGGACCTAGCGCACTTCTTGTGCGAGCACTGAAAGCATGCACCGCGCTTGGAACGACAGTAGAGACACTTGAGTTCCAAGCGAGCCTTGTCGATATTAGCGACATTCGCAGCAATCTCCTTGCCATCAACCGTCTCGATATACGTCTCCGGAACGTATAGAGCGCACATCCGATGGGCTTTGCGCCCATCATCAGTGGAGATAATATCGACACCAGCGATGTCGTTGGGGCAAAGGCAGCATGGAGGCTCGGCCACAGTCTTAAGGCGGAGACGTATCTTCCTCTTCTTCGCCTTGACCTCTTTCTCGCCCGGCGCCCGCTTCCGCTTCATCCCGGCTCCTTTGACTCGGACGGTGTGGCTGGAGGGAGGGCTGAGTAGCCCGGTATCGTTGTCATCCTCATCCTCGTCCTCCTCTTCATCTTCGGTCTCCTCGTATTCTGTAGACTCTCCGCGAAGCTTGCGCTCAATCTCGTACACATCCACCCAGACACTGTCTTGCGCCTGAGCACACTCGCACCTCTTGGCGATTTTCCCCATCGGCAGCCAGCTGTCCAAGGCAAAGTTGACGGCCTCTGCACAGTTGTAGCCAAGGTTGTAGCCAGAGTGGTAACCATATGGGTAGGTGACGACGAACTCTCCAGGGTAAGACACGACTTTGTTCACGGTGATGTTGAAGTACTGCTTCAGATGGGAGGGCGAGATCAGGAATGCCTTGTGGCGGAGGAATTGATCGCAAGCCTTGGCCTCGGTTGGCCATATACTCCTCATGGCAGCCTCGAAACGACGTGCATCAGCTTGCGAGATGCTGTACCATTGCTTCGGTGCGCCGAAGTGAAGGTAGTTGATGCTGTAGAGATCGACGTCCTCCAGGTGCCAGGCAAAAGTTGCCTTCCACATGCCGAGATAGAGATAGGCGGTGTTGACACCGGGAACCTTGGTTCCGAGGACGTCGAGCAGATTTGGGAGTTTGTTCAAGTTCCAAAGCTCGGTATCCTCGTGGAAGAGAGTCCCCATTAGGTCCGCTCCGTAAAGAGGAGGCGCATATGTGAGGGTTTTCCAGTACGTCTTCTCCAACTCTTCGCAGCGCTCAGGCGTGTAGTCCGAGATATCCATGCGGTAGTCAAAGTCCTTGAAGGCAGCCTCGTCGATTTGGGCCGAGCCCTCACGCTTGCTGTATTTGCGGCGGGCCGAGACAGACTGTGTCTTGGGCTGCCGGACACCGCCCATTCTGCGAACGACTGGTGGCTCGTCCTCGGACTCCTCTTCCTTGATGACCGGCTCCTCAACCGACTTCACCGGCTCTTCCTCTGGCGCAGGGGAGACGGGTGTCAGAGGGCGTTCCTCCGGCTCGGCATCTTCATCCTTGGCTGCGGCAGCTTTCTTCACCGGCGGCCGGCCTCGCCTTTTCCTACCGGGCGCGGGCTTCGGTGCAGGTTTCGCGGTGCTGTTGGTCGCGGCCGATCGAGTACCGCGAGTGGCACGCGCTGGACCTTTGGGCTTCTCGACATGTGCACGGCGCTCGCCTCGCCTGGCGGGCGGTTGATGTTCGCTCTGGTCGCAGAGTTGGCGCCACTGGGGGATGTTGTAGGACCGCTGGTGAAGGATGTTGACTTGGCGATATGTTCCGTTGGATCCCATGATGTCTTGCTTGATTGGCTCCCGAACTCGGATCGTCTTTACTAGGTCGTCCAAGGGCGGGAGGTTTTCTTTCCATTCCACAGGAGGGATAATCTTGACGATACCAGACTTCATGCCGTAGGAATCGATCTTCTCCATCTGTTGCAGAAGCAGTTAGCAGTGCCAAGGGCTCAAAGGATTACCGGAAAGTCATACGAAGCGCTTAAAGTCCTTGAACTGGTGCATGGTCGGCCTGAATACGGGAACGGTGCCCGACCAGTGGTCCGGCAGGACTTCGCCGATGTCGTCGACCGGTTCGGCATTTGGTGGCGTAGACTTGGGCGGCTCCTCCATGTCCTCGATATCGCTCAGTTCCGAATCGCTGCCGTCGAGCTTCGCCGCATTGTTGCTATCGGGCGGTGAATGGAGGCCGGTCAGCTTTGGGCTTGGTTCGCGAGTCTTTGGACCGAGGCCGGCGTCGACGTCGACATCGTCGGCAAGAGTAGACGCATGGGTCGGGTCGGGCGGCCCAAGGCCAATCGCTTCGGACGACATTTCGCTGTAAAAGCTACATGCGTCCAGTAGCGACTGGCGAGGTGACTGGCGTGTCCCAAGCAAACGGAGCCAGCGTGGATGTCGTCAATCGGAAACAGGTGGTTGCTCGAAGATGCGACGGAGGAAGCTGAGGTCTGTTCGTTTGGTACAATGTGGAGTCGGCTGCTTTTCTCGCGCTGCAATTTGCTTGGGTGGAAGGTGAAGGTGAGGAAGGTGCGATGCAGGATCGATAGGGCAGCGGTGGCAGTTCACCCGTTTCGCAGGTTGCAAGTGCAAGTCAAGTGCAAGTGACAAGTTCAGGTTACGAAGTACAGGCCTGGAAGGAGAGGGGGGGTGGTTGGTTGGGGCGCCACACTTGAGCAGCAGGGCAGTTGTGAGCGGATTGCAAGGATGGCCAGATTTTCGACCACACTGGGCTGATCGGGATAAAGTTAATAAAAGTGGGATTAGCGCGGAGTGCCAGAGAGACGCAAGGGCGGTGAAGGAATCCAGAGTTCCAGACACCAAGCAGTGATATCACGTTGACGGGAATTCGCTAGATTGAATACGAGAATGTTTTTCATCCTTTAGACTTTCCAGTCCATCCGGGATGTAATTCTTCAAGTTTTTACAATATTTTTTAAAGTACCTATGTTATCTGTCTGTTCTGTCGGACAACTGTTTCTACTGAGAGGTTGTGCTGCACTTGTGCATCACGTATCCGCTTCGAGGCTGCAGCGTGTGCAAAATGTCTTACCGCATCATTTTAGCGGGATTTCAGATTCCTGCAGAACATGACGGCCTAACGATATGGGTGACGCACGAGTCCTAAAACGGACTAGCACTCGCCTTGCTTCGGCACAGCCAAGGTCACGTGAGCCCTCAAACCTCAACAAAACTCTTCACACGAGAAAAGGCATCGTCGTTGGTTTCACACACGATCAGATCAATAAGATCTTATCCATCTGGAAAGATGGCGGAGTAACAATTGATGTCAGCCGGCCTTTTTCTTGAATGGAAGTACGAGTCTTTTCATGTATCGCGTTTTATACGGTTCCATGAATCTGACGCCTCAACTGCTTCACGTACAAGAAGAACCATGTGACTCATCGCCGTTGCATTATCTGTTCTGGGTCTAGTATGGCGAGTAGAGGCTTCATGACCTCTGTTGTGGCTATGCTGTGCTGGCGAGTCGAGAATTTCCAAGTGAACGGAAAAGATGGCGAGCTTGCAAATCGAACGTATACATTGAACATCCCGAAATCAATGAAACTGGCTCTACCTTGGACATCCAGTCTCGTCCAATCTGAAACTCGATGCTCGTTGATATGACCGAGCAGTGTCGAGTTATCCCAAGTCAGCCTTATGGATGGTGTGTCGTAGCCAAAAAATAGCCCGATTGGACAGACTAGATCGCCAAGGGGGTGACAATGAACGGTCGAAGATCCTGTCGAGGGACCTTACCTAGTGCGTCATGCACGTCAACGTTGCCCTTGCAGCTCCGGATCGTGGGTCCCGTCGAGTCCGGTCCTCCCCCCAGCCAGATCCCTCGACTGGGGGCCGTGAGCCAATGGTTGCGTGACAGGTGCTACGTCCGATCAACATAAGCTGAGTGTAGCTGAGGGGTAAGGTAAGGTAGGTGGGCGGTGGGCGCCGTCGTGTCCATCTTCACCGTTTCCACATGTGCGTAGACTCAAGGAGGTCTGCAGCCCGAAGCTGTCTATGTAAAGTTTCACTTGCTACTCTAAAAGCTTTGGAGAAGTAACGAAGCAAGAAGAAGGAGAATGAAGACGGACCAGCTCTTCGAACCACGGCCAGTGCAAGCACCAGGCGGGCCCATCGTGCCGCGGTGATCCGCTCCATGTATCCTAGAACAAAGCCATATGATCCAACTCGCCGCCTCTAAAAACATCACCAGGTCAAATACAGCCAGTTGGCCCCAAGCAGCTAGTGTCACCGACACTGAAACAAGATGGAGCTTTGAAGAGACAGGCGGCCGACAACAATAACGAGGTGGTGGACGACAACACTGAAGCGGTACATGTGACGAAGTGAGCATAAGACCTCCCAGAAAGAACCACGTAGGCAAGCCACGTACCCTAAATTAGAGGTGGGAGGTCAGTTCAGCGGGGATGACTGGGCCACCGGTGAAGCTATCGCGGGGTAAAGGGGGCAAGCAACATCATCCCACTCCTGAAGGACGCCTTTGCAAGACACCAAATCCGCCAGCACTCCCAAAATGTCACTCGAACAAGCAGGCAGAAGCAGAACAGAGCACGTCTTCTTAACAGAATAGAAGCCCTCGTCAGAGGGTTGATACCTCTAGCATATAACCACAACCACTCGGCCGCCCGACGCCCGACGCCCGAATGTGACAGCACATAATGCATGCGCCCCCTTCGTCAAGCATACAATCATTAATTCCAACAAGCAGATCATCGCAGCGCGAGGTGACCGGCTCCCAAGCCGATGAACTCGAACAACGTCGGTATGCCGTCCACGGCGAGGCCCCCGATGCCTGTTCCACTGTTAGTCTCGGGCCCAAAACACAGCTCGTCGTATCGACATGAAGAATAAGAATGAGGGGTAGTAAGGGCCCCTCCCTCACCCAACAACCCAAACCAGAGTAAAAGCACAAGAAACATACCTGCATAAACAACCAGCTTCGTCACAACCTCAACATCATACCTGACCCTGGGCTTAACCAGCCGACTGAACATCTCCTTGGCCCCCAGCTCATCCTGCTGTCCGACATAGATATCCGGCTCCGCCTCGCCCTCGCCCATCTCCCGCTCCGGACTCGCCGGCGAGCTGACAACCACAGTGCCAGTCCCCATCTGGCTCTCAAACTCCTTCAGCCTCCCATTCTGCTGCACCCCCGAGGCCGTAGCTTGACCGTGATGACCCTCGGCGCCAAGACCAACATGTCCGTTCTCCCTCAGCTCTCCAAGGCTCCGCCTAGGCTTCACCCCGCCCTCCTCGCTCCCGACGCTCTCCCTCCGCCGTCTCTCCCGGTACGCGAGCGTCTCGTACGCGTCCGCCGCGCTCTGTGGGCCCACACTGACGGCCCGACCCCTAGTCGGCCCGCGGATGGAGTTGACCACCTTGCCGAAATCCGACACGCTCGGCAGCACGTTGTCGTCCCTGAGCCGCTCGGGCACCTTCTTGTACTCGCTAGCGGGAACGAAGAACCGCCGCGGCAGGTCCAACCCGTACGTCTCGATGACTCGAAACAGGTGCGGCAGCGCGCGGTGCAAAGTCTTCTTGGTCACCTCGCGCCAGGCAAAGATGACCAGCACCCCGACCAGGATGCGCACCACGGAGGTCGGCACCCCGAGCGCGCCGAGGTCGAAGCTCGCCTGGGGCCCGTGGTAGATGGCCGAGAAGGGCGAGTGCTTGCCGAACCGCCACGTGCCGGCCTCGACGCCGATGATGGTCCCCGCGAAGGCGACGCTGTCGTCGAAGCAGGGGCAGTCGTCCACGGGCTCCGGGTGGACGCGGACCATGATGACGATGAGCGTCGCTATGGCGAGGGGGACGAGGTAGGAGCTGCTGCTCTGCTCCCAGGCCTCGAGGGCGGGGCCGTAGTGGAACTCGACCAGGGAGATGGTGGCGCCCAGGACGGAGCCGAAGATTACGTCGAGGAAGCCGTGCATGCCGCAGTACAGCCGGCCGATGATGATGGACAGGGCGTAGAACCAGGCCAGGGCCTCGAGGAGGAGCGTCACGGCCGGGGAGAAGATGTTGTCCGCGCTGCGGAGGACGAGGATGCCGTAGACGGCGACCGAGACGGCGTTGGCGGAGTGGGTGGACGGGAAGCCGTACTCGAGGGCGACGGAGCCGGACATGGTGATGCGGTGGAGGGGCGGGGACAGGGGGCGGGGCAGGGAGAGCATGTCTTTTATGAAGCCGGTGAAGAAGACGCCTGCGGCGAGGATGTGGACGAGTCTAGCGGTAGCATATGTTAGAGCAGGGCATTATACAGCTTTGGGCTGAGGTAGAGGGGACTCACCCCTTGCCGAAGCCTGGCCAGCCGCACCAGAAGAGGATTGGCAGGCCGATCATGAAGAAGGTATGTGTGCCTAGGTTCGCTGAGATGGCAAAGTATCGATCGAGGGCGGGCGTGCGCATCTTAGCCTGCATGTAGGCGAGGTAGGGCGTCTCCCACCGGACTAGGGGGAGCAGTTGTGCACGGAGGTAGTAACGCCATGGCGATAGTCGTTGTCGGTCTGTTGGGGAGCACGATGTTAGGGACGGCTTCTTGTGTGAAAGACATGTGTAGGTGGAGGGGCACATGTGGTTCTGCAACATACAATGGTCGAGGCTCTTCAGTCCGGCATCTACCGTCTGTTGGTCGGCAGCCTGTTTGCTGTCCCCGTGTGGATGACTGTGGCCTCCAACTGTTCCATTCATCGTGTGCTGCTGCACCTTCTCGTGCGTACTGAGCTCTGAGCCGTAGCCAGAGTCATGATTGTGCTGTGTCATAGCAAGAAACGGATCCTCCACTCGGCGTCGTTCATCAATTCCAATTCAGGTGATCGAGTCGATAGGCGGGCAGCTTGGCACATGCAAGTTGGACTCGCTCGCATTGGGGTTCTCTGTCGGGTAGTGAAATCAGCTGCAAGGCAGATTGATCGGGGTGCCCGGGTATTTGTAGAGCGCCAAGTGTTGTTGATAGAGTTCGCAGCCATCTACGCCCCGTCAGCTTCAAACCTTGGAGTCCCGTCGATCTGCCCGGTCGCCAATTCGAAGGTTTCTGACGACCGTTTTGCGTTCGCCTGCCCTTAAGCGAGCGTCCGGCGGTCCGTTTAGCGCGAGCTAAATTCAGGGACGACCGGGGAGAGTGGAGTGGAGATTGGCATGTGTCGTGTGGCTGGTGTAGCGTGGCTGTGCCAGTACTTCACTTCATGACAACGCAATTCACATGGACAACCTACGGTAAGGATCATCCGCAAGCATAAAACACACGATGGTCTTCAATGGAGGTTTCTCTCTGCTTAAAAAGCACTGTGTCATTACCGGCGGCACTCGCGGGATAGGAAAGGCCATTGCGGACCGTTTCCTTGCTGAAGGAGCCTATGTCACAGTCGTCTCACGCTCAGCTCCGGTAGTTGACGCCAGTGACACTCCCGGAGGCGAGCTCATGTATCATCGAGGTGATGTTAGCAAGGAGACGACGTGGCAAAATATATCTAAACAAGTGGTAAGTGTACTCCTTCTCCCCCACAACCGTCCTCTTCCCCGTCCATATACAGGAAACTTCAAATACATACAGTACGTGATAATCTAAAAAAAGGGTTAGCCGAGCCCAGACGTCCTCGTCAACTGCGCAGGTGTTACCCAAAAGAAGCTACTGGTGAGCCTCAAGGACGAAGAGGCTCGGGCCATCATCGACACCAACCTCCAGTCCGCCATATTGGGCTGCCGCTATGCCGCCAAATCCATGATGAGGAACAAGAGAGGCGGCTGCATCATCAACGTATCCAGTCTGCTGGCTAATAAAGGTGTGGAAGGCACCTCAGTATATGCTGCTTCCAAAGCCGGCCTACTAGGTGAGATCTGATTTGACTCATTGCTTGTATTGTCTTCAAGAGGACCTAAGACGACTAACGCCTCGCTACCTTGCCAGGTCTAACCTCATCACTCGCCGTCGAGTACGGCACTTGCAATGTCCGTGTCAACGCCTTGGTGCCAGGCTACATCGACACCGCCATGACAGACAGTGAGTCCCCGTATCCTTTTGTGCCCTGACATTCCTTCCCTTCCAAGACACACGTCGCAACACCGTTAGATCCCCCCTGGCCAAACGGCTTCACTATCTGTACAAGACAACTAATACACTCTCTCAGAAATCGATCCTGGTAGACTGGCCAAGATACCGCTAGGGCGTTTTGGTTCCGTCGACGAGGTGGCCGATGCCGCCGCGTTTCTTGCCAAAAACCCTTATGCAAGTAACTGTGTCCTCAATATCGACGGTGGTCTCAGCGCCGCCTGAGGAACATGGCCTACAACGAGACTGTCAATCCTACATCCAACACATACGTGATCTGGCTTATCAGTCGATGAGGATGGCTCCGTCGTCGTCAACGACCACGACCTCGTCATCAGCGCTGGGACCGCTCGCAGTCTTCACTTTCTTCGCGGGCGTGGCGTCACCCTCATCGTCACGACGCCGTTTGCCTAATGTTGGTTCACCAGCGGCGGACTGGGCCCCATTTGTGGCAGGAACGTGGCCGTTGATTTCAGGCGCAGGCGCCTTCTTCGGCCGGTGTGGGATCTCAGGTTGTTGGGCGGTAGTTCCCTGGACAGCCTTCTCGCCAAGCGGTCCCTTGCTGAAGGATAGTTAGCAGAGGCATCTTAATTGAGGCTCGGAGGGAAACCCACGCTTCCTGGATATTGAGCACGACGTTGACGAAGGGCTCATCATCGTCCTCGTCCACCACAGTCAAGAAGCTGTCCTCCTTGATGCCAAGGTCGCTCAACTTCTTGTCAAGGTTCTCCGTCTCGTCAGGGTCGTACAGGATGCCGACCTCATTACTAATGGAGATCTCCTTCTCACCATACCCGAGATCGAGCTTTAGGAAATCCTCGACTAGATCGTTCAGAGTGGCTCTAGAAAAGTCCACGTAGGCTGTGGTATTATAGACACCGCATATAGGGCAGTCAGGATTTGGCAATCGCGGCTTGTCTGAAGCCAGGAGTCTAGCTGGAGCAAAGGGTGTCAAGAAGACCTGTCTGAGTTAATATTGTCGTTCGCCAGAAAATAGCAAGATTCAGTGCCGTCACCTACCTCCTTAGCCTGGTTGTACTCGCCCCTCAGAACCTTGAATGACTCCAGAACACAGAGACTGGCCACGATGGCATTCGTCGTGGCAATTGCTGGGATGATATTTCCAGCCATCTGCTTAATGTCGAAGCAAGATCTGCGATCGATCCCGAAGATAGTCGATCGGATGTTAGCGCTTGAAGCTACAAAGTCGAGCGTGTCTTCGTCGTCTTTGTCAAAGGTAATGATAGGCTCCGGCCCGCTTCCGTCATAAGACTTCTTGAGCTCCAGCATCCGCTTGCTCAACCGCCTGAGGCTATCGTTGAACACAGTCAGATTCTCTTCCAGTGACCAGACCTTTTGTCCATCCTGCAGTATGGACTCGGGAGAAGAAGCAAGTTTGCCGCCCTGTTGCAGCAAGGTGTCGTAGTCAAGCGGCTCTGGTGGTTTCCGTGACTTCCACATGTCCTTCATAGATCTCAGCCGTACGATATCTGCGTTGAAGACCTTCGTAAACAGCATCTTCGGGAACTCTTCCGTGCCAACTGCCTCGCGGATCTTCCGAAGCTCTAGCGATTCTTTCCTTAGTTCTTCGATCTCCGATGCGTTTTCTTGGTCTGCAGCGTGGTCGAAGGCGGATTCATCTTCGCTCGCTCCAAAGATCTCGTTGAGTAGGTAGCTCTTGCCCCAAACAATGCAGTGGATCGGTTGGCTCGGTGTGCTTCGAATCGTGCATACTGGGAATGACTTGGGTGTTTCCTTGGGTGTGCAGTCGTAGCAGGCTGTGACGCCCTTCTTTATCACTTGCACCTGGCCGTTGAAGCCCGTGGTGCCGCTCTCGATAAGGGGGACATCAGCCGCCAAGCACATCTTGTTGACATGCCGCCGTGCCTCCAGGTTGTCCAGCGCGTTGAAGACGAGATTGAAGCTCTTGAACCATTCGATATTGAACTGTCTCTCCTTGATGTTGGCGTGATGGGCTATGATCTTCACGTTCGGATTGAACTTGTGCGCAACCTCCTTGGCGACCTATCATACCCGTTAGCTCACTGCCAGTCCAGCAGATGTCGTAAGGATCCATACCAGAGCTTTGGACTTTTTGATATGTTCTTGTCGGAAGAGGAATTGGCGGTTGAGGTTACTCAAATCGATCGTATCGAGGTCGACAACATGGATCTCCCCGAAGCCAGCAAGGACGAGGTTCTTGAGCAGTTCGCAGCCAATGCCTCCAGCACCGACCATCAGGACTCGGGCCTGTTGAATACGGGTGTCAGATAAGGGCGTTTCTTAGAGAGAGGCCAGCGTGTAATCTTGTAGTCGAGAATGGACAAGAACTCGACAGGCTGATGCGTGCACCGTGAACAGGAGGTGCAAACAGTTTTCTAGTAACATACCTCCTTGACGAGAGAATTCGTTCTTCGGCCAAATGACTGAGAGTTGAAGCTATCGCGCGTCAGAGTTGCCCGCGCGCCGACCTGAGAGACGCTGGGACGCTGGGGCAGCATCGCCGCAGACAGCGGAAGCTGCTGCACATCCATCTTGGAAGGCAGCTGATCGGAAAGCACGGGTTGTAGAGCTCGGTGAATATTTTGCGGACAGTCGGCGGTCGTAGCGGGTATGCTGGAGGTAAAATGGGTGGCGATTGCCTCCTGGCGGCGCAAAACGACAGAAAATAGGAAACGGCGGACAGCCTTCCGATAAATTGAAGTGATCGCAACCGCGGAATGGCGCGCATCACAAAGAAAGCTTTGCAGGGGTGGTACGTTAGCTCCGGGATGAGCTAAGCGCCATTCGCACTAGCGTTGTGCTTTGAGGCGACTGCTGAAATGTGGTTGCCCAAGGCGGATTGCAGGGGACACTGCAATTTTAGCCCCGCCGCGGGCCATGGGGACGCTCAGTCGTTGGGACGCTGAGTGAGAAAACGTCAAGTCTCCAGACTGATCTGACTGAAATCAACTGTATAAGGCAGCTTTCAGGAATGCACGTTAGCTCGCTCTCGAGGTGCTGCGAGACAAGCCCGCCGGATAAGTGGTGTCAAATGTGCGGACGTTGAATCAGAGCTTCCTCAGAGTTGCAGGGTTTACAGCGTCCCTTCAGCTGTTCATGCGCTCGTTTGCCGTTCTGTATGGCCCACTCCCGTTTTTGCTGGGTATCAAGCCTTCGAGACCATTGAAGTGTGCTCTGCTCTGGTACAAACCTCGTCTCATACCGTCCTTAGCGAACACCAGAGGCGCTTTCTCTACCTCTCAAACCCGTCAGAAAATGTCAGACGACGAAGCCGACCCCGAGCTCCTAGCTCTACTGCGCCAAGCCCTCATGGGCAAACCAACCCAGGACGATGAACCAGAGACCGGCGTTCTCGAAGGCGCCGAGTATGTGTGCGACAACTCCATTGATGCAGCACTGGATATGAGATCGACCAAAAACGCAGCTGCCGCCATCTACGAACAGATGCAGCAGAAGAACTACTCCCCATCTACATGGTCCGACCATGAGCTGCATCCCAAAACCAAAGATGAGGGTACAGTAGCCTTCATCTTCCTCATGGACCTGCTCAACTTCTCCTTCTGGTCCGAGAAGCCAGAAAGCGAACGGTTTGCCGTCTCATACCGAGACAGACGGTGGACCGGCTACTGGAGCTTAGTCGCATCCATACAACGAGCTCTTGACGAAGGTGGGTGTATCTCACACTGCCTTACCTGCATATGTACGATTCCGAGTTAATCCATCCCAAGGCATCCCCATCACGGACCCCCACTTCTGGCAAAACGAAGATGAATGCACCTTAGACGCCCTAAGGCAAGTCTTCCGGTCGACATCCGACGAAGAGATACCCCTCCTGGAAGAGCGTCTAGCCTGCGTGCGGGAAGCCGGCCAGGTCCTGTATGAGAAGTACCAATGCAGCATACCGAACCTCATCAGCGCCGCAAACGGCTCCGCCGCGGCGCTGGTGAACGTGCTCGCGCGAGACTTCAGCGCTTTCCGCGACGAGCACAAGTTCGAGGGACGCAGGAAGCCGGTCCGCTTCCTCAAACGGGCGCAGATCTTTGTGGCCGATCTGTGGGCCTGCTTTGAGGGTGAGGGCTACGGGGCGTTCCGGGACATTGACAAGATCACCATGTTTGCGGACTACCGCGTGCCGCAGATTCTGTGTGGTCTGGGATGCATGTCTTACAGTCCCAAGTTGGATGCCGCTGTCAGAGCGGGCCAGTTGATCGAAAGCGGCTCCAGTTGGGAGTTGCAGATGAGAGGTGAGTGAGCTGCTGAACCCAAACGCACCGGCACCTGCTGACGGGCTACTTGTAGGCTGTAGCATCTGGTGCGTCGAGCTAATAAGAAGGGAGATCGTACGCCAGGACCCGGACGCAAAGGTAAACGCCATATTGATAGACTTCTTTTTGTACGACACGATGAAGGAGATGGAGGCCGCAGGAAAGGAGAGTATGCCCCACCACAGGACCAGGAGTATTTGGTACTGAACAAGTATATCATTGTTGATACTATTAAGATACCCTAGAAGCAAAGTGCAAGCCCAGCTGGTATTGTGCAAACCGTGAAGACACAGCTAGCCAGTCTTCCGTCCTGTAAACGCCATCCTCCTGAACGCCCAATCATTAATCGTACAACCGAAAGTACCCTCGAAGCGTTTTGACATCGATCAAGCACCAATAGTAGTGGAGTTCATGATCGTGTCGATGTGTGCCTTCTCAATGCCCTCGTTTCCCTTTGCCTCCTCCTTCAGCAGGACAGCGAGCACCTCGAGAGGCGGGTTAAGCCCCAGCCTCTGAGCTCGCTGCCAGCGCCTGAGGCGAGTGACGCCAATGCAAGGCTATATGAATCAGATTAGTCAAACTGGCACCGCAAAGACCATGAGCTAAGGCGTGAAACTTACCCCATAGTGCGAGCTGACATCGAAATAGCGAAGCACCTTCTCGTTAGTCGTGAGGTCTCCCTGGTGCACCCGCTTAGCCATGCGCTCCGCCTCCACCTTCCGCCAGTACTTCTGGATAGCCGCATCGCTGATCTTTGCCGCCTTGAGCTCGGCATCCGACTTGGTCACGTCGACACTGGTGATTTGCTGCTCCGTCTGCTGCTGCTGCAGTTGCTCCTCGGGCTTGACATCCTCGATCTCCTCCTCCTTCTCGACCTTCTCCCGGATGAGCTCCTTCTTCAGCGGCGATGAGGCTACCGAGTCCTTGACGGACTTGGGGACGGGTTTGGTGACTCTGTTGTTGAAGGAGAGCTTGGATTGCTTTCCGGTGCTGACCACGCCGCGCCCGCCTGATGACCTGCGAGTTGTGGGCATTTTGGTGATGTGTGACGTCAGGGACTGGTTTTGGGTGGTTGAGGAGATGAATGGTCTTTCCTATTATATGAGATGTTGATGAGGTACTGGACTGGTGTATTCAATAGGAAAATATTGAAAATGCTGATGTTCTGAGAAGTGTCGTTGTTTGAAAGGTTGAGTGAAGTGACGTACAAAGATCAAGGCTGAACTGGAAGGCTGTCGAATTGGCAGTTGTCCGTCGGCCAGGTAACTGCGACCCACATTTCAAGGAGTGCAATGGGGTTAGGGTTATGTGTGTGAACGTAGCATAAACGAAAGTGAACACAATACGGACAACGGAGTCATTTAAACATCTTAAAAGCAAATAGAAGCATGACTGGAATCCTGCATTTACCCACAGGCATCAGTAGTTGGAACATGTGGCAGCGATCTTGGACCGTCAGCGTCTCGCAACAACCACCATTCCTCGTTATGCCTTTTGTATTTCAGCGACACTCTAGCTACCATACAGCTAGACTCGTTTGCAGACCTATGCTCCAGACACCAGGCTGCTTTTCTCTAACCGCGCCAATTCTCTCAGAAAGCTCGTGTTGTTCTGTCTGTACAGACTGCTCAAAGATTCGCCCACCCGTCAGCCTAACGTGTGTCGATCCCCGTAGCCTCGCGATAAAAGGTGACACTCCTATTCGCGCCAGCAGTCGCGAACATCTCGCCCTTGGCCATACCAGGTCCCAGAGCCTTATCCGACCTAGGCAGCCAGCGCGCGCTCCAAAGCGCCTTGTCCGTCTCGCTATGTGTGGCCACGCACGCCCCCCTCGCAACATCCCACACCTTGACCTTCCCATCCAGGCTCGCACTGAGCAGATACTCCCCGGTCTCGTTCCAGTCCAGACTCGTGATCCACGCGTTGCCCAGTCCCCCACCACCCATGTTGCCCACGTGCTCGCCGTGCTCCATGTCGTAGAGCGCAATGATCCCCGCGTCGCCAGCGGCGGCAAGCCTCTTGCACCCGGGCGAGAAGGCCACAGCCCTCACCGGCTTCGCAAGCCCAGATAGACTGTACACCATCCTGCCCGTGTCATTGTTGAACACATACACCCCTCCGTTCTGGTGTCCGCTAGCCGTCAGCCTCCCATCCCGACTAAGATCAACCGCCAGCCCGAACGGACCGCCGCCCGTGCTCGTGCTGCCCGTCTCGTACGTCTGCACCTTGCTCTTAGCCGCCAGGTCCCAGACGACGACCCGGCCGTCCTCCGTCGTGGCGGCGAGGAAGTTCTCGTCGGCGCTCAGCGCCACGGCCCAGGCGCGCGACTTGTCGGGCGCTATCTCGTGGTAGAGGACCCAGTCGCCCGTGTCCTTGCAGGTCCAGACCTTGAGCTCGCCGCCGAAGCCGGCCGAGACGGCGACGTGGCCGGGCCCGCCGCGCGACGTGCAGACGTGGTGGATGCCGAGGCGGTGCGCGTTGGATATGGACTGGATGAGCGGGAAGGAGGAGGATGTGGTTGTGGCGTGGATGTGGAGGGTGGAGGAGCCGCTGGCGGAGAGGATGCAGGACTTGGTCGCCGCGAGGGAGAAGATGTCTGCTATGTGGGCTGCGAGGTGTTAGCTATCAAGGATAGTGGACGCGGCTGTCATTATTGCGTTAGGGGGAGCAGCAGCTTGAGCTCTCGGACTGCGAACTTGGAAGGACGATGGAGGGACGGAACTTACCATTGTCCACTGTGTGGAGCGTGAGGTATTGTTTAGACTACATGTTACATGTTAGATAAAATGAGGAGAGCAAGTCTTTCTGTTTAATTGCGACAGCTTACCATTGCTACCGATCCATGTGCTTTTGTGCCGTTTAGAAGGTTGATGTTACGAAGATGGTTTGCAGCTGTCGCGACAATGTGGGGTCCAGGTTGTGACGTCGTTTGCAGGCGCCTCAGCAAAAGATTATTTGAGGATTGATTTTGGTTCTATACCACAAGAGTCTACCTAGGTAATAAAGCAGACGCTGTCTTTGGCACTTTATACCATAAGGGAATAAGCGTTCTTAAAGATTATGCGTTTGTGTGTGATAGAACGTTTTTAGTACCAATCACGGTCCGTTGATAGGGGGCGGACCTCAAGCATGTGAAGCTATTGCAAGGACCAAATTCATCTCAACATAGGAACATGGTATCCCAAATATAGTTAACCTTTGGGTCTAATTGTTTGTAGTATACAGGTATGTACAAGCTTGGTGTACAGCTCGTCGTAATCGTCTCCGTTACTGTCTTTAACAGAGATGTCTCTTATGGCATTGGTGATGCACCCACATAAGCCATTTCCGCTATGATCCGACTCATATATGGCTTGCCGCGTCTATCGTCGCGGGTAGCCAGTTGTTGATATAATTGCCATGCTCATGGCGCGTCCTATGCCGCTGTCTCTCCGTTCTCGCCGGCCTCTGCTTCCTTCGTCCTTCCAAGGGTCCTGAGTTCTGAATATTGTGTCAGCCTTCGGTAAAGTAATATCATAGTAGCACGTGCTTACTTTCTAAGCAGTGTGGGCAGAGGTAGTGCATCCTCTTGGTTTGCCCACAGGCTGGACATTTGCAGAGGGATGTCACGTCCTTCAACGCCTTTCCGGCCATCTGCCTATGTCTCTTCTTCGAATGTGATGTCTTCTTCTTTGGTACGGCCCGTAGTATCGACTCCCAGATTCCTTCTAGCAGTGACGGTATTGAGGGTAAGCTCCATTGAATCGAGGCAGGAACTGCGATGAGGAGAGACGGGAAAGCCGGAAGAGACAGCTGTCGCGTGTAGACAGCGCCGAATCGGAATGTGGAGGAGAGCGTCGCTGCGGAAAGTCTTGGTAGGAGCGTCGACGAGCTCGACGCTAACCTGAGGGAGGCCATTATGTGTTGGTAGATGTGTGAACCGGATGCCTTTTGGTTTCCAACCGCCAGTCGATATCGCGAAGTTCGAGAAAAAGTTCGAGTGGGCCCTTCGTTGCTGAACCCCAGATCCAAGCCTCGCACTAGACCGAAAGGAATCTAGCGTCTGCGCCAGGGGTAGAGCTCCGACTGCCGTCCAATCATCAATTGCCAGCTGCACAGACACGCCGTCGCCAATCAATCATACCCCTTTCCCCTTTCCCCCCAGCACTTCATCCGACCCCTGGACACTGGAAATTATTGTTTGGCACATCGTGTGAAGGAGCAATCAAGCAGCCGGAAAGTGCGAAGAAGAAAACGTCCCCTGATAAACTTCCATTCCGCGCAGAACTGCCTGAAGATCTTCAACCACGATCTCCAAACTCCAAAACACCAATTCGTCGACACGCGTCCTAGGTAGTTCGCCATCGCTTGCTATTCTACAGTCACTTTTTTGAATAGGGCCCTGAATTCAGCTACACGAGCTTCGCCAATTCCAATTCTCGAGACCGCCAAAATGGCCACCATGCCGGCAGCGACCATCTACCCCCAGAGCCATGTCGGTTTCGATAGCATCACGTCCCAGATTGAGCGCAAGCTCTTGAAGCGTGGATTCCAGTTCAACGTCATCTGCGTCGGTAAGTCTCGAGATCGCTGAGGGGCGGCTGCGCCCAACGCGCTATCACACAGAGTCCAACTGACGTGTTTGCTTCATGATAGGCCAAACTGGTCTGGGCAAGTCTACCTTGATCAACACTATCTTCGCCTCGCACCTTATGGAGTCCAAGGGCAGACTACACCCCGAGGAAGTCATCCGATCTACGACCGAGATCCACCCCGTATCGCACATCATCGAGGAGAACGGTGTGCGCCTGAGGTTGAACATCGTCGACACCCCCGGATATGGCGACCTCATCAACAACGACCGATGCTGGGACCCCATTGTGAAGTACATCAAGGACCAGCACTCGGCCTACCTCCGCAAGGAGCTCACTGCCCAACGAGAGCGCTACATCCAAGATACGCGCATCCACTGCTGCTTGTTCTTCATCCAGCCGTCGGGACACTCCCTCAAGCCCATCGACATTGTCGTGCTGAAGAAGCTCTCCGACGTCGTCAATGTCGTCCCTGTTATCGCCAAGGCCGACTCGCTCACCCTCGAGGAGCGCCAAGAGTTCAAGGCACGCATCAAGGAGGAGTTTGCTTTCCACAACCTGAAGATGTACCCCTACGACAACGATGAGTTTGACGAGGAGGAGAAGAACGTCAACAGCCAAATCAGGGTAGGTCACTATATGCGTCTCTTGGCATGGCTACGAGCACTAACACAGTCCTTAGAACCTGATCCCCTTTGCTGTCGTCGGATCCGAGAAGTCGATCATCGTCAACGGCAAGCAGGTCCGTGGCCGCCAGAACAGGTGGGGTGTCATCAACGTCGAGGATGAGCACCACTGCGAATTCGTCTACCTCCGGGATTTCCTCCTCAGGACGCACCTCCAGGATCTCATCGAGACCACCTCGCAGATCCACTACGAGACCTTCCGCGCCAAACAGCTTCTGGCCTTGAAGGAGAGCAGTGCACAAGGCCACGGCAGCAGGCCGATCAGCCCGTCCGCCGACCGCGAGCTGAGCAGGAGCTCGCAGCGGATGACCATGAACGGCTACAACTAGGGATGATCCGCTCCGTGTGCAAGCTCTTTGGCATAGCCATGCCGGTCGAGCGGAAAGCCATACACATGATGCAGCCATGCCTCTGTACCCTCACGAGTATGACAAGTCGAGACATGCTGCCGCTAATATCCTGAATCAGATATCGATGCGGAAAGAGGTGGAGTTAGCAAAGGTCGAGGAGTGCGGTCCGGTCGGAAGGTCATACCCCCTGTCGAAAAGGTGTTTATGTGTTGCGAATCAGTAGTTAGCCTTATTTCCTTTTAGTATTCCCCAACCGTTGGCGAGGCGCGTTCACATATTCTCCCTCCTCTTTTATTTGTTTCTTAATTAGCCACCAGCCCTCCATCGTCTAATAGAGAGCCAGCTAGTCTTTGAGTTTTGATACCTGACGGAATACAATGAAAGTTATGGCCTCGCTCTTGAACCCACCACTCTAGTTCTATCACGTAGCCGTCTTCTAATCTTCAGCACGCTAACCGGACGCGATACGCTGCGCTCTCTAATGCCATGACGTTGCTTCAACTCCCGACACCCCCAAACCCAACTCCCAACCTTGCCACCTCGCTCCCATCCTCAAGACTCACTGAGCAGGCTTATAGACAAACTCCTCCAGCTGCTTATACGCCCTCTCCAAATCATCATTAACAATAACCAAATCATGCACCCCCGGCGTCTTGGCATACTCCAGCTCGGCCCCAGCCTGCGCCAGCCTCTTCCGTATACTCTCCTCCTTCTCCGTGCCCCGGCCCCTCAACCTCCTCTCCAGCTCCTCCACGCTAGGCGGCGCGATAAACACATACCGCGCATCCACCCCGGTCTTCTTGACCTGCTTGACGCCCTCCATCTCGATGTCCAGCACGACGACCTTGTCCTGCGCCCGCGCCTCGTCCACCACGGACTTGGGCGTGCCGTACCGGTTCCCGCCGAAGGTGGCGTGCTCGAGGAAGCCGCCCTTTTGCACCAGGGCCTCGAACGACTCGGGCGTCACGAAGCGGTAGTGCACGCCGTCCTGCTCGCCTTGCCGCGGGCCGCGGGTCGTGTGGCTTACCGAGAGGACGAAGGTGCCTGGGTGCCGCGCGAAGAGGAGGTTGTAGAGGGTTCCCTTGCCTACGCCCGAGGGGCCGGAGATGATGAGGGGGCGGGTGTCGGGGGGGAGGGAGGAGGTTGTTGCTGCTGGGGGCGGGATTGGTTAGCGGAGGAAGGGTGGGAGGGTTGGTTTGGCTTACCGGGCGCCATTTTGTGGAATTGCTGGATGTGGCTGGTGGAACGACTGACGAGGGCTGGAGGAGAGGTACAGGCTCGGCGAGAAGTGAGGAGGAGACGGGGCAGCATCGAGGGAGGTGAGCGGTGTTCCTGGCGGTGAAATGTGAAAGATCCCCTGGCAGAATCGTGTGGGGCCGGCGAGTCAATCAGGCGGTGAAGGGATTGTTTTGGGGGGTTAGGGTTGTGTATGAGGGGCTGTTTAATGGGCAGTCGCGTCTCTCGAAAGAAGACGCGATTCATTCAAACGGCTACATCACTCAACTCAACAATGACAGTGATTCCATGTCATCAGCGCCGTCAGAAACCTCCTTATCCCTGGCGGATAGTCAGAGCGGTATAGTCTTTTCGGATCCAACAGAACCGTTCACTGTCAAGCCCATCATTGAGGATCTACTGAGAACGCTTTACTGCATCCCTGGGTCCATCTTCTTGGTGGAAGGTATTGACTATTTGAGCCCTATCAGAAGGCGGTACCGCGCCGTTCGCTTGTTGGTCAGCGATGGCATATCGTGTGTCCAGGCCGTCTTGAAAGGCGAGGCGCATGGCCTTGTGGACAGCGGCCAGATCTACGCTGGATGCTATGTCCGAGTGCACGGCTTTGAGTTGCGCTTTCTTGACATTTCCGATAGTCTGAAAGATGAGGCAGTGGAAGAGCAAGGCGGCTTAGGCGAACGTTCTGAAAAGAGGCGGAAAGGAGAAAATAGGCCCCGGAAGATGGTGTACCTCTTGTTAGAGAACCCTATCACTATTGGCTGGAACACTGCTTATATGAAGATATTGGACTCGCAAAAGCAGGCTTCCCCGCCAGATGTGGCTGTTTTAGCTGAGGAATCAGAACGGGTGGCTGCTGGGAAGACGGACAAGGCACCCCTGCCAGCCCTGCAAGCCACTACAGACAGGAAAACGTTGTATATGGCAACATCGAACCTACCGGGCAGTCCAGAATACGGGAGCGTTTCAGATCCTGATGTCAACGATCTTGGCTCTTTCAATCAGCCCAGATTGGAAGCATCGCAGCCCGACCTGAACTTGACTAAACCTTCAGCCAAGGCTTCAAGCATTGCGGCGCACCCATCAAGCGAACCTCTCCCCTGGTCTACCGATGACCCTACAAAGCCAGTAAAGCTCACTCCGCTCAGGCTTATTCCGAACCTACCATACAAACAGAACTGGATGGTGAACGTCCTGGCGGTCGTATCATCTCTATCGGACGTCGAGCCCTCACATCTACCTCCGTACCACCAGAGGACAGCACGCCTCACCGATCCATCGACGTCTAAGCAGGTTTTGTTAACCGTCTTCGTCGACCCTGATGACTTCAACCCTTCTGTCGGGAGCGTGGTTCTCATTCTCGGGGTCAAGAATCATAGGTTCGACGGTGGCAGTCTCAAGAAGTACGCCAGTGACCGACCGAAGAATGGCGCTCAATGGTGGTTTGAAGAGCCGATGGAGCTTGGCTGGTGCGATGTCGCTGGGCTCAAGGCTTGGTGGGATAGCAAACACCAGAAAGCTTGACGGAGTTTCACAAAATGCTCGTTATAGCGACTGTCGTTGACAAAGAGACCACAGCACCGTGGACTGCACATCTGGGAAATATGGGATTCAACTCCTTGGTCAAATGGACCGAAACGCATTCCTGATCCCGCGGAATCAGACAAGCGTGATCTCCGACAATGAGTTTCCAACCCTCGTCCGCATCTCGCCGTCCATAAACCCATGCACATACGTCTCGCCCATTAGTTCAAACTTTCCCTCCTCACCACCTCTCAGCACAAACGGCACCTTCGCTCCTCGAAGCAGGTACACTCGATCTCCAGGTTCGATAGAGGCAGGCCCATGTCCGAGATACCCTTTCGCAGTCCGAAACAGTCGCCTAGAAGGCAAGACAGGCGATATCGCATGCTTGAAAGCGGCCGCCTCGCCTTCGATACGCATTGTTGCCTCCTCGATGTCAAGCTCTGGTACGGGCGGGTCGATGAACGAGATACCCTGCTCGGCCAAGATATAGCGCAGCTGGACGTCATACATCTGGCGCGCTACCTCGAGGATCTCTTCGATGCTCGGGATACATGTGGACTCATGCTGTATGTTCTCGTTGTCTTTAGCGCGCAGACGGGTGAGAATGTCGAGGGAATGCGTCACCGCAACCTCGTCAAGCACTTCCTCAAATCCGATGAGGGTTACCTGGCCGGTCGCATCATCGCATTGAAGCGATTTTAACGTAATCTGGGTGGCCAGTCGCGCAGAAACCCAGGACTTGAAGTTGGTCGCGAGACTCGCCGGAGCTTCTTCTTGCTCGAAAGTGTTGGCCGCCATAGTCCTCCACAGAACCTCGCCTGGGCCGGTGTGTGTCTGCAGATATTCAGGGCTTAGGTTTTCGCACAGAGCAAGGCAGTCGTCGATGACCTGCGTCCTAACTACCTGCCACATGGGCGACGCGATGGCCACGATGCTGTCGAACTCGGCTCCGTGGACAACAAGTTGGTCGTCTGATACGCGGCAGACGTCTGATCCATCATGCGAGTCTGAAGTGGCTGGGTCGCAGTTAAAGGCATGTTGACTGTTGCGAACGATTGTTAGAGGACTTCCAGTGAGATGGCAGGTATAATCTGGGACCCAAGACGGCAGGTCCTTGATTTTTCGACTAGCTCTGTCCTCTACCAAGGAGAGCGCTTTGAGATTTGGCAGCTCCCGCAGTAACATCGAGGTTATGGATGTAAACAGGGTTCGCGGTGACGTCTCTTCCGAATAGTCAGGTCGGAAGGGCATTTCCATACCCGGTGGCAGGATCTTTTTCAGAATACCAATCAAAGAGTATATCTTGTCCCGCGGATCCGTCGCAGAGTATACGCGTGTATGCAACAACAGCTCCAGGAAGCCGGTAAACCACTTCTGTCTCTGCTCGTCCTTGCCTGACGTTGTGTTGCCTCTTATGCTGGTTGTACTGGCTGCATCGGCATCACCTGGACATTCTTTGTTGTCACTGTCCGAAGGCGTCGCCATCGCCACTATCAGTATCATCTTCTGCTTTGCCGTAGACAGACGGATCACCTCATCTCCCAGTGCTCTCCCAAAGCCCTTATCGACCCCCACACCCACCTGAGTCTGCCAACGCAGAAGCACGACCATCTGAGCCATCATCACCATCCTATCCCACTCGATATCCTTTGGACCGCACAGCACAATGACGTGTCTCGCCAGAGTCACCTCCTGCACAATCCACGCCCGCGAGAACCATCTCCGCCTTCGACAGAAGCTAAGGTACTTGTGCCAAACCGTCGTCCAGCTGCCGCCCGGCGGCTCAACCCCCAGTCTCGACGTAAAAGCCGGATCAAGGGCCTGCTGCCCCAGGATCGCATCCACGCCTTGCTCTACGATGAACTTGTTGAGCGCATCGAAGAACTCGCCATGGATCCAGGCAAACTCTTCCAGATCCGACGTCTCGGCGCCCAGCCAGACAACCACCGCCATTGCTCTAGAGTAAACTTCGTCCATCATGCCGACCTGTATCTCCTTCTCGGCGTCGTTCTCCTGGTCGATGCACACTGCATCCGCCCATATCCAGTTACTGCCCAAGCCGGACAGCAGGATCTGCGCCAGGCCGTCGCGCAGGTTCTTGGTGGCTCTGTACTTCCGGTCGCCGATAAAAGCAGGTGTGTCATCGAGACATTGACTGCTGGCGTCGGCTGGGCCACTCGCGCCCGTCGCTTGGACCGAGACGCCCGGTGCACTTTCATCAGTCGAGAAGATGTCGGGGCGCATCGGATCAGTCCAAGTGTACGAAAGCGCCAAGTACTCTGGAGCCTCGTCCAGCTCGAAGCACGAGATGGTGAACCAGACGGACCGCTCTCCTTCCTCGGGAATGTGTGCGTGGGTGATCTTCAGCAGCCTGATGGATGTCGGGCTGGGTAGTTCATACGTTGGTTCAGCGGACGTCGCTGTTTGACCCTCCATGGTGATGGGGAACCAGACCTTTAAACGAAGATGGCCGTGATGCTAGATTGTTGAATGGACAGCAAGGTCGAATCGAAGTTACTCAACTAAAGGAGGCTGTGCATGTTGCTAGGCTCTCGCATTCAGCTAAACCCCGCCCTGCGCATAATTCAGGCATTGGCCACACATCTCACGATACGCCTACAACACCAACTGAAGCATTACGTCTTTTCCATAAACGAACGGGCTAAACCAGTCACTGCACCCGGTTCATTTCCTTCAACCAATCTTGCATCCCGAATACGACAACACGCGCCAAGTATCCATCTGGACATAGCACCCCATAACACTACCATCGCCACAATGCAGTCTACTGATCCGCCACAAGCTGCTCCTTAAGAGCGGTCAAGGCGGCAGTGTACCCAACGAGCTTGTCCTTGACTCCAAGCTCCTCAAACCCAATCACCCGCTCGGGCTCGAACGAGTGCCAGTCGGGATACTCCTCGCTCCACCGCAGCTGCGCCGCGATCTCGAGCCCAAACTCGCCCCAGACAGTGCCCATAGCCTGGTCCGTCGCCTCCGCGTACGCCGCGCGCCTGCCGGTAACCCTGGACCACTCGGCCACGACCTCGGTGAGTGGCAGGTACTCCGTGATGAGTATAGCAACCTTCCCAAACGCCGCGGCGCCCTTCTCAAACAGACCCTCGACAACGATACCCGCGTTCGTCTCGAGATCGCCGGCGACGGGCAGGATGCCCCCCGGCTTGGACGGCTGGACGAAATAGTACGCGCCCGTCCCCGGCACGGGGATGAAGCCCAGTATGCGCGGGACGCGGACGAGGTTCGACGTGTACCAACCCGGCCAGAACTCGGACGTCTTGGCCCAGAGGCCGGGCCTGTTGGCCTTGATCCACTCGACGCCCTGCTGCTTGTAGTCGTAGTGCGGGACCTTGAACCTGCCGCCCGAGACCTTGCTGCAGTTGGGCAGGGTGCTGAGGACGAGGTGCTTCAGCGCGGGCGTCTTGTCGGCGGCGGAGGCGATGTTCTTGAACTGCTGGACTTCTTCCTCGCCGGCTCCGTCTCGGCCGAGGGCTGGGATGGAGGGCCTGGGTTTTGGTGGTTAGTATACTTGGGTCGTTCGTAGCGGGGGTCCTTTTAGGGGGAGAGCTAGACGTCATACCAGTATGCGGTGACTGCGAAGATACCCTCTGCTCCCTCGAAGGCCTTCTCTAGGCTGGCTTCGTCGTTGACATCTGCGGCTACAACTTCGATGCCCTGTTGTGGGGAGTTAGAGCCGGATCACTGGCACAGGAGAGGATTGGCAGGAAGAGAATATGCAGGAACCGAATATGCAGCAACAGACAAGAGCGTACCTGAGAGGCGAGCTTCTTCGCAGCGTCGCTCTCGACATTGCGAGTGATGGCTCGAACCTTGTACTTTGGGTTCTTGGACAGGGCACTGACGACAGAGCCGCCCTGCGATCCTGTCGCACCTATGACAGCAACTAGAGGCATTGTTACAAGAGCACAACAGGTCGGTGGCAGAGGGACGATTTGAGGGCAGGCAAGTCGATTGTCTTTGGTGTCCGGAACAGACAGAACTGGTCAGGTGGAAGAGGCATAGCCTTTATAGACCGAAACCCGGACGGTTCTCCCGAATCACTGAATGTCATGAATGAATGGGCTGGTAGATGCAACTGGCTCAAGTGGACCACGCGATCAAAAGCCCAGCATCATGATCTGCCGTCCCCATAGGGTCGCACTCTGGGAGTCCGACCAACACAGCATGTTGCAACATGTATTTCGTGGTTGGGGGCGGAGGACGCTTGTCATTGGAGAGGTGACGGTCCAAGGAAATCCGAAAGCCGAAGGTCGAAGGATTGAGTGCGATGTCTGAGTCCGATGCTTGGCAGCAGCTTGGGGGCCGCTCTGGGTCCCCATGCTTCCCGCGCGGGAAGCTTAACTAGGTGGGTAGCCTTAAAGCCGATGACGACGTGTTGACGAAACTTTTGCCGAGCCTGCTTCCTTCAACTGTTGCATATTCCCTGGACGATAATGCATATCCTGCATGTGCGACCGCTCCTCACCAAGCGGCCGCGCGAGCGAGCCCTTGCTAGAGCGGGGAGGATTCATAATAGTCACGTCCACACTGAAGGATCTTAGGAAGAGTCTGTCTAGACCAGAGGTTTGGACGGGAGTTATCCGAACGAGAGCGGCCGAGATTTACGTCTGATGTTCGACAACTCAGCAAACATGCTGTGTGTGTCCACCCGACGGATACTACCCAGCTATGTCACGCCACACTCTTGCGTGATATGCTATATGGCTTTTCTATTTGCTCTGTACTCGCGACCATGTGATATCGGAACATGGTCGGTTGCAGTTGCTCAAGCCAAGATGCAAACAAGCTTAAGTGAGCATCCCCAGTCAGTTGAAGCCTAGGTAGGTTCACTTAACATCAAGGCCGCGTGTGTGTTGCCACTCGGTACAACGACGGCCACGGCTCTCTTACGCCTGTTATTGTTGTCGTACAGTGGACTACCATGCTACAGGAAACAAGGAGAAGGTCCCGGACCCCGGACGGACGAACAGGTACCCCACGTCTGTCTTGTGTCAGGCCGGCTGGCGTACAAACTTACAAAGCGAGACCCGAAACTTCACAGGAGGGAGCTAAGCAGAGCTATCAAGGACGGGAACTCACAGACTGGAGCCGTTGTCTGTTTTGTGACTCTATGTTGATGTCGCACTTCTATGTGAATATTTGAGGAGGAACAGTTGCATCCGGAGAACTGTACTCAAGCGACCTAGGACTGAGTCCAACAAAGTTTTTTTTGGCTCAATGGTGCCGTGACACCGCCGTGGAGCTATTGTTAGCTATTTGGGAAACATGTAATGGGAGATGGTCCCTGAGAAGAAAGTCGTGATACCTTCGTTGTGTCTATATGTCCCTCTCTGCCCTTACTCGTGATGCTCGTCTTTCCTGCATCTGCACCTTACCCGCCACTTAAGCTCTATCACTGTTTTTGCATGTCTCTCTCATATCCTTTTGACTCAGTCGTCTAAGTCTAAGTATTCCCCGTGGGTGACTGTGGCTCTCAGGGAGTAGGATATGGTTGGCAAGAAACGATTGTCAACACTTATCTTACTTCCTTACTACACCATCTGGGGTGCGGATGGCTTCATAGGATCAGGTTCAGGGCTTCCCCCGTGCGGATTGACCTGCATCATGGACAATGTTCTTGTGTCATCTTGTCGTACAGTCGCGAATACTTCATGTCTTTGCAGCAATGAGGATCTACAAGCGGTAGTCCAACAATGTCTGCAAACCAGATGTACTGTTCTAGAAGCGATCGGTATGATATATATACCTAAAAGCAGCCCGCCCACTAGTTCACCGCTGATGAATAGATATATCAAGACACGACCAGAGTCGAGGCCGGTATGTGCCAGAAGCCGCGGAGATCGAGAAAGGCCGATATATTTGCAACCTTGGCGGTAGAGATCCCAGCGTTCATCTGTGCGCTGTTGAGATTGTTCTCAAGGTGGTACACAGCGGCACATTTCGAGTTAGACGACTATGTGATGCTTGTCGTCACTGGGATATGGATACCTTTTGAGGTTATAGGACAGATAGGTGAATATGCCCGTGGCAGAGTGGCAAAACAACCTAAAGCTGATGTTAAAAAGCCGGACAAATGGGATTTGGAGTCGATGTGTGGACAGTTGACGCGGATACCCTGACTTATGCGCTGAAGGTATGTTCTGGACCTAAATCTTGAAAGACTCTGACTGTGGACTATAGCTGACAAGAGGTTCCTAGCTGTTCTTCATCGCGGAGAGCATGTATCTCGCCATCATCACACTCACCAAGATCTCGATTCTCTTCTTCTACCTTCGAATATTCCCAAATCCTGGCTTTCGAGCGGCCTGCTACATCATCATGACATGGGTGAGCATCACCGGGATAGTATTCCTCGCAATGCAAATCTTTCAGTGCATACCGATTGCCTACTCCTGGGAAGGCTGGAAGGGCACATATGGTCAACACAGATGCGTGAACATCAACACTCTGGCCTTCACCGCCGCAGGCATCAGCATCGCGCAGGACGTTGTCATCCTGGCTCTACCCCTGCCCCTGCTGGCAAGACTCCAGGTATCCTGGCGCTCCAAGCTCGAGGTCATGGTCATGTTCTCCCTCGGCATCTTCATCGTCATAACGAGCTGCATTCGACTGCGGTCCATCGTCTACTTTGCCCGATCCTCAAACCCCACTTGGGACTACACCGACGCTCTCATATGGACCGGTCTCGAGGCGGCGGTATCCATCATCGTCGTCAGTCTGCCCGCGATACGGGTCCTGGTCACGCGCATCTCGCCCAAGCTCCTTGCTTCGATCGGTAAGCTGAGAGGTAGCAGCTTGACCGGCAGTCATCAGACTGGTTCTGGAAACGCGTACCATCCTCGGTCACCTTACGGCCATGTTCGACCACAGGTTCGTAACTCTGAGATCTTGTCCACGTGGAATTCTACTCCTGCTCGTGATGACTCTCACGGCATCCAGTTGGAGATGAGACTGCCAGAGCGATAAAGCCGGATTGTACCGCTCAATCGCCTCTGGCGGCACGTAGCGAAGCAGCAACCGACCGGAAGATAGATGCTGGTAACGCGCGGCCATGGAACATCTGAGAATTATCATTTATGTCACTAGCAACCCCGGCTAATATATCATACACCAGATCCTTGGTTTCGATTGAGTATCCGTTTGGAGTTCTGAGGCAGAGGAGATCTGATGACTGGGCTTATTAGCACCAGGTTGTAGCGTGTAATTAGTCTTGTTGATTGAATCATCGACAAGACAGGGATAGTTACTCGTGTATTCCAGTCTTAGAAGAATGCCCGTCTGCCGGGCACATGCCATTCCATTACGGTGTATAAGGCAGGATCGTAATCCCCGGTGTCTCCCAAATGTCCCAGTTATCAGAGTGCTCGGGGTCACTGAACGGAATCAGCGCCGCAAAACGCATCCTGTTCGTGTCTCAGTGTCAGCTGCGATCGATATCAAGCAGGTTCGTCACGAGAAACTCACGTGTAATTCCCAGGCGCGATATAAGTCCCATTCGCCAACTTGCCAAACCACCAGAACCCCTGAGAAAAGTAGCTCCACGTCGAGGTGCGGTAGAGGTTCGTGAGCGGAAAGGGGATCACGGCCTCCTTATCCATGAAACTCGGGTCAAACGCCCAGTACGAGTCCGAGTCGATGAAGTACGTGGCTGACCCGACGTAGCCGTCCTTGCCGACGACAGGCGGGTACTTCCACTGCGCCTCCTTCCAGCCGGGCTCGAAGATATCGAACCGGAGCTGCTTGGTGCCCCACTTGAAGTCGGCGTAGATCTTGGGGAAGCTCTGCGCCTCCCATGACAGGTTGAAGTTGTACGTGTGGTAGTACTCGATGTCGTCCCTGTTGGGGCCCGACACCTGGTACGGCGTCGTGTCGGCGAAGAGGGCGCGCCTCATGCTCTTCTTCAGGTCGAAGCCGGCGCCGAAGTATGGGATCGACAGCTCCTCGCCGTTGCTGCCCGAGATGAGGATCTTGCCGCTGTAGACGGGAAGCTGCGACTCGTCCAGCCCCGCGGGGATGTTGAAGTTGAACTGCGCCGTCTTGGTCGCGCCCGGCTGGACCGTGAAGGTGCCCGACGGGAAGCTGACTTTGGGCACGATGCTGAGGGGCACTAGTTCGTAGTAGGCGGCGAGGTAGGACGGGTAGGACGACTGGGCATTGAAGCCGCCTGCTGGCTGCAGGGTGAACTTGTAGGTCACGGCCTTGTCGCCGTTATTTGTGATGGAGGCTTCGTGGTAGCGGCTGAAGTGAGCCGTGTCATTGAGCTCGAACTTGCTGAACGAGAGGGAGGTCTGGTAGTTCAAGACTTTCCACGCGTCGACGAGGCCGGTGCCGACTTGGGGAACCGGTGCCCAGAAGCCGTAGTCGGTAGGCAGAGAAGTGGGCGCCTGCACTTGCCACGGTACTGCGGCACCGGACGTGATGATCCGGTTTGCGAGATCCTTCGCGAAGCCGGGGCCGTGAGTAGACCTGCCGCCGTATTTGCCGATGTACAAGGCAGCGATGCCAGCGACGTAGGGACAGGCCATGCTCGTGCCGGACAGAACAGCCCAGGAACTGCCAAGATACGTAGAGTAAATGAGGCCGCCCGGAGCAGCCACATCGGGCTTGATCTCCAACTCGTTAGTGCCGCCAAACGAGGTAAACTCGGACGGGATGCCACCGGCAGAGTTGTAGAACCCGACCGCCCAGCTGCTGTCCGTCGGAGGGGTGAAATCGGCAGTCACATTGCCGCCGGCCTTGACAGTAGCGATGATTGCCTCACCGGCCTTGGCCTCGATGAGAGCAACGGGGATAGCTGGATCGGTTGAGCCGGGGTTCACCACCGGATTTTCGTTGTTGTAGAAGAGGATATACTTGGCGCCGAATTTTGCCGCGTTGGCCTGCTTGACGGAGAAGTTGCAGGTCCCGCGGCGGATAAGCGCGATGCCGCCGGAGAGATCCGGTGTCGTGTCCGGCAGCGGCGAACACGCATCGGCAGGGTTGGTGGGGTCCAGAGAGACGGGAATGATCGGCAAGCCAGCGACAGTCCAGAGGTCCGACCCTGAGGCGGGTTCGTAAGCGAGAGTCGATGTGTTTACCGTGCCGTCGAGGATGAAGGAAGCCTTGAAGGGTGGCGCGGCGATGACGCTGGCGTCGGTGGACGCCACAGCAATGACGTTCTTGCCGCTGGATCCGGAGCTGGCGAAGAAAGGGCCGTCCTCGCCCGAGTTACCAGCCGAGATTGTGACGACGACACCTTGATCAACCAGTCTTGAAGCCACGGTTGCCCATGCACCATCAGACCAGCCTAAGAGCTGTGTTAGGCGCCAGAGCATGACAGTCACTTTCAAGGTCAGTTAGGGGTAACATACCACTTGCTCCGCCAATACTGGATGTGATAATATCTGCCTGCAAGCACCTTAGTATCCGACGCGGGCTCTCGAGACCGCTAAACCAAACTTACGCCAGCTTCGTACGCTTGCAAAAATGCATCGATCAAAGTATCCTCATCTGTGCTATCAATGTAGGCAAAGACTTTGAAGGACAGCAGGGTGGCTTCTGGTGCCACACCGGTGAACCTATCCTAGTGAGTGACCGCAGTTTGACTCTGAGGTATATGCACATACCATTCGGACTTCCCCGCTATGATACCTGCCACGTGCGTCCCATGCCCGAGGTCATCCAATGGGTCGGAATCTGGTGCCTTTGGGCCCGATTCGGGCCATTGTCCGTCCCCGACAAGGTCAGCACCGCCGGCAACCTTGAAACCAGGTCCGAAGCCACCGCCCAGCTAATCCTCATTAGTTGTGGTACGCTCCATGGCGAGAGGGCCTACTTACTGCGGGGTGCAGGTAGTCCGTTCCGGTATCCACGACCGCAACTACGACACCCTTGCCGAAGATCCCGGCGGCATGAGCCTTGTCCACGCCGGTGAATGAGTGAACAGAGTAGTTGGCAGCAGCGGCGTCATCACTGAAGGTTGCGGAGGGTTTGAAAGGGCTGAGCTGGATCCTACCCACGGTCCAAGCCTGCGAGACTTCTTGCACGGCTTGCAGGGTGTCCACATTGGCTTTGGTAGACTCGATACTGAGGCCGGTGAAGATATCGGTGTTGAAAGTCCTGAGGATGGTCGCGCCACTGGCCTTGACCTTGGCGGAGAGGGCGTCGATGTCTGTGCCCTTCGGAATATTAGCACCGTATCAGGTATAAATGGTCGGGAAGATATACCTGGGCTGCCTCTAGGATGAACTTCTTTGGGGCGATGGCTGTAGAGTTCAGGGGCTGAAGCTTATGCGACAGGGCGTCGACGCCTCCCAAGGGAAGGAGGACGACGAAGAGGTGTTGCAGACGCATCTTGAAGGCCTCGGATGCCGATCAGGCCTGATAGTCCTGAGACATAGCAGACAACGGACGTTTTATGTCGCGACAATTGATACAACAGAGCTACACACCGGGCCCCATCGGCGGCCGCCAGTACACACCTTATCCATGGGATTCGTTGATACCATCTCTGAGCGTCTCCCACCTGCCGTTTATGACGAATACGAACTGGCACGCGTCTTGGCATCGCGGTGTAGTGAAGGACGGCATCGCTTCTGGATCAACACATAGCCCATGGGATCCGTCATCGGCCGCGAGAGTCTTCAGTGCCCGGTAGTCTGCTCGCCTGAGAACGCGAGAGATGGATAGCCGCGGTCGGACCGGGTAAGGAAGACGCTACTGCGCGTCAAGATCACAAAGTCCCCGAAAAGCGCCATTGAACAATGCAGATAAGGGCTCATAGCTGTCTATTTCGTAAGGTGACAGTGTCCCTGCAGGGGCCGATGGAGGATTGTAACGCTCAGGGGCCCATGTGGCCTTGCACAGCATGACGTGACAAGGAGATAGGATTGCAAGATACTAAAAGGCCGGCAAAGGAGTTGGAGCGAGGTGAAGCTATCGCCAATTCGCCATGTGGTGTTCGGTATCAAGCATGACTAGAAGGATAACCTCCGACGCACTTGCCCGGGGATTCCTTAGGCTTGGAGGTGAAGTCAGAGCCGGCTCAGAAATGCGGTAGTTGACAGCTTGGCAAAGCATCTCTAGAAACAAAGACGAGAGCACCACCGTATAATTACCGGCAGGGCTGCTCCTCCTCCTCCTGCTGCTGCTGCTGTCACGAGGCCCAAGGTCATGGCAATGGCGGGGTCGCAGTGCTTGACAATTAATTTGCCGAACCCTGAATGCCAACTTGCCAAGAGATCGTGGTTCCCAACGTGGCAGCTCATGTCCGGGACCTTCCACAATGGCGATTAGATAGCGGATGCAGAACCGCGGATGAGCACTAGCTCGTGAAGAATGAAGAGTCCAGTGTCTGGGCGCCGCAGAGGCGCATGGTAGGTGAGTGAGGTGAAGGTATCGCAGGCACCCGCCGTCCCGACCTGTCAGCTTGTGATGCGCCAACTCTGTTGGGTCTCGCCGACAGAGCCAACGTGCATTACCGTTCTGAGAATGACCTTCCCAAGGTGAGGATAATAAGTCCTAGCATACGCGGACGACGGCGAGACTCTGGACCATGGGAGATCTTGCTGCCGGGTAAAGTTGTGAGGTAAGGGAAGCAGAAGGTCGACACGCCTGCGCGAATGATAGAAGCAGAGAAATGCACCTTGATCCTTCGCACGAGCAACCGGCAAGACAGGTGCCAGAACTTGATCAGAAGGCAGCAGGATGGAAGATTGTGCTTGAAGTCAATCGAGCAACGTTAAAGTCAGGGCGGCCAAATTGATGTCCCAAATCTGTACGCTTATCTTCATATCTTTCATATGCATTTACCGGTACATGTAGTGTCCACTTCGTTTTAATTCAATTTGCGCTCCATCACGCTGTAAAGGATTGAAGTCGTAAAACCAAGCACGTCAAGAGCATTAGAACGCACAAAGCTCAACTAGTCTTGGGAACACTAGCATCGACGGGCTAGATAGAGATCATACCTCGCGCAGAGGTAGACAAGATGGTTTATTCTCCTTTATGTCGCGCACAAGGCACGATCACAATGAAAAAAAGAAGGCCCTTCAGACTTCCACCAACAACCATCCCGCGTCAAGCGCAAAAAGCTAACTCGAATGCAGGATTGAGATCATCAACACTCTTTATACAGCCAAGGCAGAGCCAAGACCGCCACCTTTGCAGGCAGGGCAAGAGTAAACGTCTTCACTCTAGGTTGTCGGGGATAAAGATCAGCATCAGGGTTGGGATCTGTGGCTTTCGTGGAAAACCAAGAGAGGAACGACGACTAAATAGAGATTCTATGAAGTACTGTTGGTGATAAGTGGTTAGCATTGCTGGCGCGGAGCGTAGGAGAGAGGCTCTTGTTGGGGGGTGGGAGAGACGAACTTGTCGAACATAATAAGGAAGAAGAAAAGAGGAAAGAGCGGCCGGACGAGCGAGAATATATATCTGGTGTATGGGGCCCGTGCGTCTTTGCGGCAGCTGCAAATTCTGTGCTTCACCGCCCGTGGTACGTACCTTGTCGCTTTTCACGGCCGGGATTCTCGAGTCATTCAATTCAAGATCAGAAAGTCCACCAGCTTTGACTTGACTCGTGATTGGTTTTTGATGGGATTTACCAAATGTTCATCACTCCTGATGGCAATGTTGGAAGAAGCACCAGATTCTCCCACCACAATATGTTGAGACAGTGTGCTTGTGCAATTCGTGCGCTTTGCGATGTACGAATCCAGGAGCTCCCAAGCTTTTAGGACCAGCTGTGGGTGTAGGACATCGGACGTCTGCTTGTCATGGTAGATTCTGGTGTTGAGTACCTTACTTGCGTTGTCTTAAGTTTGGAAGCGTCATGTTAGCAATGAGACGAGAAAGTTGTCCTTCCTTGCTCAAGTCTCCTGATAAAAGCAGCCCTGCCCCAAATATTGTAGTTGGGCCGGGAGGCATCTATTGAGGCCATGGGATATGCTTTTAAGGTGTACTGACGGGAGGGATATGCGCAAGCTGTTTAGAAGGAGAATGGACCCTGAAGCACAATACAACTTGTTAGACGAGTGCAACACTGTGGTGTTGTTGGCATGGAACATATACACAAACAGCTTCTACGTCACGTAACAGTCACCGACACTTCTCTCAGTGACATTTACGGCTCTGCAAGAGAGAATGACACGATCTACGATGCATTTGTAAGGCGAGAAGCATTTAAATCAAACAGCTGGTCCTGTCGTAGACGAAATGGACATAGCCGATGTTGAGTATGGTAGTAAGGTATAGGGTAGGTAAAAGCGAGGATATCGCAGGCAATGCCAAGCCAGCCGCCGCCAGCTGGCGGGGGCTGCCAGATCTGCCCCGCCAATGTTGACTGCCTGCGATGAAGTCATCGTGCCAGCCAAATAAGAGCCAGCTTCCTTTCGCATGGCGCCTACGCGTAAGGTAGCTTGTGATAGTTAACAAAGTTAACGAACCGGTGGCTTTCACGATGGCTGCTACGTATGTTCTCCCACTTCATCTCCCCTGGGACTGCACTGACACCAGACAGCTCCAACATCCTGTCGCTTCCATTCCGGAAGTCGACGCAGATCTCGCTGTCGAGCTCGATACGGCAGTACATATCGACCAAGTATGACCAGCACCCCGACATGTTCCGACACGACCTCGAGGTCATCGAAAATCTGCGACGCGATGCTGTCAACGTGCGAGAGGCCCACCAGAGCGGCATCAAGAAGCTCCAGACCTATGCGGGGCAGCTTGTCTGGATGACGGGGAAGTTCCCGATCGATGTATGTTGAAACCCTCGGCTCTTCGCGACACATACCAGAGAATATGGATGACTGATACGACTACAGATAGGCGCCGAGTTCACATGGTATCCCTCCTTGGGCTACAACACCGAGCGCCCCCTCGTGGCCAACAACCTCAAATACGAGCTCCTAAACATCCTCTACAACCTGGCCGCGCTCTACTCCCAGCTCGCCGTCGCCTCGAACCGCGGCAACACCGAAGGCCTAAAGACGGCAGCAAGCTACTTCTCCCACGCAGCCGGCGTGCTCAGCCACCTGAAGACGACCGTCCTCCCGGACCTGCGCATGGCCAACCCGCCCGAAGACATGGACGAAGCCACCCTCGAGGCCCTGATGCAGCTGTGTCTCGCGCAGAGCCAGGAGTGCTTCTGGCAGAAGGCCGTTATGGACGGCTACAAGGACGCCTCGATCGCCAAGCTGGCCGCCCGGGTCTCGGACCTGTACAACCTGGCCGGCGAGGCGGCCATGAAGAGCGAGGCCATCAGCTCCGCCTGGATACACCACATGAGCGCGAAGCACCACCACTTCGCCGCTGCGGCTCAGTACCGTGCGGCGTGTGACTGTCTCGAGAAGAGGAAATACGGCGAGGAGATTGCGCGGCTGATGGACGCCGTTGCGTGCGTCAACGAGGGGCTTAAGGAGACCCGAGGGACGTATCTGAGCAAAGCTGTGATTGAAGATCTGAACGGCCTGAAGAAGCGCGTTGAAGAGGACCTGAAGAGAGCGGAAAGGGACAACGACGTGATATATCTGAGTAAGACCCCCTATCTTCCGCGTGTTGGCTGATTTCCGTACTGACGAGTGCATAGACACTGTGCCTCCAAAATCAGAACTCAAGATCCTCGACAGAGCCAACATGGCCGTCCCTCGCGTCCCGCCACAAGTCGCCAACCCCTACGAGTACCTCGGGGACCACGCCGAGTTCGGCCCCGCCCTCTTCACAAAACTCGTCCCCTTCGCCGTGCACGTCGCCGTCTCAATCTACGAAGAGCGCCGCGACCGCCTGGTCAACAACAACATCATCGGCGAGCTGGAGACCCTAACAGACAGACTCCACGATATCCTTTCCAGCCTCAATCTGCCCGGCTCCCTGCAAGCCCTCGAGAAGCCCCTCGGCCTGCCGGGCACCCTAGTCCAGCACGCCGAGGAGATCCGACAGGCCGACGCCCTCAGCCGCCTGCAGCGCGGCTTCGCCGACATCGAGAAGCTGCGCGGCGGCGACCGCGCCGTCTTCGAGGAGGGGCGCGCCCTGCTCGCGGCCGAGGAGGACGAGGACTCGCGCCTGCGCCGCAAGCACGGCACGGCGCGGTGGAACCGCCCCGAGAGCCGCGCCGACCCGGGCGGCGCCAAGCTGTGGCAGCAGGTGGCCGAGATCGAGGGCTACTTCGCTAGCAGCACGTCGAGCGACGCCGTGGTGCGCGACAAGTTCGCGGGCGTGTACGACATGCTCGCGCTGCTGGCGGGTCCCGACAGGGCCCTGCTGGACCACGTGCCCAGCAGCCGGCGGACCGAGATACCCGAGACGATAAAGCCGGCTCTGGGGAGGTTGAGGAGCGCGTACAATGATGTCTTGCGGCTCGAGTCGCGGCGGAGAAAACGCGCCGAGGCGCTGAGGGAGAAGGCCAAGGCCGACGACATCAAGAACGACATCCTGGCCGAGGCGGCGCGGCTGGAGCGCACGTACCCGACCACCGCCATCGTGCCGGCGCACTTTGAGGATTTCTTCGGCAAGCGGCTGGACGGCATGTACGAGGTCGACCTGGAGGCGCTGGAGAAGGAGGCGGCGGACCAGGAGAAGGTGCTGACGGACCTGCAGCGGGCGAGCCGCGAGTTCGAGGCCCAGCTCAAGAACATGGGCGGGAAGGGCGGCCGGGAGCGCGAGGCTGCGCTGCAGAGGCTGGACAATGCGTACTATGCTTACAAGGAGATTGTGCGCAATGTGGAGACCGGGCGGAAGTTTTACAATGACTTGAGTAGGATTGTCGGGCAGTTTAGGGATCACGCTAGGACGTGGGTGAACGAGAGGAGGAAGGATGCGCGGAGTTTGGAAGAGTAAGTCTTTTCCTCGAGACAATCCTGTCCTGGAGACATGCTAACCTGATATAGCGAGATACTGATGCCACCACTGTCCTCAATGTCGATATCCAGTCACCAACCCCAGCCACCCCAAGAACAGAGCTACCAGAGCCCCAGCTCCTTCTACAGCCAACAGCAGCCCCCACCCAGACAGCAAGTGCACAGCCCGGCGGAAGCGCGGATACAGTCCTGGGCAGACCAGCTCGAGCCGCAACAGCCGAAGCCCATCCCGCCCATCGCGCCGGTGTGGTCGCCCGACATGGGCATCAAGTTTGCCGGCTCTCCGGCGGTCGGCGCGCCGGGGAACAACAACCCGCAAGGTGGGCAGCAGCAAGGCGGCGGCAACGGGCCGGTGGGAGGGCAGTGGGAGCCGGGGAAGGGGATACGGTTTGGTTGAGGCCCGACTCTGTAATGATAACGTGTTCTCGTCTATTCGTAGCTGGCAGCTGCTCGTGATATCCCTAAACACCGATGTAAATCCTGCAGCCCAAATAAGGCAAGGCTGAATGAAGTCTACACCACCCCTCCCGTCTTCCGCACCCGTATAGTGACCACGATTCCGTAGCCACTCATGCTCTCCCAGATCCCAAACTCATTCTCCTTCCTGAACGTAACTTCCTTCGCGCGCACCGTCATACTAACCCCCTCCGTCTCAGGAAGCGCCGGCCCAACCGGCCCCCTCGCGTCCGCCGGCACCGCAGCAGCCGGCTTCGCCTCCGCAGCCTTCCGTCCCCACCCGCCAAACAACCCCTTCCTATCCTTCTGCTGCTGCACAACCTCAGCCCTGACCTCCCTCCGCTCCGTCTTAACCTGCTCCTTGGGCTGCAGATACGCCGCCAGCCGCCGCGCCATGCCCTCATCCCGCCACCAGAATGCTGCCTCGTCCTCATCCTCGCCGGCCTCGCCATCATCTTTCCAGCGGCCCCAGTCATCAAACTCCCGGTCTCTCCCGCCATCCCTCCCCTTCCCATCCTTCTCCCCCTTCTCCCCCTTCCCCTTTCGGTCATGCCCAACAGCAACATCAACCCTCCCCACCCTAACAACCTCCCCCACCCTCCTCCTCTCCTCAACCTCCCCCAGCGCCCAGGGCGCCGGCACCGCGCCCCCGGGCACGACGACCAGCTGCGCCACGCCGGCGCGGGCGGCGGCTATGTCGGACGACAGCAGGAAGGCCTCGACGTGCGGGAGGATAAACGACAGGATGTCCAGGTCGAAGTCGGCTTGGGCGCTGTGGGTCATGGCGGTGGAGTGCTTGATGCGCGCTGGGAGGGTGCGGAGGTGGGATTGGAGGGGGTTTAGGACTGTGGTTAGGGAGGTGGGTTGGGTGAGGACCGAGGTGTAGGAGGGGGGGGCGTCGTCTGTTTCGTCCATTTCTGGGGGGAGGGGGGATTTGGACATTTTTGCTTGTGTGATTTTGGTTGAGTTGGATGTCTTTTGTGGTGGTTTGGGGTTGTTCACGATATGTTGTGTTATGGTGACGAGGAGGTTGTGGTGTCTTGTGTGATGTCGCTGATGTGGTGGAAGGATGGCAGTAACAGTGCAACGACAATAGACCGGAAATTGGGCAGGGATGCTCGTGGTACGATGGACCAAATATCAAAGTATCAAAGTGATGAGAATGACCGAGTCTTGCTCCTGCAAAGGTAAATGATGGATGACGGTGGCCGTCGTATGCTCTCCTCAACGGAAAGCAATAAACCTTATTCCGTCGCTAAGCGGAGAAGACCACCTGGTGTATCATGTGTCTTGAAGGGCCTTGGAAACAAGCTCAGAGGTTGTCCGGAAAGCTTGAAGGGTCCGGTTGACTCGAATAAAGTTCGCCTAGTAGGGCTCGGTACCGTCAGAGTCACGAAACGAGCGATGCCACAGGCGCAGACGATAAATGCCTTAGCGCAGTCGATCCAAGCACGAGAATGTGAGGTATAATGTCCTCGAGTGTGGTGCTGCAAAGGATCAGGTATGAGGGGGTTGAGGCTGAGTTCACGATCGCCAGCCTGGTCTGATCCTTAGGCTGTCTCGGTTTAGGTGCCTCAGTTACGAGCAGCTTTCAAGAGTGGCCAGTTGAGCCGAGAGCCGATCGAGTACGCAGCTTGAATACAGATATCTTGGATTCTTGATGCAATGCTCGGCTTGCGCGGGGAGAGTGAAGGAGCAGGTTCCCGAGCAGGCAGGCTCGTGATCGCTAGTGATGCAGATCGGGAAGCCGACGCGATGAATGCATGCGTGAGAGACCTGACAGGTCGCAGCCTACCGTTGAGAAGTTCCAATCACGGCCCGGAAGCTGTCGCGATTGGCCACTTGAGGTTGGACTCAGTGTATCGTAAACCGCTTTGGTCGACCGATTGTTGCCCGGCTTGTGTGCTGCTTCCAAGAACTTGTACCTTAGTGTAAGACGGACAAATGCCAGTTGCGAAATACGGTTGAATCAATCGATCCCATTGCAACCGCAACGTGCGCTGCTTTCCTCCATTTGGACACCGGACAACTGGACCATGGTCGGTCGCCGGTCGGTAGAGAATAAAGAAAGGCTCTGGAAGCTGAAGCAGCCCAAGAGTTCCAAGCCGCTTCGCCGGCACCCGTCACCCCACTTTTGGCCCCCTGCTGACTTCTTGCGCCTCATGCGGTTCCCCACATTTAACCCTAAGGCAGACAGGCACGTTCCAACGAAACAACGTTCGAGAAGAGACACTGCCGCCTTTCCACTGACTGCAACCCTCTGCGAACAACGAACCTTCTCAAGACAACGTGAGAAAACCCTTGTTCGAGGCTGAATATGGGGACCGACGGCTAAGATTCGCGGGGTTTCGCTTCTGAAGTATGATAGCTGCCAAGGCCACCTTATTCGTCTGGACTCTGATGTGGCAGTACTCGGCCGAGATGCCGGCTGCGGATGGGATGAGATGAGCACAAATAGAGATATAAAGGCAACAGTACCCGAGGAGCCTTTTTGTTGCCGTTATATTGCTCGTTGTACCTTAGTCTTTCTGCTGGTCTTGTATCACCAAACCCTCCTTCTACCTACAAACCGTCTTTCACAGTTGCTGTGGCGTGAGTTTGCGTAGATTCACCCAGACATCACTAGGTAAACTCCGGGTACCTTACAACACGAAACCCAAACACGTGCGAAGTGAAGAAGACCACCTGCATATAAACCCGAGCACCCCATCCTGCCCAGTCACTTGGTCGTCCTCCTTAGCGAAGTCGTACACACATCCACAGGGACACATCCATCGTCCGTTACATCTCACCGCGAAATCCTCTTCTCACTTTAGCAAACAACAACCACACCCGACAAGATGGCGTCCTACAGGGTAGCAGCGCCAGATGAGTATCTCGCCATTACTGGCATGAACGTCAGTATACCCAACCCGTACCAGACAGACCGCACCAACTAACTGAATCGTGTACAGATCAAAAATGTCAAGATATGCAAATCAGCATGGATATTTCCATTCCAAAAGTCGATGCGATTCAGCGTCCAGGTATGTGCTTCTGCCGCTGAGCTTCAGGCCAGTGCCGTGCCGTGCTGACAACGTCACAGCCGCACGACTACTCCATGACCCTCCAGGCCATGACAAAGGAGAAGCTGCAGTTCATGCTACCGGTGGTCTTCACCGTCGGGCCCGACATCAACCACCGAGGCGCCAACAGCCGCTTCAGCCGCGTCGACGGCGATTCGCACGACTCCCCCCACCACGACGAGGACGAGCACATCGACGCCACGCATCGCGAGGACCGCGGCGACGCCCTCATGAAGTACGCCATGCTGCTGGCCCAGTCCGACGGCTCCAAGAAGGGCGGCAACCAGGACCACCTCGGCAACATCGTGCGCGGCATCATCGAGGGCGAGGTCCGCGTCCTCGTGTCCTCGATGACCATGGAGGAGATCTTCACCGAGCGCGAGGTCTTCAAGCAGCGCATCTACCGCAACATCCAGACGGAGCTGGACAAGCTCGGACTGAAGATCTGGAACGCGAACGTCAAGGAGCTGAAGGACGCTCAGGACAGCCACTACTTCGAGTCTCTGTCGAAGAAGGCGCATGAGGGCGCCACCAGTCAGGTGCGTTGGCTGCGTCCGCTGTTCGAAATCCGGACAACAACTCAGAGTAAATTTTAGTAACATAAACCAGGCACGTATCGATGTAGCAGAAGCCCGCCTCCGCGGTGATGTCGGCGAGTCCAAGCGCCAAGGCGAGCAAGAGCGCGAGATAGCCAAAGTAAGCACAATTCCCCCTCCGACCCTTCACCACCAACAGAAGCTAACACGACAGCAACACAGATCCACGCAGACACGGCAGTAGCAAAAACAGAACGCGACATCGAGCGCGGCGAGGCCGAAGCCAAGCTCGCAACCCGCAAGGCCGCCTTCGACCGCGACGTCGAGATCGCCCGCATCGAGGCCAACCGCAGCACCGAGGCGAAGGACGAAGAGCTCAAGCGCGAGGTGGCCATGAAGCGCGCCCAGGCCGAGATCGAGCGCCTCAGGGCCAAGGACGTCGTCTCGGCGCAGATCTCGCGCGAGTCCAAGCAGCAGGCCGCCGACGCAAAGGCGTACGAGGTGGCCGCCCAGGCCAGGGCCGACTTCGAGAAGTCCAAGCAGGCGACGGACGCGCTCGCGTACAAGACCAAGCTCGACGCCGCGGCCCAGGCCCAGGCCGACTTCGACCGCGTGAGCAAGGCCACCGACGCGGCGGCGTACAAGACCAAGCTCGACGCCGAGGCGTGGAGCGCCGCGGCGATCAAGAACGCGGACGCGAACCTGGTCAAGAAGCTGAAGGAGGCCGAGGGGCTGACGGCCATGGCCGGCGCGTACGCCAAGCTCAGCGAGGCGTTCGGCGGCCCGGCCGGTCTCTTGCAGTACATGATGATCGAGAAGGGCACGTATGTCGAGCTGGCCAAGGCTAACGCGGCCGCCATCCACGGCCTGCAGCCCAAGATCAGCGTGTGGAACACGGGTGCGCAGGGCGGTGCTGGCGGCCCCGCGGATGGGAATGGAAGCCAGGTCGACACCATGCGCAATATCTACCAGATGCTGCCGCCGCTGATGACGACTATCAACGAGCAGACGGGCATTACTCTGCCGGAGTGGCAGTTTGGGCGGCTGGCGGGGGAGATGTCGAAGCTCGAGATTGCGAAGCAGGCCAACGGTAGCAAGTAAGTGAAACCCAGCATGGGGAAAGGAACCTGATGATTTTGATGATGGCCGTCACCACTCTGCATTTGGTGTTTTCTTTTGCAAAGACAAGACTGCAAGCTTTTTCATTTGTCTCGGTGGTCTAGTTTGGCGGTTGTTTGCACTTCGAACTGGCTCTGTTATGCATCTTCGGCGTTGGCCGAGATATCCTTGATTTGACAGCTTAACGACTAGAGCGCTTGTTTCAGTTAATGCTAGTAATCATGTTTGACTTTTAACCCAAGACTTTGTGATCCAAGGGACATTCACCTCTATGAGGACGTCTACCTCTCTTAACACATATTTCATATCCGCAGAGGACGACGACGGCCTTGATTTGTTTCAAAGAGTGAAATGACGATATCTGGCATCGAGTAATAAACGACTGCTACTACTTCAGATTTTATGTGTCCAATTCGCAGTCTCACTGCTTAAAATTCTACATTTATACCCACTAGAAGTATAGTCCTCAACTTTATAGGGTTAGTCAAATCTGTTTCCTTGAACTTAGGCATCTCTACCTGGTTCTAGAATTCAAGACGTTTCATCTAGAATCATGCTATGCGCGTTGCAGCACATCTCTAACATCACCAGAGAAGACGACAATGGCGTTCGAAAAGATGCTTCAAGGGGTGGTCTAGTGACCTCAAGTATCCGAAGTGCGCTTGCTTAACCCAAACAACCATCATAACCTCATCCCTACAATCCCACGCTCTCTCTACAAAGCATCCTTCCCATTAGGCGCCAAAAGCGCAAACCTCCCCATCCTCCCCTCCTCGCCCGCCTTCTTGAATGCCTGCTCCCACTCCTCAAGCCCATAAACACCCACACACTCCGCCCCCGCCCCCTCCCTGCCCAGCTTCAGCCTCCCCGTCTCAACAAGCTTAATCAGCTCATCAATCTGCCCAGGCGTATACATAAACGTGCCCCTCAGCGTCAACCCCCTCATCATAATCTGAAAATACGGAAACGCGACATCCCCCGCCGCGCCCCCCATAAGACTCATCCTCCCCCCCTGCCGCAGGCTCAGCACACCAGCCTTGATATGCGAGCTGCCCCCCGCGTTCGGCGGACTGATATCAAAGAACACATCCACCGTCCCCCTCCCGTTCCCCCCAAGCTCCCTAGCAGCAGCTGCAATCACCGCCACATCACCCTCCACCCCGCCCGTCATCTTCACAACCCTCAACCTCCCCCCCGGGCCCGGATACGACCTGTCCGCAACCTCCTCCAACTCCCTCAGCACCCCCTCATTCCGCCCCATAGCAACCACATCCGCCCCGAGCGCAAGCGCAACATGCACCGCCGCGCCGCCAAAACTCCCCGTAGAAGGCGCGATCAGCACCGTCTCCCCGGGTCTGACATCCACATCCCGCAACCCGCCATACGCAACCATCAGCTGTCCCAGAAACCCCAAATCCGCAACCTCATACCCCAGTTGCTTGAACAGCCGCCCCTCATCGAGGACATGCACATTCTCCCCCGGCACCCGCACCACGGACCCAAAACTCCCGTCCCGCCAGGGCCCTTCCATCATGGCCCGACCCGTCTCGGTGCCTGCGCCGTTGAGACCGTGCAGGATCTTGGCGCCCGACCCGTCGTGCGACCTGATGACGGGGTCGAGGAAGACGAGCTGGCCTTCCCGCAAGGCCGGTAAGTCCGGAGCGGCGAGCAGGACGCGGCCGATGGAGGAGGCGCCGGGGACGAGGGGGGTGGAGGAGGCGCCGGGGACGAGGGGGGTGGGGTAGGCGTAGCCGCGGGAGGGGGAGGGGGGGAAGATGGAGGTGATGTAGGAGACGAGGTTGGTGATTAGGGGCGCGACGAGGACGGTGGAGGGGGTTAGGGGGGGTGTTGGGAGGGAGGTGAGGATGGGGGGGGAGGTGGGGGAGGGGATTTGGAGGGCGCGGTAGGTTTGGGGGATTTGGGAGGACATTGTTGGATGGTTTGGGTGGTGGGTTTGGTGATGTGATGTGGTGTTGTGTTCTAGCGAGTGTAGAACATATAGGTGGCTAGGATTGCCGACTTATGTCTTATGACAAGTGTTGAATGACTGCAGTGTCGACGATGCTATATGACGAGTACTACTCTTTTGGTGACCATCTGGATGAACAGCACCTGGCGATAGAAGCGCGGCTGCTCAGCGTACGTCTCGAGGAACTGCTCTCTTATACCCCGATGCGGGCGGCGGGTTGGGACAGAGACGACCTGCATCTTGTGATACGTGAGACTCCAACCGGCTCAGGCGATAGATAGTCGGCGATAATTGTCTAATCTCCTCGACCACTGCGGACAAACCAAGAGAGAAACGACACCCCTCACAACGAATACAGCGAATGACAAGAAAAGAGAAATGTCATCAAAGCATATTGACTGCAAACCCAGACCTCCCAGAAATGGTAGACGTCCATCACGGAGGTGAGGCAAAGTCCGTACGGAACACTCGGCATATCGCCGACGGTGCAGAGTCTGCATCTGGCAAAGGACAAAGAAGGACCGGCCTGACTAAGGACCCGCGGGGATTAGTGCCGCCTATTGGGTGTTTTTACCTTCCTGAGCTGGTAAAGCACGCCCTTGGCAGGGACAAACATTTTGGCTTCAGCGACGTGACGCAGGTGGCTGAATTGTTAGAGACAAAAAGTGCCCGAATAGAAGCCAAATTGTTGCGATATGCAGTCAGCGGTAGTCAGCGGGATATCAAGCTTCCTGGTCCCTGATGATGGGCATCCATTGGCTTGGCATTGCGGATGAACCAAACCCCCCGCTTATGCATTTCATGGCTGACTAAGTGCCCCGCATAAATTCTGCCTTCTCCTCGTGCTCTACACCGCGCACCTTCTCTCCGCCGTCCACAATCTCCCCCGTCTCCTCATCCCGGTGCGGCCCCCCAGCAATCCCAATCTCCGCCGTAGTAAACGCGTCCGCCGTATCGCGATACCAAGGCCAAAAGTTCACAGCCAGCGCATACGTCCACGCCGCCACAAAAAACATCATCGGCACCACCATCGCCAGGCCCGTACCGTGCATATCCGCCACCGCGCCCGTCAGCGGCGGCACGCACGCGCCCCCGAACACGCCGGCGACTATGAACCCGGACCCGCGCTTGGTGTGCCTGCCCAGACCCCTCATCCCCAGCGCCATGATGGTCGGGAAGCAGATGCTCTCGAAGAACAGCGTGACGTACAGCATCGACATGCCCACGTTCTCGCGCTGCGTGATGGACGGACCGATGAACACGATGCACGCCGTCATGAAGACGAGAAACACCCAGCGGGGCCGCACAAAGTGCATCATGCCCGCGCCGCCGAAGCGGCCTATCGCGAACGCCGCCTGCGCGCCCGACAGGAACTTGGCGGCTAGGGAGTCGTTGGTCGCGCTGCGGGTGTCGCGCACGTAGTTGATGAAGTAGCTTTTGTCCCTAGCTGTTAGCGCACTACACGTGATTAGACAAGTAAGGTAGCTCCGCGACAACACTCACCTCGCAATAGCGATCTGCGCGCCCGTGTAGCAGAACTCGGCAAACGCCGCGTGGAACAGGCGGTACTGCTCGCGGAACGGCCTGTCGTCTTCCCCGGCGTGTGTCTCGGCCGCCTGGAACGCCATGTCGGCGTCGGTGACCTCGGGTATGGCCGACAGGTAGAAGACGCCCGCCAGCAGGAAGACGAAGCACGCGATGGCGAGGTACACCCACTGCACGTTCTGCAGCGCGCGGTTATCGTCGAAGGCGAAGAAGACGTACGACCCCAGCACGGGCGCGATGACGGTGCCGATGCCGTTGAAGGCCTGGCTGATGTTGATGCGGATCTCGGCGTACTTGGGCGGGCCGCACACGGTGATGTAGGGGTTCGCCGCCGTCTCGAGGCTGCCGAGGCCGTTGCCGATGATGAAGATGCAGGTGCAGAAGCCGCCGAAGGATTTCGCCTTGATGGCTGGGATGGCCAGCAGGGCGCCGAGGCCGTACAGGCAGAGGCCCCAGATGAAGACGGCGCGGTAGCCGAAGTGCCGCAGGATCCAGGCCGCGTGGCCGAGGGAGGCGAGGGGGTAGGCTCTGGGTCTGGTTAGGTGCTTGGTCCAGTCGCGAATAAGGGTGTGGAGAGCCAACATACCCAAAGTAGGCGACTTGCAGACCTGATGAGCGGGCTTTGTTGATGCCGAGAGTGTTCTGGAAGTGCTTGTTTAGGGTATCGAGCAGTCCGTAGCTGAACCCCCACAGGAAGAACAGGACTGTGACGAGACAGATGGGATATATCGAGCCTCGGAGGGTTAGCTCGGCCGCTGTCGTCGTCTTGTCGTCGGCGACGCGGAGAGAGCGGCGCTTCCAGAAGCCTTTCGAGAACATTATGTCGGCTGTGTTATGTCATCCGCTCAGTCTGTCTTCCAGCTGTGGTTGCATCGATCTATTCGGCCATGGACTTGGAGCAGCAAGGACTGATATATCAGAGCGTCCCCGCGTCTCTCTTGTAGGTGATCCGCCATTCTGCACCGGCATGTGGAGGGAGTAACCTTTCGGTCCTTTTCGTGCACCGCTTACTTGGAGCAGCCGTCGGGAGTGAGGATCGGAGGAGAGACACCACGCGGGAACGAATGAGATCTGGTTCATGGTCTCGGCAGTCCTGTTTCGATCGCGGGGAAGCATGCATGGGTGGTGGAGTGTCTCGGTCGTGGAGAGCTCTCCATCCAACGTCATTGGCCTCTGCTTCCCTTTCAGGAAGGTCAAGCATTTGGCATGGAACCTGGAATGGGTGTCTTGCTGGCATCGAACGACAAACGCATTACGTTTCTTGACCCTCCACCGCAGCCATTCGCAAGATATTCTCCCGAGCTATCGCTCTGGGGGCGCACGCTAATTGTCGCGAATCGCAGGCTAGGACAAGGCCGCTGCACCCCGCACGCCACCACCCACTCGATGCCGTTGCTACCCCAGATTCTCCTCATTTGGCAAGCCACCCCGACGCCTCTTCCGTCGGGTAATTCGCGTCCTCGAAGCCTATGACGACGTCGCCCTCAACGATGCAACATGCTGACAGTAGCATCCTCGAACCCGATTGACGAACCATGAATCTTTGACTGTCGAGCTGCATTGAACGGGGGTGGCAGCCATCACATATGCACCCAAGCTGTCAAGGTCCGTCACAGTGCCATATCGCCAGGAGAGAGCTTGTAGTGGTGGAAGCTTCAACTCGAAGTGCCCTGGCTGCCCTCATAGCGATAGTTAAACAACTTCGTCTCAGTATAGGTACCTAGCCAGCGGCGAGAGACAAGTGCCTCGTACGCGGCCACCGGCGCCCAGTGGAAGCCTTGGGAGAACTTCATGCTCTCCCACCGGTGGACGACTCGGACTTCCTCACTTCCATCTCATTCGAATGTGCGAACGGTCAAATCGGAGGTGCAGGCAGCAGGACAGCAGTGAGGGCTTATGCCCTCAATGGCTTCTGCCAAGGTTGCCATATCGAACATGAGATGCCAGCCATCGAGATTTCCAAAGGCCGATGGCCAGCGTCATCCCTTGCTTGGGTTATACGAGCTGTCAGACAGCATCTTGCTTCTGAAGTTCTAGAGAAGCCTGCGAATATGAGCTGAGGCTTGCATGCAATGTACGCGTGTAGGTTCCATCTTTTTGCTTTTGTCTTGTGGATACCAGAAAGGGGAAAGCAAGGGGTCATGGTTATAATAACTTACGTGGTTATGTCCGGCCACTCGTGCAAGTCGTGCTTGTGCGCTCGCATTTCATCAATTTCCCGGCGTCGCACTTAGTAACTGATCGCCCTGGATACGGCGCCGTAAGCGGACACTGCCCCTGACCGCCAAGTTGCAAGCCCAGCTGAGCCCTGCAAGCGGGCCAGAGCGGCTCCTCCAAGATCGCCAGCCCTGCATACAACGGTATTTTCCGAGTGCTAACAATTGCCGAGAGAGTCCGTTTCAGGAGTCGCTACCACGCAGGTGGATTGCCGAGATGAGCGTTGCTCTTGGGGTTTTCATGTCAACAACCTCCAAAGACATGTGAGATTCGGGCCGGCAGTCGAAAAAGCTCCTGTTGATAAGCGTTGTTTTCTAGACAAAAAAAGCAAAGAGTCTTGTCATACCGCGTGACGTATGTCCTTATACCATCATCACATTGAAATGATGAGATTCAACCCCTGAGGCGATCAAGTGATCAAAAGCAAAATACGGTAAGATCAAGATGGTGATCTGCGGCCAACTCCCAAAGCAACCTGGACTGATGGGGTCACTTTCACGGACGACAAGGGCCTTCAGGAGAGGACCACGACTTGGCCTCTATCCAAACTGCTTTATAAAGATGGCGAGAGCTTCGCTGTTCGCAGTTGTCTCTTCCTTCATCCTCATCCCGCCTCACAGTCTGTCTATAGCGTCGACGTCGTGCCAGTCTCTCTTTATAATATAGTGTTGATATCAACACAGCCACTCTTTTTAATACTCAGAGGACACTGTCCCTAGTCATTCTTTAAGATGCTTTTCTCTTCCGTCGGCTCCCTCGTAGGAGCCGGGCTTATTGGTCTGTCACAAGCCAGCCCTGTTGCTCAATATGTTGGCACCAACAGCCTCGACACTCGGACCGTGCTGCCATGCGTTTTCGACTTGGCGAAGAACTATGTCGACGAGATTCTCTACCATGGGTATGATTTGCAATGCCAACGCTCCTAGATATTCGAGCTGACCTTGGGTTCCAGTGTCTCCGCGCCAGCCCTTCCCGGTGTCCAAAAGGAAGTCACACTCGGCCTTGCCCTTCCCAAAGCTACCATCAGCGGTGACGTCTCCATCGAGGTTACCGACAAGTTCCTGATCGACCCTACAATCAAGATCAACCTCGGCGGCGTCAAGGTCTACCTCGAGGTTGACCTGGAGGCTAGCGCTGCTGTCTCTACATCGGTTGAGCTCTTCGCTTCCCCTAAGCTCGATATCGATGTGAGTTGAAGCAGTCACCTTGTGTAGTGGATGCGCTGACTGTCTTAGATCCCCGGTCTGCTTGAAGTAGAAGCTGGAGCCGCCTTTGCGCTTGATCTCGTTCTCGCTGTCTCTGCTGCTATCGACGTTGAGGCGGGTGTCTATCTTACCCTGCCTGACCTGGCGTTCGTTGAGATCAGCCTCCTGACCAAGGAGATTGTCAGCTCCAACCTGTACGTAATCTTGCTGACCCATGCGTGACCATCTCTTGCTGATCTCCTTGCAGTGAAGGTCTTGTTGCCCAGGCTCTGCCCACCATCCTTGGCGCTGAGGTTGAGCTTGAGGCCGAGGTTGACCTGACTCTCGGACTCCGTCTGCGCACTGAGATCGGAATCGACGCTGGACTCAGCATCATCGGACTTGACGTTGGTGCCGGTGTTGACGTCGCTGTCTGGATCAACCTGTTCGACTACACCACGACTCTCGTCGCCGTCGATGATGACGAGAACTGCCTTGTTTCCGCCAAGGAGGTGTTCACGCTTGTCGCTGGTGTTGCCATTGACCTTGACGTTGCCGTCGGTGACATCCTCGACATCTCCCTCGCTCCCTCTGTCCTTGTCACCCTCGCCACCGGCGCTGTTCTTGATGTCTGCCTCCCGGCCCCAGGCACCGGCAGCGTTGTCACCACCTCTACCGTTGATGGCATCCAGGCCACAAGCACATCGACAATTTCTCTGCTCCCAGTCGGCACCGGACTGTCCAGCGTCGGCGGTGCAACGTATGTTAGCTCCGCAGCTGGCGTCTCGGCTTCAGGTACCTCGACAATTCTCGCCCCCGTTAGTACCGGAGTGTCTGACGTGCTCCCTGTTGGTACCGGTGTCTCCAACGTCGGTGGCAAGGACGGCAGCCCCGGAGCCGGCACCGGCTACAGCACCAACTCGGCCGGCGTCGTCTACCCCACCGGCACTGGCCTCTACCCCATCGGCACCGGCGCCTCTTCCGTCGCCACCACAACGGCTCTGCCCTACGGTAACAGCACCACTGGCACGACTTCCGGCGACAGCGGTCTGGTCACGAGCACCGTCACGACAACCGCCGTCTACACCATCACAAGCTGCGCCGCCACGGTCCCCAACTGCCCCGCCAGCCTCACGCAGAAGATCGTCACCTCGACCGTAATCATCCAGACCACCGTCTGCCCAGCCACCATGACCACCGCCGCCAGCAGCAGCAGCAGCTACAGCCCCGCCCCGGTCCCCACCCCGACCGGCACGCCCGTCACCATCACCCCGTGCGCCACCCCCACCACCAGCACCTACGTAGCCCCGACCAACGTGCCCACCCCGGCGCCCACCGTCACCATCGTCGACACCACGACCTACTGCCCCGAGAGCGGCAAGGAGGCCACCTCCGCCGCCCCCAGCACCGCCGCCCCGAGCACCTTCGTCACCGCCCCCGGCGTCTCGGCTGTTCCCACTGGCGGCGCCGGCGGCAACTACACCCAGATCCCGCCCCTGAGCACCGGCGCGTCGGCCCCTGTTGGTACTGGTGCGTACACCCCGACCTACGCGACGCCTAAGCCTACCGCCCCCATCACGGCTGGTGCTGGTAAGGTTGTTGGCGGTGCCGCTGCGGTGGTGCTGCCGATTGTGGCTGCTTTGATGCTTTAAGTCAGCTCAGGGTGTGGTGTGGTGTTGGGTTGGACTTGTAAGATGGATGTGGTACGTAATGTATAATAGTACGAGGGGTGTTGGTGGAAGAAAATCCGGCAAACTGGCTGTTTTGTTTTATGTGAGTCGGGCAACAGATGGATGGACGTTGGATATATACAGTTGCATTCAATGTATATATTTACATGAAATATTACCACATTTTTATGCACATACTTGTGGGCTTGGCTTTAAGAAATCACACTATGCAAGCAGCTCCCAACATACTTCTGCTAGAGACAGCTTAGGCACACTTGCCGCTCACACAAGTCAGGTCATCAGAGCAGTCGTCCGCGGTGGAACAAGTGGCACCTATAATCACCAGTCAGTCAGCATAACCACTCTCCAATCCATTCCCGTCAACAACACAGCTCACTCACCAGCACAATGCCCCTCCCAAGAGCAACTCGTCACAGGCGGCGTCGTCGTCCCACCACCACCCCCCGACGTCGTCCCAATCCTCGCCACCAGCTTATCCCCCAGGGCCGTAATACTGCTCTCAAACGCCGCATAACCGGCGGCGGCCCAATCCGCCCCGTTGGCGCCGGGCACGGCGTCGCTGCCGGGGAAGGCGATGTACAGCACGTCGTCCTCGTCGTGGCCCGCGTTGCCGTTGACGCCGGTCCCGTAGCACGCCGTGGCCAGCGAGATGGAGGCCTCGCCTACCATGGGGTGCGAGCCGTCGTCGCCGTTCTCGTCGGCCCAGACGCCGTAGATCTGTGTTTCTTTCGTTAGCACCGGTTTTTGCTTTGCTTTTATGAGCAGATGGAAAGGAGGTGAGAGGAGAGTAGAGTGAAGAAAAACCCACGAGTTTGCTCCCGCACACAACAGCCATAACACTCAGCGGCCGCACCCCGTACGCCTGCGGATCAAAAGTCTTGTAGCCCGCCTTGCTGCCCGCGTTACCAAACACCACGTACGGGTGGACGTTGGCGTTGAGGTCAGAGATACCCTTGCCATACCCGGCCACCGTGTCCGCGAAGGACGTGATGCTCTGCGTGTCCCCCGAGCTGCCGCACCGGCCGTCGTCGGCCGGGCCGCCCTGGGCGCCGTCGCAGTCGATGTCCATGTTGGCGAAGGTGCCGGAGGCGCCTTGGATGTAGAGGACGTTGTAGTCTGTTAGGTGGTCGCCGCAGTAGGAGAAGGCTGGGGGGGAAGTTAGTAGTCCGGTGAGAATAGAAAGGAGAGGAGAGGAGGATGGAGATGGTGTCAAGGGAGGAGGACGGGGTAGACTTACTGTTAGGGCCGCCGTCGGTGCTGTAGAAACCGGTTGCTAGCTTGTTGCTGCAGGTGCCCTGGCTCTTGATGGTGTTGTAGAAGGACTGGACGTTGGAGGGGACGTCGCGGGCCTGAGCCGCGAGGGCTAGGAGGGTTAGGAGGGCTGGAGTGAAGACGGAGTGCATTTTGCTTGTTGGTATGTGAGGCTCAGTAGTTGAAGGTACTGGATAGCAGCAACATATCTCAGGATGGGAGGGTATGAAGCCGTATTTATCATCGCATGTGGGAGTGGTATTCACATGAGAGTGGTATGTCTCGATACTACGTAGTTACACTGTATATACGGGCTTGATTGACATAGCATAGAGTGTCATAGACTTGGCAGGACTAATAGGGGTTATGATCGACTAGTCTCACGTCCAGCTATCAACCACGTGGGACATGGAAAGGCTCTCAGACAAGGTCTAAGATTCTGAGACAGGGTCTAAGATTCTAACTGGAGGAAGAATCTCGAAGGATTGAATTGGAAGACGGTCCGACTGTTGACCGCCGTCGGCTCCAAGGCCTCAGAGTAGCAATCATGACCGCAGGTGAGGTGTCTTAACTCCCAAATCCTTCGCCAAGGTGTAAATTGCCAGGACTGCGCTAAGGGCAACGTAACATTTTAAAAACATGTGAAACGTAGTTCTAGGTCTGCCAGCGCGGTGGGGACAATCTGCCAGGCGATGTTTTTCAATGCAACCTGCTTGGCAGAACACCTGCTATTTGGGTGATAGTCGAAACGGCCACCGTGCCAATGATGTCCATCCCTGGGCGTGATAGACGTTTAAGCATAAATACGGGCCACGATTTGCGACCCCTGCAGCGGGCTGAGCCGTCGACAGCGCATTGGTGGGTTCGTATATTGCAACCACCTGCTGGCAGATATGGGATGGATGGGTGAATGACGCGGTGGATAGTGACGTCCAGTCGGTCAAGTCAGGAGGAGTCAGCAGTGTAACAGTTGCAATTAAGCTTGTGCTGCTGGAGTCGAGACTTTTGATAATGTTATCTGACAGATAGTCTCTCATATCTCATAGATAGTGTTGCTTATGTGCTGATTCAGATTGTGACTGAGACTACCATAAGCAGATGTTGTCATTAGCAAAGGCCGCATGGTTAGGATTAGTAGGACGGTTCAGATTGGCAGTACACCCTTCTTGAATTACACCTAGACGTTCTAATTGTGTGTAAAACGCAGCATGTGATCTATACGCACAACTTTTGTTATCTGTAGTTCAAGTTCTAGGACCAAAGTCTATATTAAGCTAGTAGAGGACACCACCAAGCAGTCCAACGAAAATGGCACCAACTAACAAACATATCTAAACTTCGCCGTCTTCAAGTCCCCCGAGCTTTAGCTAGGGATTCTCCCATCCATACACCTCCACCACATCACTATCAAATTCAGTGAATTGCCCAGCGTTGATAGGATAATAATCATACGCCACACATATATACTCGCCAGCGCTGCGTGAGTAATATAAGGCGAATCCGTACAACCAATCGTCCCACGACCAAGCCGCAGTACAACTCGCCACCGCTGGGCATGGCGAGCCCGGGTCGCCAGCGATGTTGAGTGTCCTGTAGCCGGCCGGCGGCAGTATGCAAGAGGTGGCAACGATATTGTTATACACAGCTTCGGTACCGTCCTCGGGGTAGTTGATGACAACTTGCCAGCAAGACCCGAGCAGGGCAGGCTGGGGGCAGGTCGCTTCGATCGTGGAGACGCTGGTCGCGGTTCGTGTCAGCGTGGTGAAGGTCGTGGACGTAGTGGTTGCTATGTCTGTCTGCGTGGAAGTCGCCACCGCCGTCGTGGACACGGTCACGGTGACGATGGGGGTGGGCGCATAGACGGTGTTGGCGGTAGCACCGATGCAGAAGCAGGCCGAAGTGTAGGACGCGACGTCGGAGTGACAGGCAGTGTATGCGTAGGGCTGGATAGAGGTCGGTGTGGCTGTTTCCTGGCGTTTTGCTAGGAAAATGTAGGCCGTCGTCGATGTTGAAATCGTTGTATCGAGGGTAATGATGTCGACAACTGTAGGCCCGACAGTTGTCGTCACAGTCTCTGGGCTTGTGGTGGTTTCAGTGGCCGTAACGGTGACGGTGCTGTTGAGTTTTGGTTCTGTCAGTTTATCCCAGCAGAACCTTTATACAAAGATAGTGCACCAACCTAGTTGCTGGTGTTACAGTTGTCTGCAGATACGAGTTGCAGTCTGCCAGTCCGCTCCTAGTGGGAATACTATCTGCCAGTACCGCTAGAAACATGTCAACATGTGTAAGCCGACGCGAACAGACTAGTATCTCATCAGCTGCAGGCTCTTTGCAACATACCTCGAAGACAATTGTTATGTGTGCAGTCGGCAAGGACGAGAGGGAGCAGGCTGGCGGCCGCTGCCGCCGAGATGATCAGACGCATGGTCGACTGTTGGATGCCGTATTTTGCGTATTGGAATGAAGTTGACAAGAAAGAGACGTGTCTCCAGGTCTCGACGTTGGCTCAAGATCTGAGTCAAACTGATGAGTGTGAGGCTCCTTTGTCTGATGCATAAGTATGACCATCTTGTTGTGTCTTCGAGGACTTTATATTCCGTTGTTTACGATGCCTTCATTGCCATTTTGGCCCTTTGCAGTGTGTGGAAGAAACGGCATCACCGAACACGAGAGGGCTCAATATTTAAGGACCCTGCATTGAACCGACGAGGCATCTGCATCGTGAAGCTAACGACAATAGGCCTCGCGATCGCGCATGCCTTATCCGAATTGGGCCAGCTGCATCGTTCAGCCAGTTGCACAGAAAGATGTGGCGTGACATCATCCCAATACGGCACACGGGACCTGAACCGCAGCTGGACCCTTTGACCGCCCATCCAGCCGCCAGACACTAAGGCAGGTGCAGGGGACGACAGCCGCTGTGACGACTGCAGTCTGCACGCTCGCCCCCAGAACCGTGAGCCGAATATCCGGAATTCGCAACCGAGAGCCAACGCAACGAAATGTGGCTGCTGACCCAAGACCACTCGAAGTACGCATTGGCTCTAGCATCGCAGTTGCCGCGTGCTGAAATATAATTGCCTCGACTTTACTGCGCCGCGTGCGGGAGAGCTTTTCACCTGCGTCTAAAGTGTCCCGAAGAAATAGCTGCGTGCCTGCTGACTATGTCGTGTCCAGAGCTGACGTCTGTCCCCGTTGGGCTGGAGGATAGGCTTTCTGTCGGAGATGCCCGCGCAAGACGAATCTCTCCTCCCGTGAGTGCCAAACACACAAAAGTCGAATAGAAGCGCAACACTCCGATGCCGGCAAGCCTGGGTACATGGTACAACCCTTGCGTGCTCCCTCTCCATCCGCCCGACAACTGAGAAAGTCAATGCTGCGGAGAACATGTTGTTTGTGATGTATATTCGTCGGTTGCGCAGCACGTCTCACGGGACACAGGAGTCTCCCTGACCGCCAGAAAAGGATCAAGTACTCCCGTTGGAGAAATAGGTCGTTACGCGCCTCTATTCCGCCACCTTGCAAGTTCCAGGAGCACCTGAGGTTAGGAGAAGTACGAAGGCTGGTTCCTTCCGAGCATAGCACGGCTAAACCTTGCGACTATCGCTTACCTATTATGACAGATCTATACTCTATATTGGGCTCGAAGCTCGAATAACATATCTCACGTCAGACACCCAACCTTTCAGCTGCCACTGTCAACCTTCGCATCCTTCTGCTGACTTTTGCCACAGTGTGCCATTACCAGCCTCTCGCTCGAACAATCACATGGGAGTCTCATCTCATTTTCGCTCTACCTTTCTAAGGCTCACCATTTCAGCAGCCAAGTTACTCCGGAAACTGTAGGTCTGGAGGCGTTGTAGCCTAATTCGACGGCGCCTTGTTGCTCCCCGATTGGGTTCCAATTCACATCATTTCTTAGCACACAGAGTCCGACCACTAGAGCGGCTAGCAACTGCTTTCGGCGTTAAAGGGGTAAGCCGCCGAGGTCTGGTGAGCTGATTTCAATCCCTTTTCACCGGTGTGTCGGCGGCCGACATACATTTCAAGGTGAGAGAGCGTCAAAAACGTACTCGAAATTCCTAGCCTGGAAGTGTCCTCCTGACCTCCTGACCTCAGTGACTTCTAAGCCTCCAAGATAGCAACATTGTGTCGTGAAGGTTAGTAACAGGATGGCTATGGAATCGAGCAGCTGACCTCAAGAGGCTTCTCAGGATCACCAACTCACTGTGACCTTCGAGGGGATACGAGCAACGATGTATTACTGACAAGGGCATCTGGGTCAGTAACATGGAGCCTTCAGGGATGTATATAAACACGCGGTGCCACGACAGAATCAACGGTCTTGGAAATAGCATCAGAGCAACCGAACAATCAAGACTGTCGACCATCTCCTATAACTGAACAGTGAACACTAAACTCTTCGAACAATGGCTCCATTCACTCCTGTGCTGAACAATCCGCCGCGGGCTCCCACAGCGGCGGAGATAACTCGCTTCACTAATCTGTTCCCCAAGATTGGCAACTTCTTGATCCTCGCAGAAGAGTCTACCAAGTACAACTGCTTGGGTTGGGTGCTACGGATGGAGCAAGATCTGAGCGACAACGATTACTGGACGCAACAGGTCCTGAATGGAAATTGTGAGTTCCGTCCTCCACCCTAGCTTACCTAGTACCCTAAGCACCTTAGGTATCATGTGACACATTACGTAGAGTCAGCTTATGGCTAACCTGCTGCTCCAAATTTCCCCAGTCCAAATGGACAAGATGAAAGAGGTCAACGAAGCGGACGCACAGATCGAAGTTTACTACATTGGAAACAAAGCCGAGCACGTCTCCCTCTTCTACAACGGCCACTGGACTAGTAAGCTAGGCAAGGGTCCCCTCATCATTCACGAGCGCAAGGCCCTTGAGTCCACCATTTACGGAAAGGTCGAGAAGTACTACGGGCCGTTCACCGCGCCGTCCAAGACTCAGGGCCTCGTCGCTATGGCTTCCCTTGAGGGCACTGGGGATTTCACAGCTCAGGCAGCACCAATTGAAGACGTCACCGAGGAGGATATCTCCAATGTGCAGGAGTTTGCTGCCATGGGACTCACGGCCTCAAAACCTAAGATAGCACCGAAGCCAGCACCGAAGCCGGCACCGAAGCCAACACCAAAGCCAACACCGAAGCCTACTCCAGCTAAGCCGACGACTCCAGCCAAGCCAGCTACTCCAGCCAAACCAACTACTCCTGCTAAGCCAACTACTCCAGCTAAGCCAACCACTCCAGCTAAGCCAACCACTCCTGCCAAGCCGACGACTCCCGCGAAGCCTGTTCCAAAGCCTACTACCCCTGCGCAGGGTAGTCCACTGTTCGAGGCAGCCTTTACAGCCTGGAAGAAGACCTGGACAGATCCAGCCATCTTCCTCTCATCTCAGTACGTATCAGACTCTCCAATAACCATTCCCATAGTTTTCACCCCCCCCAAAAGTGATCACAACTAATACTGTGCATCTAGTGACGATGCCTACACCAAGAGCGCCGCCTATCAGAGCCTAGTCAAGCTCGGCGCCGCCATCCTCCCGCAGCTCGCAGCCAAGCTCACCACAGCTGGGAACGACCAGGCCGTGATCCCATGTGAGCCATCCCCGACGTCTCATTCTCGACCCCATCCCTAACTTTCGAACACAGACAAACAACTAGACAAGACCTGGAAGACCAAGCACCCCAAGCCCCTCTCCACCGCCGAGGCCAAGGCAGCCATCATCAAGGACGCGGCCGCCACACACGCGCAGGTGAAAAAGGGCATCGCCGCCTTCAGCCTCGAGAAGGAGAGCGTCCTCTCCAAGGGCGGCCTGGACGCCCTCACGGCCGCCTCCAAGCTCATGACCAACCCGCTCTTCCAGGCCGTCGTCGCCGAGGGCGGGCAGGCGGCCGTCGCCGTCCTGCACGCCGAGGCGGCCGATGAGTCGCACCATAGTGGTATTTGGGTCGAGATGCTGAAGCAGATCTACGCTATCGAGCAGCACGGCGCCGGCGAGGACGAGGAGAAGAAGGAGTTTGAGGAGTGGCTTGAGACGTACCTTGCTCATTCTGCTGTTGCGAACCCTGCTGCCGGGGACCCGACGGTTGAGGAGCCTGCTGCTGAGGAGCCGGCTGCTGAGGAGCCGGCTGTGGAAGGCCAGACTGAGGATGCGCCACAGTAGGGGAGTGCCATCGAGGAGTAGTGCGCCGTTTCATTTGTCTTTTTCGGGTTTTTGCTTTTTGTCCTGCTTTGTTTGGCACCCCATCCCATGTTTCGTTCACGCTCTTTGGGGGATCTCGAGTTCAGCTATTGCCCTCATTTATGTTAGCTGCTGTTTCCTAGACTCACATATTGCACACGGACCCTGGCCAAGGCGCGAGAAGTACTCCTCCTCCTTCGCAACGTCGATCCTCCCGAAAGACACCAACTCCCACCCGAAGAAAACCATCGTCTTCAAGTCTTCGACCTCCATCTCGTCGATGTCGATCTTGTCGATCGTACGGGCGCTGCCGTATAGGCGTTTCCGTATTGGCCCGTCCTTTTTGGGCATCGGCGTTGTAATCTTGGGGAACTTGATGACGTTGCCCTTCTTGAGCTTGGGCTCGGGAACTTCCGTGGCGATGAGTTTGGCTGCCATAGTAACTGTTGGCTGTTGAAGGAAGTTCAAAGTACTTCAATTTTTGAAGGAAGAAGTGGAAGAAGTGTGTGGTTCTGGAGATGGAGAACTGCTCCCTGGGAGGTCGAGGTGCTCTCCTATATAGCCTCCCAGGAGCAGGTCAACTAGTTAAGGTTTTCCAGGTGTAGGAGGGAGCCTGTCGGAGAGGGGAGTCATACGGCCTCAGAGTTCAAGAAGGTTCATCTCCATTCGGCTCGCTTGTCGATACAAACCTTAAAACCTGCGCAGCCCAGTTTTATCGGCTCGCGCCTAATAACCTTTTTTTTTTTGGGACTGCCTCGCAGCCGTCAGCCCAGCACACGCAATGCTTATCATTTATTAACTTTGCACAACTGAAAGTCAATTGTAATGGATTTTCTACATGCCAAACCCGTCGAGTAATGGTCTGGGCACCACCAACTTGGGGGCTTATGCTGTGAAACTTCTAGGGTGTTTCTGGATTTAGTTCTCACGCCAATGCACAAGACTTGGTTGGCCTATTGGGTAGGGTGTGGCAGAATCCTGCGAACTGTGGCTGGGACTCCGAGTTGGAGAGGTACCTGCTGGAGGTTATGATACCGGTAGGTAGTCACACATCCTTTAACAGCTACCATCCTCAAATATGACGCGAGTACGGCACACTCTGCAAACGAAAAGCATAGAACGTGCCAACAAGAGCAAAAGCAGGATCAGCAAATAATATCAAAATCATTTTATTCAGCTACGATCGTACTGGCGTAACGCAAACTATCCTTTACCGTCCCTCATCACCCATCCACCTAGCCCATCACGTGTCCGTATCGCCATCACCCCATCCAAAGCATCTGCTGCTGTTCGGAAGTTCAAAAGAACGACGGAAGGGTGCAGTTTAGTGCTGGGAATCAGTCAGCCCGGAATCGGAGATCCGGCCGAGTGTCACAAGAGCGACTGGTAGGGTAAAGACTTACGCCGCAGCTGTCGCAGGAGCAGCCGTCGCAGGCGCCGGAGCAGCTACAAGAGGAGCAAGAGCTACGAAAGAATGCCACAGTCAGCACTGGTTTGGAGAGGCGTCCTTGGATGCATCAAGGCGGCGTCACTGCGCTCCTATTATTTCGGTTCGGGCATCTTACCATGGAGACATGTTGATGATGAGGGATTTGAGTCCGTTGTTGAAGTTGTATGGGAGTTGCTTGGTGTCAACTGTGAGTTGTATTGGAGAAGAGGATGTCGATGTGCAGCTTGCAAGAGGATGATGGACAGCAGGCGAGCTGGGCGGGATTAAATACACGGAAGGTTGACCCCCTCGCCCTCGTCAGGCTACTCACCCCCAACAGGCCCACACGCACAAACACTCACGAGAACATCAGCAATGGGATGGAACATTGCGGTGTGGTCCGGCTAGTTGGTCATTCTTTGGTAAAAGAGACGCATCCGAGGCTACGCTGTCCCCAATGAGAAGGGCCGGAGCCAACTTGGATCCTGTTATCTTCGCTGTGGGCGTCACAAGCGAAGGATTACCCACGGCGCACATGGAGCTTATTGGCCAACACGAGATGTATGTGGTTCCTCCAACACCGAGGGCTTGCTTCCCCCCTCTTGGGCGAGAGCCATGGTTGGTCTCTGCATTCGGATGACCAAAGGGCTTGCTGCGCGAGTCCAAATATGTATACGCTTCGGTCATGGCGTGGGGGACAGATGGGTAGGGAGACCAGTCAAGAGCACTCGAGCGAAGGAGCGCTAAGGTAAGGCAGTAAAGGGCGCACGTATGGATGTCCGTGATCAGTCCGAATCACACGTCGGTCTGCTGCCTGCGAGGGCAAGTCCGACGGCGAGCAACAGGACTCAGGAGTCGACTTCGGGGATTGTGCAAAAAACCGCAACAATATTAGTCCTGGTATTTCGTAATAAATCGAAACGAACGAGACTGTTGAAGAGAGAGATTTCCCATGCGTTTATATGCCTCGAAGACCGAGGACCTGGATGGCTCCTCAAGCACCTGGATGGTCGCCCAAGAACCTCTATGGTTCGGCGGCCTGCAATAGGTGGCCGTCAAGGTTCTCAAGCTTAATCCCTGTTCTTTCTCACAGAAAAGCACGGCGTCACGATAACGGAATGGTCGAATTAAATCAAAGGCAATAGCAATGGACGCTGTTGGAAATAAATCCTCATCGCCGGTAGTATATGGCAAAGCACCAGGGAGAAAGTCAGAGTGTTGGTACATGTAGATTAACGCCACTCCGCCCCCTACCTAATACCGCTACAAATCACAATCCTGTGCCAGACAGCCGTATTTGTTTCCCTGCCCAGAAACATAATCATGCCACTCGTTCTGCTCCCCCATTGAAACGCCGCTGTCGCGCCTGGACCCCTCGAGGTGTCTGGGAATGATCTCTCGGACGGCAAGCGCGATTCTCTCGGCTCCCATCTTCGCTCCGCCAAGATTAGGCGCCGACGGACCAAGTCTAAGCGCAGCCAGCCGTCCGGTGACAAATAGAGGCACCTCTTCTTTCCACATCAGCTGCTCGTGCAAAACGGGCAAGCCGCCGAGGACAGGAATCGGGTGCGTCTCCATCATCGTCCGCAGATACGGCAGAGCAGAGACATCCGGTACCACACCAGTGGCGAAATACATGTAGTCGAACCGTGGGAGGTTCTCGGTAGCTGGTTCTGTCTTCACGGTCCATCGACCACCTGACTGCCCACTTTGCTCGTCTCCTTCTTCAAACCTCGCGTCAGCCAAGACAGTGTTCGTCCGCAGCTCCACCCTGCCATTGGCGATATGCTCCTTGAGCTTCCGGTGGAACAGAGGAGTGATACTCCCCCCACCCCGCGCAGCCCTCAGCATCTGCAGGCGCTCATCCTCCGAGTCGGCCGACCAAAATGCCGCCTGCTCGACGTTGCGATACTTGCCCATCCACTTGAGGTCGACGTCGAAAGGCTTGACGCGGCAGGCTCCGCGCATGATAAGCCAGACGGTCGTCACGCCTCTGCGGACGGCCAGGTCTGCGAGCTGGGCGGACGTCAGGCCTCCGCCGACGATGAGGATGTTGGTTTCCTGTCCTCTGCTGATTTTGTCCTGGATGATTGGATCGGGGAACTGTTCTATCTGCGTGCTGTGGCATGACTGCGGGTAGGGTCTGCTTGACGAAGCTGCAGGCACAGAAGGGAACCGGGGGATGGTGGCTTCGTTTGCGGGCCCGACAGCGAGGACGACGATACGAGCGTATCGACGTGTCTGGTCTGTGGTGACGGTAAACAGCCGTTCGTCGTTCAAGGACTTGCCGTTGACTACCCCGAAGGATATGTCATGGACGGACTCTTTCCTGATTATACCCTGCGCAAGGTCGTATCGGTCGATCACGGCACGGCAGTGGTCCGAGAAGAGAGACTGGGATGGGTTGAAGTAGTCGTTCCGTTCCCGTTCGTTGAGCTCAACCGGGGCATGCTGTCTGAGGAGATCTGTCAGACGGACCCAAGTATCTCCTTATCTGGCTGTCTACTCACGCTCCACCCCGTCGCGATCTCTTCTTGCGGATATGCTTGCTGATCTCCTTCCCCACGCAGTGCCGGATCTCAAGCAACTCGTCCTCTCTACAATGTTCGTACGCGTGCGCCAGGAGAGCATCGCGGTCCTTGGGGTCGAGGTGCCAGAACAGCGGACTGCGCAGGTGCTGGATGTCATATGACGCGAACACCTTGTTCCAGCGTCCCAGCCACTCGTCGTGGTTGGCGTCCAGGCAGACGACATCGAGACCAGGGGGATCGACAATCCGCGCGCGGCGCGAGGTTCCACCGCTCTTGACGTGCTTGACGGTCACGGCGTCTCCGTATCTCTGCAGCCATTGGTAGCGCCGGTGTTCTTCGTCTGTGAATATCGCTGCTGGGGTGTTCTCGCGGAGGCGCGCTGCCACTGCCAGGCCGGAGGGGCCGCCGCCGATTATGATCACGTCGCGGATATCTGGGTGCTCGGACTGAGTATGGTGGCTCGGATGAGGGGGCGTCGTACATTCGGCCATCGTATCAGAGGAGTGTCACAGAGGACTGTGTCTCAGTTGAGGTGACTATCTGTATTTAGGAACCGGATTTCATTCAGGGGCGTATGCGTGCTATATACATGGTCCAAGGTCAAGAAGCCGAGTCAGTGGTTCTCAGCTATCACAAGCATAAGAGGGTCAATTATTGCGTAGACGTGGATCATGAAGTACCTTGATGGCCTGGAGGATTGAACATCAGGGTTCTCTTCCAGCATTCCGTATACAATTTGCCATAGCATGACGTAGTACGCATTGCGAAAACTATAACGAGAACATGACGCTCCTAACTCTCCGCCTAGATGTCCTCATGATGTGTGTGGTCAGTCTTGGTAACACAAGAGAAGTCATTCTTCAAATTTATCACGATCACGACAAGTAGAGCCGTAAATGCTTGGCGCCATGGTAATCACTATGTCTACCACTGCGGAGGCAAACTCGCTTCCTCACGAAGAAGGAGTGATGCCACAGAATCTAGTGACCGCGTGGGAGGTTGTTATAACTCGGTGCGATAGTGAATGTGGTCAAACCGCTCCAAATTCAATTTTTGTCCACCTGGTGACCACGTCCAAGAGAGGCCTATTGATCAAAATACGGCCTCGTGTTAGTCAAGGGGGATGAAACAGAAGCAACGGCCATGTAGTGGTATGATAAACGGACGCTCGCATTTGCTCGTGTCGAAATGTTCAGTCGCCTAGTAGAATACCAAAGTTCTCACTTCGATACTCTCGCGGTCTTCTTTGTCCTCTTCATCGGGATCTGAGAATGCAGAATGAGGTACCCGTCTCGCGACAGAGTCGTCGGTATCGTAGATCTTGATGAACATGGTCTCGTCCGGTTGCTGGTTGTACTTGAAGAACCATCTGTGAGCCGGATTTGGGAGGACAGTAAAGAACTCTTTCTTATGGTCAGGGTAAACAACGTAGGCCGGGACGAGGTCAGCGTCCGGCACGCTGTTGGAGTCAGCTACGGCCAACGGGTCCTTGTATATGGTCTTAATCGGCCTCCAGACCTAGTTTGTGCACGATTAGTGGATTGATTTGAATAGGGTACAGGGGCATGACCTACATTTATGATCTGGAAGCGTCTCCTCTGAAGCGCCTCAGCCTCATCAGGCAGACGGTGACTCAACGCCATTAGTGCTCCTGCAGGAGACTGATCTACGTGAACCTTGTGTAGAGGTCCGCGTTTGGATGCGTTATTTTTGCCTAGGCTGTGCCAGTTGGAAGCGGCATGTCGGACCTTGTGGTCGAAGACAACCACCCTAGATGCTCCTGTGCTAGACCACAATGAGCTGGGTGAACAGGAACTGAATCTGGCATTTGACCACCCACAGCAGACTTACACATTCTTGACAAGTTGCTCTACCTCGGGAAAGTAGTCGGACTGCAGCGCTTCAAGATTGCGAAAGTCGTCGAACTTGGTTTCGTGGCGGACAAGCTGGAAGCCATGGCTGTCCAGGGTGTACTTGGTTTCCTCGCCTGTGATGTCTCGCACGGCGACGTCCTGAGCAACAGTAGGGCGTTCGTTTGTGACAGTATTACCGCCAACTATGACGGGCACGGGGGGAGAGCCATCACCAGGGTCGGCGTAGTAATTCAGGGTTGTGAGGACAGTGTGGCCCTTGTAGCCCGGCTTTACAGGCTGGTAGGGCTTGACAGTCTGTTGAGAAACGACCTGAGATGCCATTGTTTCTGCTTTTAGGACTTCTCTTCGGGCAGGGCTGTGTGGGTGGTTATGAAGCGGCGCATCTCAGCTCACTGGGCGGGGTTTTATGGCCAAAGAGCCGTCGTCGTATTCCGTATTCCGTTTGTGCAGTCGTCTCAGCCAGCTGGCAGCAACTGACACTTGTATACAACACCTGTAACAGCGCCACGTGACAACTATACATCTCCAACGGATATATTCTCCGCTACTAGGTCCTTTGGATAAACTCGAGAGAATATCAGATTTTTTGTCTTATTGTAACTTGTCCATCTCGATAGAACTGCATGCGGCGTCGACATCTGTGTTGACTTCAGTTTGAAGTTGAAACATGTTCCTGAATCGATGTTTGGGATGACCAAGGATGACGTCTGGCTAGTCCGCAAAAGCTCTAGCGCGAATCAGATTTGAATCCTAGTGCGATGATTGCCAATGCCCGGCTCCACTTTCCGTCATTCTCGACCGCATTCCCCAGCCTTCCATAATTCGATGCTTCAGTCATCACGCATTCTCGACTTTGCCATTCCATCATCACGCTCCCGCTGATGGGAACGGATCACCTCACCTTCACTTCGTCATCTACCATTTACACTTCGTCTCGACGCATCCGGAGTCGTTCGTACTATTGTTCAGCTTCTTTTCTACGCCCATCGTTAAGATAGTTCGTCTCCAATCCATAACATTCACCATTTGGACGTGTTGTTTTCCTCTGCTTCCTGTCAGCGTCTTCACCTCTTCTACCCTCGGACGCACAAACAAACACACATTTGATACCTTATACCCAGTTCCACATTAGAGAAGCCTATGCATACTTGTAGAGTGTAGCATCATCCGCATACTCTCCGTTACCGCGTTTCTTGGTTCCAATCGTCTTCATCACGACACGCTTTTCAGACCACCGTTCAGATGACCGACGCCATGCGCCGAACGTCTATTGACCTGGGCGAAGCCTCTCCGAACCACGAGGAACCCTTGGGTTCTCTCTCTGCAGCTGCTCAAGATCCAATGGACGACATAGCAATGCCTCCTGCCGAGGAACCCGCCGTCGACGTTGCCGCCGAGAACGCACCAGAACAAGCGGAATCCGACTCACGAGTCTTCACCCCACCCCCACATATCGCAGCCCGGCTATTCTACCGTCCAATGAACCAGACACGTCGGAGGGATAGCGCAGCCTCGTCGCGCCGCAACAGCATCTCATCAGCCCAGTCGCGGTCATCACACGGTGCCAGTTTGCGTGCCGACGGGCCGCAGAGCAAGTATGTCGCCCAACATCTACGCCGAGCATCCATACTCGAGGACCGGAAGGCCCGGCTCGCCGATCGCGCCGCCCATGCCGAAAAGGTCCGCCTACGCGCCGCCCTGGTCAAGGCCGCTACACGAGACATTACTGCCAGCGAGGAGCGCGCCATCGCTGTAGCACAGGCCCGAGAGCGCAATCTGGCCGAGATTGCTGCTACATGCGCCGAGGAAGTCAAGAGGGCAAAGGCTGTGGCGGAGAACATGAAGGAGAAGAGAGAGCAAGATCTCCGCAAGATGAGGCTGCAGATGGAAGAGCGCCTCGCGGAAGCTGAGCGGAGGAGGGAAGAGCTGCGCACCCGGAACTCTGCGAAGGCGAGGGGCCGCGAGCGGACCCATAGCATGAACACGCGCAAGCCTGCGCTGGTCGAGGTCATGCCTGAGGTGGAGGAGGAGATCAAAGAGAGGGAATCATCTCCCATGTCTGAGGACGTTGCTGCATCTAAGATCAAGGGATGGTGGATGGCTCTTCAGAGGAAAAGGGCTGTCGCCGAGTTCTCGGAGCTCGGACTCACGATTGATGGCGTCAGGGAAACCTCGTTCGAAAAGGTGACGGAGCTTCTGGCCCAAGAGAAGGTCCTAATGATGACCGCTCGCATTCTGCGGGTTTGCGGTCTCAGAGAAGGAGATACTGGTTCTGTCAACGAAATGGCTGCTGTGCGGACATTCTTGAGCGCGTTTCTCATCCTGGGGCATCCTGCTCAGGTTCTCAGCAATAAGCAGGGCAAGGGAGAACAGGAGCAGGTTGGCGCAGCCCCGGTGACGCCAATTGCCCGTGAAGATCTTGCTAACCCGCACATACAGGACCTGGTTGGCAAAGCTAGAGACCTCTTGATCTCGTTCGAGAATATCTTATCGCGCTTGACTTCGTCCAACAACTACACTCCTCCTCCAACACTACTGCAGTCACTGTCGGAGGAGTGCGCGGCCTTTTACAACGCCTTCATCGCGTGGAAAGCGCGTGACTCCAACTCTTTGGTCGAGGTGATGGTCATGCAGTTTGTCGAGCTCGACGCCATCTTGCACACGGTCAAGGAAAACACCGACGGCTCTGTTGACGAGGTCTACCGGCAGAGCATCCAAGAGAACCAGCTTATGCTGATGGTTCGAATCAAGAAACTTGCCGGCGCGCAGCAAGGCAAGAAACTCGTTTTCGAAGCCGTCAGAAAGGCCCGGAAAGCGCGGCAAAAGAAGCTCACCGGCGATATGAAACCTCGCATCGCGGATCAATCCATGTCTACCGAAGCCGAGATGAGCGACACCTCCGCAGTCGCGACGCAGATGCCTACGCCGCCGGCCACCCCGTCTCGAGGAGGTCAAGCTGCGCCGGTTAGCGTACATGCCGGAAAATTCTCGGGCTTGTTGCCAGACAACAGGACCGTGGTTCATGAGCTTGCCATCAATAAGGAATTCCGGATAGCAGCAGACGAGTACAGGGAGCAGCAGGAGCACTTGCTTCAGCCCCTGTTTCGGGAGATGCGTGCAACGATGCAACCGGAGAACCAGGACGCCCACTTCTATCTGCTCTTGGAGGTTGCCAAGTATATCCGGGAGAAGCTGCAGCGCCTAGTCAAACCCGGCAACTCGATGCACTCGTTCATTGCCGAGATGCTGGACACAGAGGTCGCGCATCAGCAATTCGTGACTGGCAGCTTTTCGTATGAAAAGTTCTTCCAGTCTATGGCGTCCCTGCTGCCGAAGCTCTGCGCGCCGGTGCGAGACGAAGAGCTCAAGGACTTGATTGAGAATAAGTTGAGCCAGGGCAATTACGTCGACAGACTAGAGGCTCTCCTAGGGTTCATCGACGTCATGCTGAGCGATTATGCAAATTATCTACTTCAACTAGCAGCACCGCAGCTCATCGCGTCGGCGACGTCATACGAGAATAAGGCATTCGCCACTACCATGGAAGCCAGCACATCTACCCTCCCGGCCGCCGAAGCTGCATGGCGAGCTGCGCGACAGAAGGTGTATGCCGAGGTCGCACGCCGGGACCCAGAAGCTGTCAATCACCCACGGTCGAGGCCCAATGCGGACCGCATCTACCTGCAGATGCTGGTGGACCTTTACACACAGACCAGGCCCATCTCGGAGGCGGAAATGCCGGAGATGCTGCTCTTGGATTCCAAGCGCATCCAACGCGCCGGCCAAATGACGGGCCGCATCATCACGGTGGGCGCCATCCTGCTGCAATGCAAGAACCTCCTGAAGCGCGACGTCCGGGCTCCCTGGAAGATGGAAGCGGGACGCATCTTCGCCGTCCTCGAGGCGGAGCAGAGCCCGGACGCGACCGTGGAAGGCGTCATGGCGGCGCTGGAGGCGGGGCGCTCCATGCCGGCCGCTACCAAGACACACCTCCGCGCTCTTGTCACCAAGTGCGTGGCTGCCAGTGCGGAAGCGGCGGCGTCGACTGCGGGAGCGGACCAGCCGCGGGAGCCGGTTTTGCGTCTTTTGCTCAGTCGTCTGAGAACGTATGTCATGGGCCGCTTGACTGCCGCCAGCGCGAGCGAGAAGGTCAAGGCCACTAGTACGGCTGGCGAGAAGTTGGCTGGCCTGGGACTGGCCGAGTTTGTGGACAAGGTCCGTGATATGGTCGACGAGATGACCAGGGTTGGCGCCGTGGACAGAGACACGCACGGTGCCTGGTGGGAGGCTGTCGCCGAGAAGGTTGAGAAGGAGGAAGGCTTGGCTGCTGGCGCTTCTGGGTCTTCAACGACACCTTGATTTGGACAGGGCCGAGCCAGGGCCCGCATACTCGTCGGTGTCAGATCGTAAATGTCGAATGCTGGCATCATCAGGGGTTCGGATGGCATGACATGTCTTCACCCTCATATTCTTTTCTTCCACTCTTTTCATCTGCATTCCGGATTGCATTTGGGCATCTCACTGTCCTCTCGGGCAATGGGCATCATGGAGACGGCAGGATATTGCCGTGTTGGCTAGTGGTGTATGGGGACTCGGGTACGGCTGGTTTGGTTTGGGTATGGGTCACTGCTTGTTTTCTGCTCTTCGAGGCGTTGGTTCAACGGGGTAATGGCATTGCTCATGAGCATGGAATGGCTACGAGACGTCGCTGAGATACGGAGGGAGTTGTGTGTAATATTTTGCAGCGTTTGCTTTTTATGATGAGCATGAGAGGGCCAGCATGACATTTGCTGGTCTATCACAGCGATATGGAACGAAATCAATATTATGATGACTACCTTGCTTGTTTGACGCCGATCCGTGGGTATTCGGGGATTGGTGATACTGATGCGTGATCCTTTTGTAAGCTGACAACGACATTCGTCGACTTGATTCGATTCTGCTTTCGCGTCCTTAGCATTGTTCCCTACAGCACGTCATTACGTGGAAGACATTGTTCTGTCTTTGTCCTGCTCGGCGGCCCAGCCCCGTTCTAATCCCTGGCTTCTTCGTGCCATTATGCTACTAATATTTGCAATCGACACGCCGGCCCTCGTTGACATTCCGCACTATTGCCCGGTTGCGGTTGTGTCTCGAGGTATGTACCATGCTGTGCATAAAAGCCAATGGACACCCCACCCTGGCCCCTCTTCGCCCGGGCGATCTTACTGTGGATGCCCCGCTATCTCAGGGTCATCATCAACAAGCTCTTTAGCTTCCCCACACCACAAGTCCTCTTGACGAGCTTAACTTGACGTCTTGACTGTCCCATTCCATCATCCTAGCTCAAAACCAAGCATCCATGACCATGGCAGACAGAGATATCCTCCCAGACAACTTCAAGCCACTCCACTATGACCTCGTCATAAAGGACCTGGACCTTGGGGACTGGACCTACAAGGGCACAGTGACGTGAGTCCTCTGTCCACGATTGAGATTCTTATCGGTCCCTCAACACATGCTAACAAGACACCAGCATCGCCGGAGAGCTGGTCAAGCCGACCAAGGAGATCACCTTGAACACCCTTGAGCTGAAGTTGACGTCTGCAAAGCTGGCCTCGAAGTCCGGCAAAGGCCACGGAGAATGGGAGTCCAGCTCGTTCAGCGATGACACGCAGAAGCAGCGCTCGACCATCACCTTCCCGGAGGAGGTTCAGCCTACCGCCAAGGCTACCTTGACTATCGGCTTCAGTGGCATCATCAACCACGACATGGCAGGCTTTTACAAGTCACAGTACAAACCCGTAGTTGCACCAGCAGCTAGCGTGCCGCACGATGACGAGTTCCACTACATGCTGAGCACCCAGTTCGAAGCATGCGACGCCCGCCGCGCCTTCCCCTGTTTCGACGAGCCGAACCTCAAGGCGACCTTCAACCTGTCCCTGGAAATCCCCGCCGACCAGGTCGCGCTCTCGAACATGCCCGAGAAGGAGACCACCCCCGTCGGCAACGACAAGAAGCTCGTCACCTTCGAGACGACCCCTATCATGAGCACCTACCTGCTCGCCTGGGCCGTCGGCGACTTCGAGTACGTCGAGGCTTTCACCGAGCGCCGGTACGGCGGCAAGCAGCTCCCTGTCAGGGTGTACACCACCCGTGGGCTGAAGGAGCAGGGCCGCTGGGCTCTGGAGCATGCGCCCAAGGTCATTGACTTCTTTTCGGAACAGTTTGATATTGACTACCCGCTGCCCAAGAGTGATATCCTGGCCGTCCATGAGTTCACTCATGGTGCCATGGAGAACTGGGGTCTGGTGACGTACCGTCTCACGGCCATTCTCTTCGACGAAAAGTTGTCAGACAGCCGGTACAAGAACCGCATTGCTTATGTTGGTAAGAATCGCGCTCCTTCCGTGCAAAACTCTTTGCTAACTCGCAACAGTCGTGAGTGCATTCCCCAGACCCCTAACCCTAAGCCTGCAGATATTAGACGAGTCGAGAAGTAACCAAGCGAACAGGCGCATGAACTTGCCCACCAGTGGTTCGGAAATCTCGTCACTATGGAGTGGTGGAGAGATTTGTGGCTGAACGAGGTAAGAATAACAAATTATCCCTTGGTTCTATCATTTTTATGGTTTGTTTTTACTAAGTACTCTTCAACCTCCTTCAGGGATTCGCGACTTGGGCTGGATGTAAGTGCCGTCAAATTGCTCACTTATGATGAGGAGTAACTAACAACCGGTGCAGGGCTTGCGACGGACTTCCTCCATCCGGACTGGGAGGTCTGGGCACAGTTTGTTGAAGAAGGCCACAACTCAGCCTTCCAGCTTGATGCCGTCAGGTCTAGCCACCCCATCCAGGTCACCGTACGGGATGCTCTCGATGTGAACCAGATTTTCGACAAGATCAGCTATCTGAAGGGATGCTCCATCATCCGGATGTTGGCTTCGCACCTGGGTATCAAACCCTTCCTCAAGGGTATCGCTATCTACTTGAAAAAGCATTCCTATGGCAACGCCACGACGGAGGATCTTTGGTCATCCCTCAGCGAGGCATCCGGCCAAGACGTTAACAAAATCATGCAACCCTGGGTAGAGAAGATCGGCTTCCCGGTGCTCACCGTCACCGAGAACAAGGAGACGAAAGAAATCACTGTGAAGCAGTCTCGTTTCCTGTCCACCGGCGACGTGAAGGCTGAAGAAGACGAAACTAACTGGTGGGTGCCGTTCGCGCTGCGCGAAAAGAACGGTAAGGTCGACGACGGTGGCCCTTCCTCCATGACCACCAAGGAGTATACGATTCGTGGCGTCGACGATGACTTCTACATTCTCAATGCGGGTGCCACAGCCTTCTACCGTGTTAACTATCCACCGGAGCGTCTGCAGAAGCTCGGGACTCAGCTTGACAAGCTGACCGTCGAGGACAAGATCTTCATCACCGGCTCAGCTGCTGAGATCGCATTCGCTGGCTATGGCACGACCCCGGCGCTTCTGTCCTTTCTCCAGGGTTTCAAGAACGAGACGCACGTGCGTGTTCTCAACCAGGCGCTCAATGCCATTGGCCAAATCAAGTCCATCTTCGGAGACGACAAGCAGATCCAAGCAGGTCTACAGAAGTTCACGCTGCAGCTGATTGAGAACGGCTTGAAGCAAGTTGGATTTGATTCCCTTCCTGGCGAGGACTACAACGAGACTCTTCTGAGGAAGAGGTTACTTTTGACCGCTATTGTCAATGACCACGAAGTGTTTGTTGGCCCTATTCCACTTGCAGCTACCTCTGACTAACCGAACATTCACAGTACTAACGCCAAGGCTCTCGCCCTCTTCGAGTCCTACAAACTCTCCCCCGATGAGTCCCCAATCCACGCCGACCTCCGCTCCGCAGTTTACCGTGCTGGTATCCGCGCCGACCCGGCGGACGCCGTCTCCTTCCTCAAGAGAGAATGGTACTCCACCCCCGCCATCGACGGCAAGGAGATCTGCCTGACGGCAATCGGCCAAGTCCCCGACGCCGACGTGGTCGCCTCGGTCGTGCTCCCCTTCCTCTTCAAGATCTCGCCGCCCGCCGCTGCCTCCGACTCCGTGCCCGCGGGCGACATGCACCACCTCGCCTCGTCCGTCTCGTCGAACCGCGAGGGGCGGAGCCTCTTGTGGAAGTACATGCGCGACCACTGGGACGAGCTGGAGGGCAAGCTGGGCGGCAACCCGATCTTGATGGATCGGATGATCATGGTCTCGCTGCCCAAGTTTAGCGATTTCGAGACGCTGGCTGATATCGAGGATTTCTTCTCCAAGAGGAGCACGAAGGGCTTTGACCGCACGCTGGAGACGGTCAAGGATAAGATCCGCGGTCGGGCGGCGTACCGCGCTCGGGATGCGGGGGTGTTGAAGGAGTGGCTTGTTTCTAATGGGTACACTGAGTAGATGTCTGCGTTATCCGATGCGGAGGAAGCTAATGAAGGTTTGTGGGATCAACGAGCAGTAGGAAATATTATGCAACAAACTCTCTGTAATTCACTTCTGCCCACGGCAATAAATCTACTGGCTACGTATTCTCATGCTCATATTGAGTCACCAGGATCTAACGCCGCACACACTAGAGCTTGCCGTATGATACTATATCTCGTCTTCAACCTCACTTCATTAGTATTCACTTCATGTCACCTACGAGATTCCCAGGTCCGGTGAATGCCAGCGAGATACATATAAAGGTCCTCTTGACTTCTAACTCCCCAGTACCTCTTCTGATCCAACAGTAACCTTGTTTCCGTAACAAGTTCTAAGATCGATATCAGCAATGCCATGCAGCGCACTCCATACAAAATTACAAGTCGTCTGCCGAATTGTCTAAACTCCTATTGACACAACTCACACAACCCCCAGCCGTCAACCTCCACCAGATTTCTATCAAAAGCCTCAAAACGATCACACCCCTCGTCACAGAAAACATAGTACCCCTTACTCCCGACAACCAATACCATGTGCACCTTCGTCTCCCTCTGGTTCGCCTGCGGCAACTTCCGCACCGGCCACGGCCGCCTGGGCCGCGTCATCCCGGGGGCTCGGCTCTGCGCGGAGCACCCGCGCTGCGAGCTGCTCGTCTCGCGGCACCCGATGTGGCTGCCGTACAGGTGCTACAACTGCATGCACGAGGCCGCGGCGACGCGGCGAGATAACCTGTTCCTCGCCATGCAGCAGGTGCAGATGCCGCTGCCCGGCGTGCCGGAACGGCTGGTGCCGGCGCTGGGGGAGGGGCCGGAGCCGGAGCCGCAGCCGGAGCCGGAGCGGGAAGGGCGCGCGGCATTGCCGGTTGGGGAGGGGGGAGGGCCGGAGGTGGGTGAGGTGGTGGAGGAGAGGGCGTTTGTTTATCGGGGGTTGATTTGAGGGGAATAGGAGGTGAAAGACTGGTACCGTAGCAAATGGTACAGTGCGAAGTTTGGTGCGGCCGATCAAGCGGGGTGAATAGAATGCAGCAACAGCCATTTGGTTTCCTCTCGTCTCTTCAGCGCGCTAAAGATCCGCAACCTGCACCAACCGTCAGCTGTGCCACCCACACTGCCTGGCCTAGAGAAACAGCCAACAGCCAACAGTCATAACCAAGGCACGTCTGATTATTGGTATACTTTGAGTGTCGCGACGAAACGGGATGAGTCACAGATGCCTCTATTGTTTCCTCTAATCCTCTTAACAAGACGGTTAATATTTCACGGTTTTTGCGAACCAAAGCAAAACTACAGCCCACAAAGCCTGAAAGATTAGACGAGAAATTGACACTGCCGTCGCAGTTGTCGATATAGAGTGTGTGTGCATTCTAATCGTGAGATACTGTTTTCCGACTGCTAACTCCTGGCCTAGGAATCACAACATGCCGCATCAGTCGTTTTCTCCGTCTCGGCCGGAGTCAACAGGCGTCAATCTTCTCACTTTCCCCGCCGAGATACTTCGGTCCATCTTCGAACTCTTGTCACCAGCAGAATTTCGGTCGATGTGCCTGGTCTGCAAGGCCATCCGACCGCACGCCGAGCCACTGCTCTACTCTCGGATAGACTTTGCCTGGTTGGATAAGGCCCCCCCGATCACTTCGCTCCTGCGGACTATTCTAGCTCGGCCTCAGTTGGCAGCACATATCAAAAGTGTTACGCTTGGTGGACACATCAGAGTTGAAGTTACCGACAACGGTAGCCCGTACATCCGCAATTACAGATTTGTCAAGGTTCCTGTGACCGAAGAAGATTCCGGGCCTCCAATCGCCTTTGTTGAGTCCCTCAAACTCTCGGATGACGGATTTTGGGTTCAAGAGCTCCGGGCCGGAACGATGGACGCCTACGTCGCAGTTTTACTGTCCCAGCTTCACAACCTCAGACGCCTGCATATGCGCGGCCACTTCGCGAGGGAGACGATTCTTCTTGGTACGCTATTCTGGTCGACCCTCTGCGAAGGAGTTGACCGTGGTCTGCCGGACTTCAGGTATCTCGAGGAGGTCTCTGTCGTCAAAGAATGGTCTAGTTACAGGAACACGCAAGACTTGCTTCCGCTGTTCTATCTACCAGCCCTGAAGCACATGAAGTTGTGGCTGGACAATCCCGCATATCTCAATCCTGATACCATGATAGCGTGGCCTACAGGACAAGTGCCTAACGCTTCAACGCTTCGATCACTGGAGCTCATCAGTACTCGAGAGCCGCAACTCTGGCATATACTCGCAGCCACGACAGGCCTTCAATCCCTCAAATGGGCATGGAATCACGACAAAGATACTGAGGACAGTGTCATCAAACCTGTTGTCGACCTCGATGAGATTGTCAGAGTCTTGACCCCTGTCAAGCATACGTTGACTCGTCTGGAGATCGAAGCGTTCACTGATCTGGGAGCCCCACCCATACAAGAACCGCGCCTCAACTTCAAGGGATCCCTGAGATCTCTACGAGAGTTCATCAAGCTGAAGAGCCTCCATCTTCCACTAGAATTTCTGGTGGCTGCATTGTCACCAGACAGGGCCAAGCCTTTCGCTGAGTTCCTTCCTCGGTTTTTAGAGCATTTAACTGTCCAAACTCAGCTTCTCTGCCAGGATGATTATGCATGGACTGGACCAACAATCTTGGATGCCGTTCGTCCGTGGCTCAACATTTGGAGAGACTACACGCCTAACCTGCGCGTCTTCCACCTCATGGTAGACCTGGATCCCTGGGAGTGGACTGATAGCATGCGGGATGAGCTTATTGAACTGGGAGCTACAGCTGGTCTCCCTATTCAGGTAACCGAGAGCAAGGAACTTAAACGCAGCCGAGTCCGCTTTGCGAACAGACAGCGCTAAATCCACGAATGTACTGGTATCCGAACATCACAAATTATGTAGTCCCGCTATGTTCAAAGATCAGCGATCGGCATCAAGAGCAGTGGAAGCAGCTGAACAACAATGATAGATTACGGCGGATCAAATTACTTTTTGTGATCCTCTTTTAACCGCCTGCTTTATTATGTAAGAACTGCCATTATGTAAGGTGCTTCTAAAACGTAATCATTTTGTGTAGCCTCCCGTAGCACATTTTTTCTGACTAAAGGCAACACTGAACAATCGCCGTACTATGTCAACTACCGCAAGACTTGATCTTGGCAAAAAGTCCTGAAATAGACTGCGCAACAAGCCCACGACGTGTTCAATTGACATGTTGGTGGAAAGAAATGGAAAGTGGTTCTTCTGTTGCTACCCTGTGCGGCGGCCGAACCCAGCCAACAGCCACACCCTGTGGGAGGACGGCGCTTAATCCTTCAGCTGGTTCTCTCCATCTCATGGTCGTCAGGCGACTCCCCTCTCGTTCTTCCCTCTTGCAAAGGATCACACGCAGTGGGTCAGTCTAGTGATATTGCCGTTCGCAATCTTGCCTCTGCAATAGAGAGCCTCTGGACCTACGCCGGCCTGGTCACCATATCTGCTCGAGCCACGAGGAGCACCCCGCCATGGACTCATCCTCCTTACCAGCAATGCAATCGCAACCCGGTTCCCTGCCCGACTGTCCAGCAGAGATGCTTCGAGCTATCTTCGAGTCGGTATCGCGCGCTGATCTCCAGTCACTGTGTCTGACCTGCAGAGCTATACGTCCTCACGCCGAAGCTTTGCTCTACTCTCGAGTCGACCTTGTTTGGCTGGATGAGATACCCCCAATACTCCTCCTCCTGCGAACCATCCTCGCCAGACCGGACCTGGCCAAACATGTGAAGACTGTCGATCTTAGCGGCGACTTGACTCAGACCGTGCCACGCTTTACCCATTACTCGGCGCTACCTAGGCTGCAAGTGTCCCCGGCTGAGCTTGGCCGGCCTATCGCATTCGTTGAGGCACTGGGACTCCCTGCAGGAAGCAAGTGGGTGGAAGAGCTGCGTTCCGGGGCCATGGACGCTTTCGTCGCTGTCTTCCTGTCCCAGCTCTGCAATGTGCAGACTCTGGCCATTTCTGGCAACTTTTCGAGGCACGTTTACTTTGTTGGCGAAGTATTCCGGTCTGCTCTCTGCGGGTCTCGAGCCCATGGTCTTCCATCTTTCGAATACTTACGTCAAGTGTCCATTCGGAAGTTGAAGGACCCTGATGAAAACGGCAATGGGCAAACTCGGAATACGGAAAGTTTGATCCCTTTATTCTATCTGCCAGGGGTAGAGGATATGACCTTGGCCTTCGATAATCCGCTCTCCAAGTCGAGGAATGACTTCGCTCCTTTGGAGTGGCCCGGTCCCGAGCGGCCTGTACCTTCACGACTGAAGACACTTAACTTAACACTTGTACGGGAACCATATCTTGGGCAGTTGCTTTCTGTTACCACCGAAATTGAAAGCCTCACGTGGGAGTGGTATTACGAAGAGGACAGCCAAGACAATGTCATCAAGCCCGTCGTTGATCTTGACCACGTTATCAATGCATTATCCCATATGCGGGCCTCCTTGAAATGCTTGACGATCTCGGCTTTGACTGGCCGCAAGGGATTCGCCATTGAAGAGCCTCCCATCGAGGTGACAGGATCCTTGCAGGCGCTTAGCGAGTTCACTGCCCTTAGAAGGCTCCAGATACCTCTGCCATTCCTAGCAGCGTCACTCTCGCCTCACAGGGCTAGACCTTTGGCATCATCACTCCCAAGGAATCTCGAAAATCTCATCATCAAAACGGATTTCCCCGATCAGTCAGATATCGGTGCGCTCTGGGATACAGGGGAGTACGAATGGACCGGGCTGACACTTGTACGTGCGCTTCGACTATGGCTGCGTGATTTGAAGAATTCGACACCGTATCTGCGCGGGTTCCACCTCATTGTGAGCGGCCCTAATTATCTTGAATGGGCTTCTGAAATGGCAGACGAGGTGGTACAGTTGGGCAATGAAGCTGGTATACATACACAAATAACATTGGACGGCTATCATTCCTGAGATACACTCAAGATACGCGCAAACTATCACAAAATCCAGAGTCTTCTTAGTACATAAGTAGCTGAAACATTCCTATGACTACCTCAGTTTCCAACATACACGAATCAACATTCGAAAGTATGATACCAAAGGGGAAAGGCTTCACCTCTGTCGCTTGTTCTGATATTCAACATGGCACGCTCTGGTTTTATCTGGCGGTGTCACTATATAGCGAGTTTGACGACGCTAGCATAACTGAATCTGGTCTCTGGTGACTATGCCTCCGGCAAGTGTCTCCAGTGAGTAGGGCATGGCCGGTGTACCTGTGTTAAGCACAGTGAGACCTTCAGCCTCGACGAAAAGGTTGCATCCCCAGTAATCCTGAGGTAGTCCAAACAACATTAGGAACACAGGCTCGATACACCCGAAAGGCACTGGGATGAACATACTTGATTGGGATTTCCGTCTGAAAATATAGGTTAAAGTGTCGAGGTTTTATTTTTACGCGAGTGTTCGTAATCCTAAGCCTTCGACTTCTAATTAACATGGTGCCTTATGCATCCATTATTTCCCTAGCAGTCCACCCACGTACTCAGCAATCGCCAACATTTTCTCCTCCTGAAGTCTCCTCCCCACGATCTGGACACCGACGTGTGCCCCATGGTAGATCTCGGCATCATAGTTCTCAAAAACCTGCCTGTCTGCGTCGCTAATAGGGCTGTATCCCTCCTCATACTTATCTACCGACATGTCCGCCAGCGTCACAGGTACAACGACAGAAGTGTAGTCAAGAGCATTTACCCAAACAGAAAAGCCGTAGTACTTGTACTGCAGCGGTCTCGCCGCAGGGTATGGTGCCACGGGCCCGATCACCCCGTCCACGGGCCTCCCGGTTTCGGTCTGCGACTCGGTGCCGTTCCAGTAATCCATGTACTGTTTCCTCAGTCGTCGAAGTTCCACATTTGTCGCAGCAATCTGTGACGCGGTAGCTTCTTGTCTGGGTTCGACGCCGTAAGTCATCGTAAGCTGAGGAGAAGGTGTTTCCCCTGACAGGCTGAAAGCCTTGTGCACGTCTACTCCGCCGTCAAATACCCAGGTCTTGAACGCCGCATCCAGGATCGACTTGTGCGATGGCGGTTTCCACTCAATGATTTTGTGTCCGGCTTTCTCCAGAGCTGCAGCGACCAGCTGGACAGCCCGCAAAACAGGCGGTTCTGGGTTGACGACGCCGTCGCCCTTCATCAAGCCAAATGACAGGCGTCCCTTGCCCGCCGACGCATTGACCAGGTCGTTCACGGCCTGTTCTTCGGCATCCCGCCACGGCATATCGACCACCACTGGATCGTACAGCCACGGGCTCTGCGACAAGAGCGATCGAACCACTAGCTTCACTGCCCCTGCCGTGGTCCCCATAGGACCTACAACGGACTGGACCGAAATCTGGCCGTCCATAGAGTTGGCCATTCCTTCGTACGGCAGTCGTCCGACAGATGGGCGGATACCAAATAGGCCGTTGAACGCCGCCGGTATTCGAATCGAACCACCGATATCTGTTCCAAAACCAACCGGTGATCCTTTGAGTGCGATCAAAGCACCCTCGCCACCGGAACTGCCGCCAGAGCAGAGATTGCGATTTTTTGGGTTCCAGGTATAGCCGATGATGTTGTTGACTGTCTCACCGGACATCAACGTGTGGGGAACACTGGTCTTGCAGTACAGTATGGCTCCTAAGCTGCGTAGCTCGCGGACCATCTCGCTCTCAAACGTGCCCTGCCTAGCATCCTCTTTCACGCCTTCAAAGGTGTCGATCCATCCGACATAGCCCATGGTAGTTTCGACGTTCTTCACGTGGAATTGGTCTTTCAGGGACACCGGCACGCCATGAAGCGGCCCCATCGGCTTCTTGTGCTCGGCCAGGTAGACATCCAGAGCCTTGGCATCGTCGATGGCGGCATCAAAGAATGTCTCGTGCAGGCAGGAGACCTAGTGGAAGGTTAGGAGGACGTTGGTCAGGTGTTGTTGGGGTTAGCCTGGGGGAACATATGCGTACCAGTTGATGAGCCAAGGAAGCTCGATGGCAGAATGCTTCCGCAACTTCCACGGCGGACCAAACCCCAGATGCGGTCTGTTTGGCAATGCCCACAGCGTCGGTCTCGGTGATCTCGATCTCCTTCTGGCTCAGAAACTGTTGGATGTATGCACCTGTCACGTCCTTCTGTTCCTTGGCATCGGGCACTGATTCAATTCTCCATTGTGGGGGAATCGAGTCAAGTATGGCCTGCCTCTTGGCACTAGCCTTCGCTTTCCAGTCCTTGACCATGTCGGTGGTATTCTACCTGAAATACTTATAGTTGAGAGCCACAGAAAGGTGCTAATCAGCTAATGACTGGATCACGAAAGTGATTGTCAAGGGCGATAGATTTAACTGAAGTTATATATCCCACCCCACTCTCGGACCACGGCGCCCATGACCTGCCCCCGAGCTTCCTTCTAACTGCTTACGTTGTAGACTCAGCGTTAGAACATGGCTTATCAGCGGTCCATACGTCGGTTCCGGTTGTCATCTCTGTTATCGCGCGCTTTTCTGGATTGGGTCACGTCTCTTCGCGACGTTGCGTGTTCAGGTCCGTCGATTAAAAGCAAGCTCATCTTGATAACGACCATGATAACGACGTTAAAGATCGGAGTATCAACGCGATTTGTTAAGGAGGATCAAGTTATGCAATTGGCTGTATGTTCGGATTTAGCATATGACTACTATTCCCGGCGCGACACCTTATCATATGGAAAGCAACACACCGTTGACCATTCTCCGTATCTCCTCAATCTGTTGTTCGGGTTTCCTCCAGATGTAATCACCATCATCGGGGCAAATACAAAGCATGTGGTTGTAGAGTCTTCATATAGCGTTGACTCCTGCGATGGTTCGTTCTCGGGGTGGGAGAGCATTGGAAGTGTAGGTCTTGCCAGGGTACGGAGATATCCGTTGTCCGGCGGTTAAGTGCGGCGAACTGCGCGATCCGGCGGAATTTAAGCCGATGAAGACACTAACTGAAGCTTCTTTTCAATCTTCCGCCTCCCTTGCCAAAAGCGCCGTACATAGTAGTTCGGCAGTATCCTTCCGACACCGCTCTGCACTTGCTTCATATTATCAAATCGGCTCAACGCCATTATGAAAAAAAAGGTTATTAGGCGCGAGCCGATAAAACTGGGCTGCGCAGGTTTTAAGGTTTGTATTGGCAAGCGAGCCGAATGTAAGATGAACCTTTTTGAACTGCCGTATGACTCCCCTCTCCGACAGGCTCCCTCCTACACCTGGAAAACCTTAACTAGTTGACCTGCTTCTAAGAGGGTATATATGTGAGCACCTCGACCTCCCAGGGAGTAGTTCTCCATCTCTAGAACTATACACTTCTTCTTCTTCCTTCAAAATTTGATTCGAACTTCCTTCAACAGCCATTATGGCAGCCAAAGTCCTCGCCACCAGGGTTCCCGAACACAGCTGCTTTGTGTCTGTCTCAAGCCACCTCGCAGCTTCGAACATATCAGCATCTGGCCCAGATACCGATCTGCTCTTCATCCGAGTCACGGTCATGGCTTGGAAGGAACCAGCCTTCGTACTTCGTCTGACTTAAGGTGCCGCTAGAAGGTTCACGGTAGTTTACTTGTCGCAAGGTCATCGCCGGTGGCGGAGTCTCGGCAGCATTGGCGAGATTGGACAGGTTACGGTATCCTAGATTTTTATAGTAAAAGGTAGATGCTGGACACATGCGATTATTCGCTTGGAATGGAACTGGACCAACGGAAGAAATGAACATGTTCATCTGCCTACAGCAAGGTTAATCGTCTATGGGGTATCTAATAATGCCAGTCCCTGCGCCATGCTGCAACACATGCTTCGGAGCAAGACCCCATAATCCATGTCTTAGACAAATCGCGTGACCTGGCGTGGTCTTCCTCCGGATTACCTACAAAATGTAGTCTGGTAGCCATGCCGAGAAAAGGAGAAAAGTAACACTAACATGAAGCTCTGCAAGCGTACCTGTGAAGTGCACTCTGGTAGCAATGCCAACAAAAAGAGAAAAATAACTTTAACATAGAAGCAAAACAATCTGGCTTCGTACCCTCTACCGCCTGCGACCACCGTTCCGGCCTCGATTCCCGCGGCGCCGAGCACGGTGTCCATCGTCTCCGGAGGATGGCAGCTCCGGGCTGTCGTACTCCGCCTCCTCGTCTTCGTTGGAGTACAGCTCGTCGTCGTGATATTCGATGTCCGACTTGTCCTCGCTGCTCGAGTCGCTGTCTGACACTGGCACATCGATGCCTCCTTCGTACGCGACCTCCTCCACGATCTTCTTGTCTGCCACGATGCGTGCCGTCACCGCGCGTAGAGTGGCTCGCTCCTCTAACTCCTCCTGTCTGAAGAACGGGTGGTCGGCGACAAGAGGTTTTCCGGACGAGATGAACCCCATGGGTGTGTGGGAGAAGTCTTGGCCCCGACGGCGGACGGACAGCCACTCCTGCATGAAGTTCATGGGGGACGAGACAAACAGGTTCGCGGGCGCTTTCTTGGCGGGCTGTGCATCAGCCTCGTGGCTCTCGTTTGCTCCGTCGGTTTCAGTGATCAAGTGTTCGTCCTCTTCCTCACTGACATTGTCCTCAGAGATGCCAAAAAGCTTCTGCAGATAGGCGTACTCGTCCCATTCGAAGTATAGCCTCCCAGAGATTAAGCCGAGCTCAGCTTTAAGCCACTTCGGCGCCCGGAAGCTTGCTGGGAGCGCAGGAATGGTGTAGAAATCGAGGTTGTTGAAGTGTAACATCCTCCGCGTCACGGGAGCAGCATACGTGAGCAGCCAAGTCTTTTTGGGTTCCGCGTCCCTGATGATCGGCAACAGGCATTCCGCTTCCTCAGGAATGATGATGATGGCAGTTGAGCTGACTTCGCTCCAAAGGAGCCAATTCACTGGTCTCTGCCAAAGATGTCAGTCTCAGATAACCACGAGTAAGAGCATAATCCACAGTACTCACAATGAAGTTGTCATTGAGCCTTTCCGTCGCCATCTTCACCGTCCGTTCGAATTCGACGCTCACCAAAAGATTGGACTTGATCGCATCATGGGCAACACCGAACTTGCGGCCAATTCCGGTGCGAGAGATGACGCCCATGAAGCTCGAGCAGCACAGTGACTGAGCCGGCAAACGCCCCGTACGCGCGAATACGGCGAGGTCATTGTGCAAGCCCGGCCAGTTGTGCGCCGGGAAGTGGCTTGCTTTCTTGACTTGCCGAACGCTTTCCACTTCCATTTGGACCTCCCTCTCCTGCTCTACTTCCTGCAAGGCTGATGCGGAAACAGCAATTCCCGTGTCCTGGAAACCCTTTCTGCGCGCCTCAAGCTCCTTTAAGTACACAGAGACGAGGGGGGAGCTGGCTTTCTTCAAGGTTGCGATCTTTGACTTGGTGGTTCTGGGTCCGTAGAGTTGTTCGAGTGTCTGTTGCTCTTCCTGGAGGATGCTTTTGACATACTCCTCCCTCTGACTTCGGTTGCTGAGGAAATTGGGGAAGTCAACAGCCGCCTGCATGCGTCTACAGAAGTCGACGCCTTGGGAGTAGTAAAGAGGCTGTAGTGACTCAATGCTTTCGCAAGTGTTATTCAGTAGCCAGTTAACGCTGCAAGAAGTTAGTCAAGTGACCAAAGCACATTTTCTTTTGACAGTGTAACATACACGTCGCGTGAGTCCACGGCATCGCCATGGTTCTTGCGCTGCGAGTCCAAAATGCTCTGATGTACTTCCGGGGGAGCAAAGAACACGACTGACTGAGTTGTTCCCAGTTGTCTAAGCCTCATTGCCGCTACCAGCAGTCGTTAGCTAGGATCTGGATTCATTGTGACGGAAATATTACCTTGAACTGTATGGTCCTTGGTCTGGCCAGGACCAAGGGTCAGTGCTCCACAGGCATTCGGCGGAAGCTTCAAGTCAGTGCCGCGAGTATGAGCCTAGGTAGAGTGTCATGTTAGCAATGTATGCCAAACTGGGCCACAGGATGGTGCCCGATATTAAAAAAGACTGGGCCGCATAAACTACCTCGTCTAGATAAATGAGACATTCGTGGAGATTCTCCCCGAACTGCGAGGCAAGCAACGGAGTTTTGGTCATACTCCTACGCCCGAGTATCCATGGCTTGTTTCCGTCAAAGTAGAGAGCGGCAGGCGCCCTGGTGTCGATCTCTAGCCAAGTCTTGACAAGGGTCTCGTTGTCCATTTCCAGGATCTGTGCGCCGGAGTCGATCAGTACCCGTATGTTTTTGTTTTTGAGTAACTGCAAAAACCGCTCTTCGCCAAGCCGGGAACCCTCGCTGCTCGCCATAACGTTGTACCCACGGTTGCGCTCGTGAAGAAGATAGGTCAGGACTTCGGCATTTGTGTGCGTGAGTCCGGGAAGATCTTGTTGTTGTATTGTCAGCGGTAGCATCACTTTGGTGTCGTTGGTGCCCGAGAACCCCGTGGTGAGAGGTTTCCGCATTCCACTACCGCCGTCATTGTCGATGGGGAGAAGAGGTATGTCCCATCCGTTCGACATTATTTTGACCTTGAATTGCCTGGCGTGGAGCGGGAACACAAAGTTGTTGAGCAGGTAGTTAACCACAACTCCACGGAAACGAACAGATACCCAAACGTCATGCAGCTGGCCTTCATCGTCGATGTTGATTGAGGTCCAGTCGCGGAGGGAATCCGGGAAGGTCGGCGACGAGGTCCAGCTGTCATATACCGCAGCCGGGTCATCTGACTTCAGCAAGTGTTGCAAACACTGCTTGAATTGGGCAATGGTCAGCCCCGCGTAGTAGAAGGACAGGCAAGTGAACAGAATGGAGACATCCGGGTGGCCCCATTCAGAGGTCTCCGAAGGCACGCCCTTGGCATTGAAGGGAACTGCGATGGGTTCCCGTTTGGGATGGAGACCATATTGGACGTTCCACCGTTTTTTCAGTCCCATCAAGAGGATACGATTGACGAGCAGACCCCGGAGGAGGTACACCGTCTGCCGAATATGTGGTTTGTCGGGGCAAAGCTTGTGTATCCGCTCCATAGTCGATGGCCGGATCTTGTGGTTGCTGATGAACTCTTTGATCGCAACACGATCGCCGGCACCGAAAGCAGAGATTGGTAGAATCTCTGTGCGACCATGGAAGATGTCTGATGTGAGGCGCCTGAGAAGCTCCTCTTCCACATCAGCCCGCAGGAAGAAAATAAAGGGAAATGCACCTTGCCTCCAAACGACCTCAAGGGAACGTGGGAAACTTCTCTTTAGTCCTCTCAAGTGTGATTGGACCTGAGACAAGAGGAGTTCCGCCACAATCCAGCGAGAAGGATGGCCATCCACCACTGTCTGTCCACCTGAGGGGTATATCAACTGAGTTCGAATTGCAAGAATAGCATCAGACTCATCAAGAACATCTCGGCAGACTTGCCTCATCCAGCGCCAGGCCCGCACCAGAAACTGTGCTTCCGGAACCTTTCCGTCCAACAGGTGCTGAATTCCGTTTAGCATCCATGACATATTGTGTTCCGGGAGGCATAGTAAGACACCCGCATGCTCTATCATGTGCTTATGCATCTGAACATACGTCCGCAGCGCGGTTGGGTCTGTTGGCGACTTTCGCGAGAACGGGACATGGCCAATTTCTCTCCCCAGTAATCCGCCGAGGCGTGAGGAGAGAAGCTGAGCATTCTGCTGGAGCAACGCCCGTGGGACAACAATGCGGGCAAGGTTTTTGCCATTGGCCAGAACAACTGAGACCATGGGTATAACGACTGATGTTTTTCCTGAAGTCAATGTTAGCAAGAGCTGGTTAGTGTTGTACGGGTAAGGCTACCTTGACCCATGTTCATTTGCAACACGCTGTTGGAGTCCGAGGGAGGAGAAATCGTCGCCATCGCAACATCAACCTGCCCCGGACGGATTAGAAGGTCAGCCTCGATTTCTAGAAGCAGCCAGTCCGGATATTGTTCTGGGCTCCAGTTGAGGTGGCCTGTATTTTCCGACTCCTCCATATATCTTGTCTGGTCGCCTTTTAGGGCCAGATCGTTGAGGCGCATCTGTTTCTGGATGCGCGTGATGAGGATCCCCAAATCGAGAATCAACGTCTTGACGTTCTCTGGAGGGGAGGTATTGGTGGATCGCAGTTGTTCGAGGAGAGAAACTGGCGTCACTATGGGAAACAACAAGCCGTACTTCAGCCACTTGTTGTCCGCCGTGCCATGGCAAGACAGGGATGACACAACGTGACGAAGTCTGAACCGAAAGTGCCGCTTCAGCGCGTCTGGTTCGATGAATTCAAATTTCGAGTAATTTGGAGATTCAAGATTACCTGCCCTCGACTTTGCGCGAAAAGCGTGAAGACTGGAGAGCAGATCTTGTCCATATCGCTGCTTGATCCTCGAACTCGACGTGGTATAAGGTTCAACAATAGCAGTCAGCTCTTGAATTGCTGCGCTGGCTTTGGCTTGCCGAGTCCACTCAGATGTTTGAAAAAACGTCTGGGAGGAGGGGCGCGCAAATGATGTATTATTCCCTGGGCCAGATGGGTTCGACATGGAGCCATTGCTCTGCATAGGGGCTAGAACATGGATCGGAGGCCACGAGGCGTCTGCTGACGTAGGATGGCAGGTAATAGGGGGGGCGCCACAACTGGTGAGATTCTGTAAAAGGGGTACGATGTTGTTGTGACGTATCAACACCAACGGTTCTTGTTCCACAGGAAGAAAACGAGGTGGCAGTGCCGGAGATTCATCTGAGTATCTCCGAGATATTATTTTCTGGACCTCGTCGAGATGTTTAGAAAACTCCATGTTCTCGAACAGGCGTTTCCATTCTGGGCGAATCGCTGCCAGGGCCTGCTCCGTGTCGACCAGTGATTCTCCCCATTCGTCAGCCTTGAGTAATTTCGGCTCGGCGCAAGGCCACGCGGACAAAATATGCCGGGCAAGGGCCTCACACCCTTCCTCACTCTTCTGCTCGTGCCTAGACCTTCGCTGGTCCATCTGACGTCTTAGCTTCCCGCTCAAGTTTGGAATATCTGCCAGTTCTTCGTGTGGAGCTGGAAGGCGTGCCGGCTTGGCGAGCTGGCTCAAATACTTCTCGTCCGGACACTGGTTGATGCGGAAGTTTTCGTACCGTCCGAATCGTGGCAACTTGATCATTGCTAGCTCCTCAAACAATGCAAATGCTGTGATGGTGCGCACCAGGTCCATGTTCGGGTCGGACTGCCTGTACACCATGGGAGCAAGAAGAAACATCAACAAATATTTGTTATGACGATATTTCCGTGCCAAGCTCACAAGAGTCCCCCATTCACGTTTCATATCACAGGAAAGACGCTCACTGATGGTAGCTTTGTCGCCTTTGTCGACTTGCTCGCAGTATCCTGTTATCAACGCGCACTGTGACAGAGACACGGCCAAACTGCGTTCGGAGCGCAAAGCTGAGGGGGGGTTAAGGAGCAACCACGAGATCTCACGGACATCGGAGTACATCCTCTTTCTTGTGGAGTCCCTGTCTCTCGAAGCGTAGAGCAGGTCTGAAACCTCATGTGGTGGGTTAGTGAAGTAGGATACTCTGTGATATGATTGCCAGCGCATCCACGATCGAATGTTCAGATGGTGATCCCCGGGAGCTGAAGGAGTTGGTGGCGGTGGTTTATTGACGGAATGGTCGAGTGTCGTATCGGTGGATTGCAAATGGAAGAGCTTTAGTGCCTCGGACTTGTCTATCAGTCTCCTGACGACCTCTCCAAAGGCATCGTGGTGAAGTGCTTCTGTCAGGTTTGAATCCCAATCCTCTTTCTTCATCACTCTCAAATCCAGTGGATAATATTCTCGTCGGGGACAGAGATGAGCAATCGTCTGAAGAATCTCCATCTGAGGGGATCCCAGTGGTTGGAATGGTTGGCAACTTCCAGACGACAGCCAGTGAAGCGCTGCTTCTGTGCCTGTCATGGAAGTGAGCGTGTCCGGTATTGGAAAGCTCGTATACGCATGCAGCTGAGCTTTCTGATATATCAACCTTGACTCTGGTGCACACTCAATGCGTTGCAGAATCTCATTCACTGAAAACTTTCCAAACGACCCTGAACCCTGGATGTCGACTCTCACATGGTCCCCGTCGCGCTGGACGTCAAATTTCCCAAAGGGGACGAGTACTGTGCGTTCGCCGCTGTTTATGTTCATGAGAACCAACATGCTCCGAAGCCCGTGCCATGTCCCGATGTTCTGATCGAAGGCGATCACAGCTTGATACTGCGGGCTGCAAAGAGCTCCCTTTTTGGTGTAGAAGGTGAGCTGCAGCCGGGGTAGATCGACCATTACTGACATTCTAGCGTGCAGCTGTCGTTGGTACACCACGATCTGATGTCGAGACTCTAAGCCTTCCAGGTTTCGGGCTGCTCGATGGAAGAACCTCGCGTGCGGGTCAAGTAAGATATCCTTGTTCTGACCTCGTGTTCTGGTACACAATCCAGATGATAAGTTGAGATTCCAGTTCTGTTCTCTGGACGCCGCCCACATGTGCTGCCTTGGCCGAATCTCCAAAAGCCTGCCGTCTTTCAAGTCAAGCCAATGAAAACAATCAGATATCAGCGGCCCGGGAAGGTCGAAGTGTCTCGGGGTTCCAAACACGTCCCGAGGAATAAGCTCCCAGATCTTGTAACCTTTGCAAGCTCTAATGACCATTTGATCTCCGATGAAGCCCACGTGAATCTGATGGCCTTCCGGCGTAATGCAGAGAGTGTACTGCATCCCGCTCAATCGTGAGGGAGTTGTCAGAAGACTCTGGTTGCCGAAGAGCTCGGTCAAGAGTGCGGATGTGCTGTGATCAGAGGGGAGTTTGCCGATTGCCATGCCGTCAACAAGGAGAATCCCATGCATGTAGTTATATACCACACTCTGCTCCCTGAAGTGCTCACCAGCTGATGCGATGGCGAGGGAGACACATGCTGTATCCTTCGACAAAACGCACTCGTCGATCATCCTTTGCTGTCCTTCGACGTCTGGCCAGACGCTATTCAGGGCCAAAAGGAGCTGATGCGGGTCCTGCTCGATAGCATCCTCAAGCTTGTCGGTGAGGGCGTACATCATCTTCGTGTCCCGTATGATGGCACTCTTCAGGGTGCCGGAAAGGTGGTGAGATGTTGCCAGATGGTCTTGGAGGGTGATGCAACACAAGACAAATGCCCACAAGGCCTGAGAGTCAAAACTGCCTGCAATGAAGGTCCTCTTACAGAGCAGAGCGGCCCAGAGTGTGTAGGTCTGATATCGCCCAGCAGTCTCGGCATCGGTGGTCTTCTTCGTCTCCTCCCTGAGCAGGCGTACCCAATTTAAGGTGATCTCCCTCGCCCTGGTCAAAATGGTTGAAGTTGAAGTGTCATAGTAGTCCCTTGTTCCACTCCCAGAGAAGTGAAGGGAGTCCCGTGAAAGTTCAGAAGTCCTCATCGTAATCGTGATGATAATCTCCATGGTGAAGACCTCACGCCAGTTGGAAGCGATGCCTTCCAGTTTAAACGCCACCTGTTGGAGAAGGGCCTCGCAAAAGAGAGGGTCATTCAAGACAGTGTGATTCAGTCCTCCGTCATGTTCTTCTACTGCTGGTCCAATCTGATTTGCCAGGTGGCTGACTATAATCGCAATTGCTTCTGTCGAAAAGTTGATGTTCGAGGAACCAAGTTCGGTGAGGAGAGATATCCAACGCCGAGAATTACCTGCCAACAGACTCTGAACTGCCAGATACTCATGAACATTGACTCCTGCTGGACACGAGGCCTGGCTGGCTATGATCTCGTAGGACGACGGGCCGTGCTTGTTGAGCGGGAGTGTGATAAACAAGGGCGCGAGGGCGGACGAACTGGGCAGGCGCAAAGCGCAGAGATGCGCGAATGAAGGACGTCTAACTCTTCTGGCCCATGATCCTGTTATGTCGTCAAAGTAACAGAATTTAAGTCCGTTGAAGCGCAGCACATCCGAAAGCGCAATAGGAAACGAAACGTTGGCATAGTGTGTGTTCAGAACTGGTCGCAATCAGCAATCCATCGTTGAGGTTTAAATCGAGCTCGGAGCACTTACAGGATTTTGTCGTCGACACAAGCCTGAAACTAGGCTCACAAGATCGGGCAAATTCCTTGAGCTGAATATACCCACGGACGGAGCACTTGGGGGGGAGAGATTGCTCCAAATTCTCCGTCCCTAGCTTCACAGTGATGAACCATGTCATATCCCGATAATCTTCAAACTCAGGGTAGCCACCCAGTTCGAACACGGCGACTTTCGCCATCAGATCATCGGTTGGGAGAGGATCTTCCCAAATCCGTATCTTCATACTCCGTAGCTGATGGGTAGTGGCACACTTTCGGCACTCGGGGTCGTGACTCTGCGGGCCCATGTATCGTCGACCTTCGGGTTGGATAACGGGCAAATACGAGCACACGCTTCGCTCAATTTGTCGCGTGAGATTCTCAAAAGTAGCACTCTTCTCCATCCACTCCTCCTCTTTGGCTTGACGGTCCTCCGCTGCTCTCGCCCTAATCAGATCTAACAGTTCGCGGAGCCGGGATGCCTCCGGCGCTTCGTCGAAGAATCGCTGCGCGAAGCAGCCTTCTCTGGGAGAATCAAATATCGTCATCGGAGACAAGCTCATCTCAATACGTAGTCTCAAATAGGACTGGATCCGGCGAAGTCGTGTCATGTCTGTCCACCGAGCAAGATGCAGAACATCTAGAATCTCAGGACTGAAGGACGGGTGATACTCCCTTAAGAGTGGATATCGTTCGCACGTCTCTAGATCCAGACGCATCCACAGCTCGAGAACAGTCAGAATCATCATGCTCTTCTGTTCGACGCTGAAATCGTAGAGATTGCCAACATTTCCAAGATAGCGGTGAATATTTGCGGAGATGTTGAGGCATTGATTCTCCAAAGAGGCTTCACCAAGCAAGGTATAATCTTGTTGAAGCTCTGACTCCGATTTTGCAAGCTTGAAGTATGGCTCGAGGATGTCACTGCTTCGGGGTGCCTCGCTTTCGGATTTCTGTTGCGGTCGGTCAGGTCGCGTGCCGAACTTGCTGGCTCTGAATCGATTCAGAACATGCCTGAGGTACTCGGAACTCCCTGCTTGAAAGCTTAGGGTGAGCGCCTCAGGCTCCGGTCTCCGTGGAAGAGGCAGGATGATCCTTGTCGAGGACTCCTGGAATCTATCCCAGCGAAGTTGCAGTGATGCGCCAGCGTCCAGTACAGATTGCTCTAGACGCTTCTCTAGATGTGCTTTGTAGTACTTGTAAGACCTGAATGCTTCAACGGAACCTGTCTCCATTTCGATATCCAGCTTGGCGAGGCGGCGGCATAGCTTTGCTTTGAGATGTGAAAGCCGGTCCGGAGTAGTGGTGTTCCGTACGTCGTCAAGCAAACCGGCCAGGAGCAGGCAAACGAACAACTTGTATTCCACACGTGCGCGGTCGGGGTCCACCTCACCAGTGCAGAGCCTGCGAAGGAGATGTCGCTGAATAGCCACGCGCATGATAAGCCAGAATGGCAGTCTCCTCCATGGGATTGCTGAATTGTGCCAAAGAACATCGTCACGGACTCGCTTTCGCAGGACGTCAGGTGTAACTCGTCGACCATTGGCATCGAGAATTGCGACGAGCAATGACGAGATAAGACTTGGATCTCTCGTGTCGCGATCTTCCACAATTGTCATTCCAGCTTTGTTGGTATGGGCGGCGAAGTCCTTGATGGATTCGGCAGATGCTTGTTCAAGAAACTGACAGAGACTTTGCAAGAAGTCCTTGTCGAGATAGGTTTCGTAGGGAACGGCGACAGCAGACCCTGGAAAGTCCCATTGGAGAGCACTCTTGGCTGCTAGGACATCCTCGCTACGTGGAGATGCCTCAAACATCTCGAATATGACCTCACTTCTGTGTGGTTAGTAGGTGGGCGGTCAAGCGTTTGGAAAAACAGACTTACTCAGAAGTCCTATGGATTGAAATCCCTGCATTCTGTTCTCGGATGTATAGAATCAAGAAATCGGAAGTATCGAGCCTTGTCAGCTCAGCCTCCAGGACAGTCTTGTCAAGGCGGCCGTACGCAGTCACGCTTCGCCATGTAGCTAGAGAGCGACAGACAGATTGCCAAACGCTTCGTGATGTGTTTTCTGGCAGGTCTCTCATGCACATTGCTTCAGCTTCTAAGCGGGAACACAATGCCGCTTCGGTCCTCTCCAGACCTGATTCCTGATGTTGAGGTAGTTGTGCGGGGAGGGAAAGGTGGTTGATAAGGCACTCCTCGAGCGAGAGCTGGGGCTGCAACCCGCTGCGGTAGTTCGCCCTATGATCCATCTTGATTGTTCATTTGATGACGACAAGATGGATTGTTTGGTAGGCGTGACGGGACAATCTCAACGGTGGCTCATCTGGAAGAACCAGTAGGTTGAAATGGTGAAAATGTACCCACTTGACGAGATGAACGCAAAAACTTGATTAAAGAATGGCACGGTGATGGAAACTCAAAAGTGACGCGGGAAAAGAGAAGCGCGTATTTGAACTTTTGCTGAGTTGGTTTGAGGTATTCCTCTGGTTGAGGTCCGAGGAAGGTGCTAATGGGCTTGAAGTTGAGGTACGTACTTTTTTTGGGCTCCATGCGGGTTGGCCCGAAGCTAGGCCCGTGTCACGTAATTTGATTGGTCAGAATTCAAAGACGTGTCTCGCCGCTCTTTTGGAGCTGGTGTGGGCCTCCCGCAGATACATGTATTGTTGTCAAAGTGAAGCTTGTCAACTGTGACACGTCCTTCTTGGCTGTTTCTATCGAAGGTGGGCCTCCAAACCAAGTAATTCATTGCTGCATCTGATATATGCCATGTAATATCTTATTTAGTATCCATACCATTCAGCCGTCTCTTATCGGGCAGATGAGGAGGGTTAACCTGGAATAATCGGCAGCGGAAAACTTGGGCAGCTTCTGGTGGAAACCAAGCACTGCAGAAAATACCTAGGTGGGCAATAATTCACATGACGCTGAAACGCATTACCAGTCATTGGCAAGCCGTGCTCCGGTCTAGAGACCATTTGCTGCCGACGATGCTTGAATGGTACGCTAGGGAGCACTGCCAGGTCGTTTTAATAGTTGAAAAGCCAGAGGCCGAACCTCACTCTAACCCTAACCCTTGCCACACAAGAGTGATGTAATTGCTTCCTCATCGCGATTGGCCTCTTAATGATGTCATGAACAAACACAAACACCATATCTCGTCACCGTGACCGGACTTCTCTTAACCACCACAACAAATAAAAGCAACCTCAATTCAACTCTCACTCTCATCTGAGCCTCTTCAATTCGAGACCTCTCACATCCAAAAGATTTCACGTCATTGTATCCACCATCCTGCACCATGTCGAAAAGCGATCAGGGCGAGTTCAAGCCAGTCCCAGAGGCCCAGGAGCAGAACCTTCCCGGGTATGTTTCTCTACCGTTCGCAATGTCTGCTCACTTGCTGAAATCCCCAGCCTGGAGAGGAAGATGAAGCCATCCAGCGAGCCCACCAAGCTCGAGGGCAAGGAAGGCTTCGTCGAGTACCTGGCGGCAGGGAAATTGAAGGGAAACAAGGCCCTCATCACGGGAGGAGACTCCGGAATCGGACGTAGCGTCGCTGTGCTGTTCGCGCGTGAGGGATCGGATGTCACTATCGTCTACCTCCCCGAGGAGCAGCCGGACGCCGAGGATACCAAGAAGATGGTCGAGAAGGAGGGCAGGGAGTGCCTCCTGATCCCTGGCGACCTCATGGACAACGAGACTTGCCGCAAGGCGGTCGAGAAGCATATGGAGAAGTTCGGGGCCCTCCACGTTCTCGTCAACAACGCGTCGAAGCAGATCATGTGCGATGATATCAGCGAGATTGACCTGTCGAATGTCGAGTCCACGTTCAGGAGCAACATCCTTCAGATGTTCGCCATGTGCAAGTACGCCGTGCCAGTAAGTCCGTCCCATGATACCGTTCAGCCTCCAGCCTAGGACGTCCCGTTGACATGGAGTAGCATATGGGTAAGGGTGGCAGCATCATCAACACCACGTCGACTGTCGCCTTCCGCGGTACTGCAGCCATGGTCGACTACGCCGCGACGAAGGGTGCCATTGCGTCTTTCACACGGGCGCTGGCTAAGCAGCTGATGCCCAAGGGTATCCGCGTGAATGCCGTGGCGCCTGGACCCGTGCACACGCCTCTCCAGCCGGCGTCTCGTCCGGCAGAGCAAATGGAGGGATACGGAAAGCAGTCGGGTCTGGGCCGCGTGGGACAACCGAGCGAGGTTGCGCCCTCGTTCGTGTTCCTTGCCAGCAAGGACTCGGAGCTGTACTATGGTCAGATCATGCACGCGTATCCTCTTGGTGATTAAACACCGCACAGTTGACGCGGTCGTGAAGGAAGTAGTTGTGGCAGGACAAGGCGATAATTAGTCCCGGAGGGTGCTTAGGAAGCAATGGCATTGGGCTTGCATATTCTAGGTTGGCTTGAACCCGCAGGACTGCATGTGCTGTTCATAGGTAGTTAGAGTGGCCGTGAAGCTGAAGCACAAATGCAACGGGCGTCGGGTTCACGTCACTGCGATAAAATATCCATAATGCATTTCTAATCTAAAGTTCGATCGTTGATTAGTATGGGCGGCGATAGGAGAGATAGTCTTATAATTCAAAGTGGTCCGTGCTTCTATAATATAAGTATACTTAGGGTATAATGTTGTATAACGCTTATTACGATATTATTATATCGAACGTAGGGTTAATTCTATTATATTATCGTTTTAATTTGTATATATATTTTTATTAAGTAAAAACAAATATTTAACTTTTATATATTTTATAATTATTGTTAGATTAATATTATATTAAGATTATATATATATAACTATTATAGTATTTCGTAATAATTAGTCTTAAGACTTATCCTAAAGAGTTGTTATTAATTTTATCGATTCTTTTTTTCGTTATATATTATAATAATTAAATTCGCGACGAATTCGTATAAGTATTCTAACGAAACTTACGTCCGCTATAGTTGTTTTAGGAATAGACTATTCTTCTACTCGAATAGCCTAAGGTAGCCGCCTTCGTATTCGAATCGGTTAGAGTTGGATCTTTGTTATAAAAGCGATAAACGTAGCTATATAAGCTTATATAGTTAGTTTAATCGTAATTAAAACTTATTAATAGCGTTTAAAGGCTATACTAAATCTACGTCTTTACTTCGGCGAAGTTTATATTATAGCGTAGGGCTAACTTAAAATAACGAAATATTTAAGTATCGACCTTTAAGATTAGATTAGGCTTAAGTTAATAGTGTTTACTATTATATTCTTTTTATACGACGACTTTCTAAAGGAGATTATCGAATTGTTTAAAGTATACGATATTAATTAAGAATATTATAACTTTTAGTAGGAGTTTGTTACTAATATCGTTTTCGATAGTAAAAAACTTTTTATAACTAAGTATATTTAGTCGTTTAATATTTATTTTACTTTTAAAGAAGTATTAAGCGATTTTTATTTTTTTAAGTATAATAGCTTTCGAAAGTCGTATGAGCTCTTTCTAATAGCGACTAATAAGGTATTAATATTTATATAGAAAGGTTAGTATAATATAAAAAAGATTAAAGTTGTTAAGAAAGCTACTATACCCGAAGATAATCTTAAAGGTTTAACGATTAAGAATAAAAGTAAAGGCGTAAAGCGAAAACTATTACTTATATTATTTATTAAAAGCGAACAAACTTTTACGATACTAATTAATACTATTTAAAAGGAGAAAGATATAAAAGTAGAATTAGACGAGGATAAGCTATTTATTAGTAATAATAAACTTAATTTCTAAGACTTTTTTAACTTTATTAATAAAGATATAATAAGTTAGTTCGAAGATAGTTAAGCTTGCTTAGTAGATAAAGATAAAGTATAAGAGTTAGATTAGTTAAGTAGAATATTCGAAGAAGTATAAAACTTAGTTAATTTTAGAGACGTAGTACGTTTAAGTATTTTATCTATAATAACTTTGTTTAAGATAAATATACGATGTATTATACGTAATATAATATCGATTAACTATAAACGAAGTTATATTAGGTTAACTAAAATAGATAATAAATAATTAGCTTCTTTGTAGTATTTTTTTCTCTAAAATATTTTCGTTTAAGCTAACAAGATTAATATTATCTAAGAGTTCGATTAATTATTAATTACTAATATCGATTTATTTTCTAATATCGATTAATTCCTAATTAATTACTTTTTATACCTTAAGTCTTAATTTGAATTAGCGAAGAAATTCTCTAATACTTTATCTATTTAACGACGTCGATTTGTATAAGAGTAGCTTTAGTTTAACTTAATTTTCTTTATATTAGTTTAAATAAGTTTATAATTTATAGTATTAATTAGTAAATAGAATATTAGCTTAGGTAAGTAGAATATTATTTAGGATATCGCTAAAAGAAGTAATAAGTCGATCGTAGATTTTTATCGTTCTTTATAGTAGATATTCTTCTAAGTTAATACCGTTTTGTTTAACGATATTCGAAAGTATACGTTAACTATCTTATTTTAGTAAGACTTTAAAGTTAGGAATTCTCTTAGCCTTCGATAAGTAGTATAGTATCTAAAGCTTTCTAAGGACGATATATTCTTTGCCGCGTTAGTATCGAATATAGTAATAATTCTAAAGTTGTATAAACTTAGAAAACTTTACTCGGATAATAAGTATATAGATATATAAGAATATAATCTTATTATATATATTAATTTTATCGAAAATTCTAAGATTAACGAGTAAGTTAAAGAATTCTTAATCGAAGTTAATTATTAATATATAACGTTAATTAAAGGAAATTAATATATTCTCTAAAACTAAGTACGCTTTTTGCAAAGTAATCTTTACTATCGTTTTATCTTAATATTTTTTTGTATTATAGTTATAAATAAAGTAGTTTCGGAAGTTAAAAGAGTCTTATATAAATTCTAGTTGATTTTGTATATTATTAGAAGTTAGAGAATATTTATCTCGGTCGAGCTTTCGAATTTTAACTAAGTTATCTTTGTATAAAACTACTAAATTGTTCTTATTGCGAAATTAGTACGAAATTGTATAATAGGGAACGATATTAATTAATATTGATTAACTTTGTTACGTTATAGTTTTGGAGATCGAAGTTCTACTATTATTAAGTTTATCGATAAATAATAATAACTATCGGCGATTATCGTTGTTTTTATACTATAATTTGTTCGGAAATATAATAGGATAAACTTATAGTTTTTTACTATTATAATGTATTATATAAGAATGTTCTAAGCTATACGAGCTATTATATCGATATAGAATTATACGATAAATCGTAAATAAGTGTCGATAGTAGTATATATTTCGATTCTAAATAGTTCAAGTTTTATATAGCTATTAATATACTAAGTATAATTCGGTCTAGTTATAGTAAATCTACTACGACGTCGATGAAAAGTAGTACGATAATCTATAATAGCGTTTGAATAGATATTACTATATACCTCTTATATAAGGTTTCGTAGAATATTAATTTAATTTATACGTAAGTATATATATAGTATAATTCTTCTTATAAACTATATATTATTATTATCTAAATATTTGTCTTCGAAGTAAATACGGAGATATTTTCGTAGTTAGTTGTATTTTTCTAGATCGACTCATCGAAAAATGCTTATCGATCTACGAGTCTATACGACTACGTTTATAGAGATTATTACGTTATTTTTAATAAGCTTCGCTAAGATTTTTATATTAGAGAAAGTACGTAGGAAATAGAGTTCTTCGATCCGTTTACAAATATCTTCGTTTATCGTTATACGCGTTTAGCGAATAGTAATCTCTTACGATTTGAGATATTAGTATAATGTTAGTTTATTAACTTTAATATCGAATTCTTTTTCGATAACGAGTATAATCTTAGAAATAGTCGTATTAGATTAGTAATATTATTTAATAAAAGAGCGATAGCGATTAAGATTATACTTTAGGCAACTAATATTACGTCGTATCTTATATAACGTTGATATATTATAAGTAACGTTGTAGAAGGAAAGAAATAATATAAGAGATTATTTTTATTAAAGTAAACTATTTACTTTAATTAAATACTAAATTAGTACGAAAAAACCTAATAAGGTACAAAAGTTATAAAGGTTATATAAGTTGATAAAATCTAACCGATATTGTATAATAAGTATTATTTAAAAAGTAATATAAAATTTATAATAGTTGAACGAAACTTTATTTAATTCGACTACTAGTATTATATTCGTCTTCTTTTTCGATGTCTTTTAGAGTATCGTTGATTTAAGTTGTACGACGATAATGAAAACGGGCTGGGGCACAGAGCTCACCAGTTACAACCATATATATAGAAAACGTGTAAGTCTGATAAGCAAGATATATACTAACTAGTCGGGACGGTTATAGGCGTCATAGAGAAAAATAACTAGGAGTCCCTAAGCTCCCGCTCTAAGGCAGATAGGTGTCTTAAGACTTAATCAAATAGAGCCTATTAAACGAATTGGTAAGTAGGCATTAGTTCTATAGATAAGGTTATATAAGAGACTTTAAAATAAGGGTTCAATGGTCTTAATCTTAATTGAAGACTACTCCTAGAGTTGCTTATCCTTCTATCTACTTAGGTTTAATCAAACGAACGCTTTAAATCCTGCTTGGCCGACAACCGGCTATAAGTCTCTGATAGGCCTATATACCCCACTTCACTCCCCCTTACGGAAGTAGGCGGTACAATAAACTACCTTCCGTTAAATACTAAATTACTACGTTAAGTAGGGATCGTATACTCCTCTCTGCTCTTGTATACCTTTGATCATTGCTTGTATCTAAAGCAACGCTGCCTCAAGTCATCTAGGTCTATCCTTATCTTGCTATCCTTCGTATCCTTCTTACGTATCACTTCTTCTTTTTCTTATGCTACTCCGTAGGATCGTATAGCGACGCTAGATCTAGGGCGTTAGGATTATTCTGAACTTCTGTGTATTTGGCCCAACTAAGTTAGCTACGGATATATAATCCTTTTAGAAAGTCCTTACCTACCTAATCCTGATTTGGATATAACGAATACTCCTTTATAAGCGCCTATTTATTAGGACGGGGTCGAACAACTAGGGTAGCCTACTCTATCTACTATAATCTCGTAGACTATCGAGTTGGCACTTATGTTGACTTCCCTCGTAGGGCCGATATCGACCCTCTTCTTATACTTAGTGCCGACCCTCCTCTTATCGGAACCCGAATATTCCTCTTATTAATACTTAACGACTTTTCTCCGGGCAAGTCTACTAGAGGACTATTAGGTAGATCTAACAAAGGCGAAGAAGACTTAGAATAGAACGTTCGTTCTTTAGATCGATAGACTTGATTATTTGGCCCTAGTATTATCGAGCTACCGAAGTTTAGTTACTACGGCGGTACCTAGGCCGTCGTACGGCTAGAGCTTAGTCGTAAGGGCCTATCTATACTTAAATTCTTTATACCTTTGGTAATGCCTCCCTCTTCTAGTCTCGGAGAAAAGCTATTTAGGCGTCCTTCCGTTTGATTAGGCGTTGGCTATTATCTAGTAAACTTAGGTAATCGTACCGCCGTCGAAGATATAAAAGGTTTAGGTTTAAGGGTGTCTACGATCCTTCGCGGCTATTTCTTCTTTCTACTTCGTCCGACTATATTATCCTCGATTAGCTCTAAGCTATTATTATAGAGATAGTTTAACTGCTTTAGGGTAGTCTTCCACTGCTCTTTTAACTCTATGCCGAGCTATATTTAGTTGGGTTCCTACGCGCGATTATATTGCTTATTTGTGTAAGCTTTACCTAAGTGACCCGGAATATCCTTCTTTTATCTAACTCTAAGCTTACTTAGGCATCTAAACTACGCCCGAATACCTTTGATTTAATCCTTCTTTGTAACCTCTAATAGATCTATATTAGGTTTGGCGGTATTTCTAAAATGTTTAGGCTTTAGTTCTCCGTTTAGGGGTTGAAAGATTAAAGTCTAGCGGATGCTTTTAATTATAGTAAAGGAGTACTCCTAGCCTCTTCTCTACTATGCTACGTCTATTATTTTGTATTGAATATGACGAAGTTCTTAGTCTCGGAACCTTATCGCTCGTACGATTAGCTCGAAGTACTACTTAAAAGTACCGAACTGCTTCGTCTTATCGTTGCGTAGTGAATCGAAGAACTAGACCGTTTACGGCTTAGATATGTAATCTACAATTATTCTTATGTAGTGCTCGCCTCCGCCGTATTATAGTATATTGTCGGCCGACCAATGCTATATACCGACCTAAAATCTCGTTTTGGGGAAATAGTAACGACGTAAGGAAGAGTCGCCGTAGTCTTACTACTTGTATAATCCTATATACTCTATCCTTATTAGGTCGTTGATTAAGAAGATATTACTTATAGCTACTAAGTCTCCTAAAGCTAGGATCAACTTAGCTCGAGAGCTGCGATAATCCAATATATCTCTTTCGAGTAGTTGTCCCTCAAAATTGAATAGTCCGTATAAGTAGTCTATATAAGTATATATATATTGTGCCCTAAAGTCGAGCTAGTCGTGGGCCCCTAGCAATTCTCGAGTATATAGGAATAAATTCCTCTAATCGAAATCCACTTACATCCTTAGCGTAATATAGGCTGGCCGTTTAGCTGTATGGCGGAAATGCTTAATACCCTTTATCTCGTTCGGGCCTAAGGGTGTGGTTATAAACAAGCACTTTATATAAAAGAAAACGCCTTTATTAAATAGTTCTAGTTATTCGTAATCGCTTATATCGATGTCTTTAAGTGGAATGATCTCTCCTTCGGGCCCTTTGTATAAGACCTAAGCCCTCCGTTCCTTATTATAGAATATTTCCTCCTAGACGAGGTATAGACTGTTGTCGTTTTCGCCTATTAGCCAACTTCGCTTGAAAGCCTCCTACGAATTTATTACTTGTATCAAATAGTCGTATCTAAGTAGTATAGGTGTATTGCCTACGTCGGGGGTAGGTACCTTATAAGTCGGAGGAGGAGGTGGATTAACTATTTCTATTACTAGGTCGGGAGTGAATCTAAATGGGATTCGGTGGTTAAATAGTATAACTACGTTCCTCCGTTTCGATAAGGTAGATATAGAGAGAATAGGTGTAATTCTTGTGGGGGTATGAGGAGGTTGAAGAGGGAGAACAAGTGTAATTCCTATAGGCGTATAAGGAGGAAGTATCTACGATTTCGAAGTACCTACGCGCTCGAGCCCCGGTATAGATAGAGTACCTAGCGACCCTTACTTAATATTTATTATCGGTGATCTTAACAACTTGGACCTTAGTATACCCTTATTAAGGCTCATTGGCGAGCTTTGTAGTAGCTTATCGGGAAACTTCTTTCGTTTTGACGGAAACTCTAGCGTATCGAACTTAGGCGGTAGCTCGTAGCTACGCCTAGACCTACGGCGGTTCTAATCTTTGTCTACCATAATCAAAACGACGCTGGGGTAGATAAGGCTAATAATAACGTTTTAAAAAGGGAAATAGAAAGATGAAGCTAAGTCCTTCTAACTCGATTTTTAGGTCCTAGTGATCTTCGATAAACGCTCGACGGTATTCTATACCCGGCGATATCTTAATTAACCTATTCTTAGGCAAACGTAAATGAATAGAGGTAGCCTTTCAACGATAGGCGGCGTAAAGAGAAGCTATCTTAGTACGGTGTAAGGGAAAGGTTTGGTTTAGAAGAAGGGTAAGGTGGGAGAGAGTAGGAGGTTGTATGGTATAAGAGATAGAAAAATAGGTCGGCTAGAAAGTTCAAAGGTGTAGGAAAAGGTCCTAAATCTAGTAATTCCTCCTAAAGTAGTAATCGCTCCTTCTCTTTCTAGTATAAGTGGAAATTAGGGGTAATTTGTTAAAGCCTAGGACTTCCTATGCCTTATCTTTCCTTTAATTCTTTGCTCTTAGCTAATAGAAACGCTTCCTTATCTAATTGTAAGTCCTTTTTCCCGATTCGGAAGTAACGTAGGTATCGGTGGTTACCGTTCGAGGCCTTAGTGCCTTGTAAGGGGATTCCTAGCCAGCTTGCTAACCATCTCTTCTACTTTTAACCTTCATCTTCTTCCTTAACCTCATATTCTATAGCTAACCTTTATAAGCTTAGCCTTCCAAAATATCTTCTATTTAAAGCTTTCTCTTTGATTAATCGTTTGCTATATTCTATTTTTAAGATAGCTTCATTTTTACGTTCCCGCCGCGTAATCTAACTGCAACTCCGCGATGATGGCTATACTATTATCTTTACGTACCGCCCTTTAGTTGTTATTCAGTACTTACGTGTACTTGACTTCCCGGTCAATTTCCTTAGGGAGTTCGTTTATTCTAATGAGCAAATAGAGCGGCAATTTGGTATACTTATTTCCCTTACGTTGTGCTACGTAAGTCCCTTTTATTAGTTACTCGTCTTGATATCTTCTAATATATTCTTCAATAGCTTTTCCACCTAATTAAGGTTTTCCTAGTTCGCTCTCCTTTGCTTAGCGTATAGCTTATGTATAACGTTTGGCGCTTAGAGCCTAACTCGGATTTACGTCGTAAGCTATTCCAACGCTCTAGTGTTGATTACGACCTACTTAATATTATAATCTCGAAGAAGTTCGTTAATCGTCGCCCTCGCGATATCTAAGTTACTATTCCGAACTCTACTCCGTTTGGCGCTTATATAGCTAAGTTGATTCGTACTAATCGCCTTTGGTCCGTTTTCATCGCCGCGTATAGTTATAGGAACGCTGTACTTTACTCGTATTGCGAGTATACGTATATATCGACTATCGTGCTAGGTATTCCTAGTCAAGACTCTATCTATACTCGCTACCCTTTTATCGAGTATATTTCTATCTCCAACTATTTTAACGGGTAATACGCTAATTGCGTTTTCTCTATTATTGGCTACTATTATTCTTTCGACAAAGAAGGCGACGTTATAGTCGAGGCGTTACGTACTACTAAATAGGACGGTCTTTCCGATGTTGGTACGACTTATCGTACAAAGGTCCCTAGTTGGTTCGAAAAGGGTGATCTTCGCTTATATCCTCGCAAAACTATAGTAGTAGCTAATGAGCCGTTGTAGGGAAAAGATCGAGATTCTTACTGGAACTATATTGTGCGTACCTTGGATATTTAGTATAAAGCTCTTCGTCGTGTTTTTCTTAACCTTTATATTTCGTCTATGGACGCCTATATTACCTTGGTTTAAGAAAGGCTAGATTAGGCGGTACTTTAAGGTTAAGGTTGGCTATGGTACTAGTAGGGAGCCTCTAGTTCTAGTTGGGCTAATAGTCGTAATGGTACTAGGTTTATGGTCTTAGAGTCTTAGAGTAGTTAGTATAGGAATAGGGTATAGAATAGAAATGGCTCTTCTCGCGTTTGGTAGTCTCCTCGTCCTATGGTAGCAAGTGAACTAGAATAATTCCTCGATGTTAGTTTGGGCTAAAGGGGTCTTCTCTATAGTCTCGATACTAGTCTTCGATATCCTTTTTACAATGTAGTTCTCTATTTAGTGTATCTCTCTAGTCTCCAAGTCTTATGGTATTGATTTGATTAAATGATACTTAGGCTGTTTTTGCTATGTAATCTTGTCTACTTGGTTTGGTCCTTAAAGTCTTGCCTGTCTTTCTCTAGTCTTCCTTTAGGTATCTACTTATCTTCCTTCGTTGTTGGTGTGTCTATCTTCGGTAGTAGGGTCGTCTTTTGTCTAGCTTTCCTTTGATTAAGCTTTTGGCTATCCCTTTTGTTAGTAAGTAAGTCGAGCGGTTTGTTTTCTAATAATCCTTTGGTCGTTTTGTTGGGGTACTCGAAAAACCTCCTAGGGATATGGTAGAGTCTCAAGATCGTCTCTTATTAGTATTTCCTTAGCTAATCGCTTCGAGTTCTTTCTCAGCGGTTATAGTTGCTATACTAAACGTCTTACAACGTCCTACTGCTAGCTATTCTAGCTTACAAAGTAAGGTTGGATTCCTAACTTCCTTAGATTCAAACTAATGTTGCAATACTTATAATCTTAGTCTACTTCCCTTAAGGTAATCGTTTAAGGCTTCCGTCTTTCTAATTAAGTTCCCAATCCCTAATTTTACTGAATAATCTCGTTCCTCAATATAGCCAAAGTTTACCCTTATATTGGTATCGTAACTAGGTCTTCGTAACTCGTTGGCCTATCGGACTTTCCCTTATTCTCTTACTATTTGCCTTCGATATAATGCCGTCTCGGTCGGTAACTTATATAATCCTTCTTTGGACTAAGTTATAACTCGTTAATCTATCCCTTAAGAATTAATCAAAGGATCTGTAAACTATAATCTAAAATAAATCCAAAATTGTCTAAAAACCTAAGTCAAAATACGATATCCTTCTACATATAACTTCGAACAAATATCCCGTATATCCTTTAATATTAGTACGTCTCGGTATCTAGATTATTCCTCTAGGTCGTAGTTAGGGTCTTGAGTCTGCCCTTCATAGTAATAATCTTTAACTGGTCTTGAAACTTTGAACCGCCGTTTATCGGTAAGATCGTTCGAGTCGTCGTCGAGAAAGTCCTCTATCCGAAACTAATTCAACTTTAACTTTATACTAATCGTTATTTGCTCTAATCCAAAATAAGTCACCGCTCGAGCCGAATAGTATTGGACTCGACTAATAACGAGTCTCCAAAGGTAACGAGTATAGCTTCTTTAAAATAGTAATATTAAACGGTAATATAACTTGGGTAAATGCAAATATAAATGTAAATAGTAACTAATAGCAACTTCTAAGAAACTAAAAATATAAACCTAAAATATCGTTGAGTATCTTCATAGGTTTATTATCGAAATGGATATCGTATAAACTCTAGTGGGAAGTCGAAACTCTACTAAGTATATCTATACTTAGACTCGTTATCCTCGTCTTAATTATTATTAGTAATATCGTTCGAGTCGTTGTTGAGAAAGTCCTTTATCCGAAACTGATTTTTAAGGTAGATATCAACAATATTATACCCCCCCCTCTTTTAAAAGATAGAGACTATCTCTCTTCTAAAAGATAAACAAATAAACAACCTAATAATAGAATAGAACTCAACATCGTATAATCAAACAAGTGCTATATATACCGTTTTAAAATTTTTCGTATCTAACGGTTAAGATACCTTTTATCGTATAAGTCGTAATCGTATAAGTCGCTCCTATATAAGTTAGTCCGCCGTTTATATTAGTTCGTTATATTCTTTTATATACGTTAGTAATCTATCTCTTCTAAGCGTAATCTTTTAATTAAGTTAGGTAAATTGCTATATCGAAGTTGTTTATCTAATTTCTAATTATAGATATATCTTTCGTATATCTATTATTAAGATTTATCGTTCTACCTCTTCAAGTAATATTTTGAGTCTTAGATACCTTCGGATATCAAAGACCGCTTAGCCGAGGAAGTTCTATCCTAGGTACCATTTGCGAATCTCTTTAAGTTTAGCGATCGATACTCCTATTGTTAAGAGTCGGTCTTTTTTTACTCTACGCCGTACTATCCATTTTAGCGGATCTGCGAACTAAAACTCTTGTTCCGCTATTTAGCAAAGAGTATAGCGATCCATAGTATATTCGTTGTATTCGTCGTCTTCGTACTACTATAGATACGTAAAACGGTACTAATACCCTCTTCGCAATAATATTAATAGGTATACTTCTTAAACGTCCTTGTCAAAGTTATCTACTATTGCCTATTTTTGATTAACTTCGTCCAAATTCTTTGTATATAGAAGTAGGTTACCCGTATAAAAGTCGCCGAATAGTTTAGTTGCTACTATCCAATATACCTATTGTACTACGCTATAAAAAAGGTCGTCTCGATCTAGGTTAAAGAAAGGCGTAGATAACTAATAGTAGAAGTATAGAAATTACTCGCTTTATCTCAACTCGAAGTCGTATTCCTACTATATAATAATTGGCTATCTTAGGATCGTCTCGCTATCCGTTTCGCTGATATCAAATGTTCTTAAGTCGAAATTATAGTTGTAGTCCGAAAACTCGTACTAGATATAGTCTGGGATTCCCTATCCGACGCTTAATTCGTAGGTGCGGAAGGCTTCTCTCGTTGTACTTAGGTTATCTAAAGAGAATAGACCGAGCCGTAGTAGCCGGCGAGCCTCTATAATAGTTGCTTCGGTAAAGTTGCTTCCTTAGAATTCTTTAGGTATTCGCTTAGCTACTTCGATATTTAGACCGATGCCTTAGGTCGTATTCTATAGATTATATTCTATAATCTCTTTATCTAAAATACTTATTAGTAAGTATATTAGGTATTCCGAATTAGGCCTATTCGAGTTGTTTTCGTAAAGAAACTTAAGGATATACCTAATGATAGCAATTTTTATTAATATGATAGTTTCCGACCGTCGCTCTTACTTTGTAAGTGCGTCTATTCGATTAAGCTTACGTTTTTAAAGAACTATAACTTCTAAAGTATTCTAGGCTCTAATTACTTTTGCTACTAATAAGATGTTTCCTCTTATAAGAGCTTGATATACCGTTATATATTATTAAACGGTATTAAATATATATCTTTAGTCGCCTTTGAAGCGAGTAATATATTAGGGGTTAAGAAAAGACTATTCCTTTTCCTTATTTGCGAAGAAGTATATAGGGAGACCGTCTATAATATTCAACGTAATATAGTTAAAAGTATAGGGTAAGGGATCTAGAAGTGTTGGTTCTTATATCCCTAGACTTTCGTTCTTAATTAAACCGTTGCCGGGTATACTTGCTTCTTTCTTATAAAAGTGTAGTCGTTTTCTTAGGTTTATTTTGCGAGTAGAGATCGTAGCTTAGGACGTAATAAAACGTTGGGTTAGGAAAATCTAGGAACTGTTTATCGTAACTTCTTCTCCGTTATCGATTATTTCGAAGCCTTATAAGTTTTTGCGTAGAAGATATACTTCTAAGTTATTCGGAAGTATCGTTGTAACCAGCTCTCTTATCTTTATTTATATATTATAGAAGTCTTTTATATCATTTGATTGTTTAACTATTTCTTAATTAAGGGCGATATTTTAATTAAATTCCTTCCTACCAGCTAGTGTTTTCATTTCGTCTTTGGTAAGACTTAGGAATAGGGGATCGACTCTCATTAGGGTATACATCTTAAACTTTGTATCGTATATATACTTCTTTAGTCAGTTTAGTTAGAATATTCCGGCTAAGGCTACCCTCGTAAGATTCTCCAACTTAGCTACGTTGTTTTTAGTAATAGTTAATATTCGGAATAGCCTTTGCTATCGGAACTTAAGTTTCGAAGCTCTTAATATATTGATCTTCCGTCTTATATCGTATACGAGTACGATATCTCTTAGCCTAAGTTGCGTATTCTATAGTCTTTGTTTATTTGCGTCTTTTTTGTTCCGTCTAATAGCAAAATTCGTATAGTATTTCGTAATCCTCGCCTTTACTACTTCTACGTCTTTATTCCTCTACTATAAGAGCCTTATTTTAAAGGCGATAAGCTAATTATACGACCTAACGTCTCCCTAGTTTATAATCTACTAAGTTAGCGTCTCTTTTTCGAAAGGAAGAATTAGGTTATACTTATATATAAGGTAAAAGGGTGAATAACCGTAAGATGACCGAATTATCGTCTAGTCGACTAATAACGCGAAAGGTAATAGATTAACCTATAATCTCCTTTACTAGGTATAATACTTTGCTATTATAGAAACGAATAACTAATAGCCTACCTTAATAATACTATTTGCCGGCGAGTTATAGGCTAATATCGATACTCTATTAGTCCCAAGTTTCTTTAATAGTACGGCGATGTCCCTCTTATTCTCTAAGCTGTTATCAACGATTATTTCCCCAGAGCAATCGTATTTAGAGATGATATACTTAACCAGAAATCGAAGGATAGATCTAGCGTCGTAGTTTTCTAAGGCCTTAGCCTCAACGAACCTTATCAAATTGTAATAGTAGTTAATAAGATACCTATATCTTCGATGTTGAGGTATATAAGTAACGTCGATGTAGAACTTCTAAAAAGGCTAAGACGGTACGGTAAATATATACTCGTCTTTATACTTCCGTGCCGCTTATCGCTAGTATTCGTCGTAGGCTTAGATAACGTTAGTATAGTCTCTATATATTTTGTTTTACTAATATCTTCCCTTAAGGCGTTTATATATCGTTTTACGCCCTTTATAGCCGAATTCGTTATAAGCTTTATTAATTAATTCGTTGCGCAATTCGGCGTTGCTAACAATTCTCGTATACGGAGTATTATCGCTCGGTAGTCGTTTCTAGAGTATATTATCCTTAAGGATATATTTTCGTACTTAGATGGCCCATTTACGGAATTTCTCCCTTAGAATATTCTCTAATTTCTAGCCCGTAGTTAGGAACTCGGCTATCTATTTAAATTATTCCTCCTAATCTCTATCGAAGTACAGTCTATTTGGTTCGACGATATTGTTGTAAACCTTTACAACGTAGAACTATTTGTCGATTTCGCTATCGACCTCGTCGTCGTTAGTAATCTCTAATAGATTCGATTCTCCTAGTATCTTTCGTAATAAGGTATCGGCTACAACGTTATCCTTCCCTTTGATATATCTTACTTCGAAGGCGAAGTTACGAATCTAAGATATCCACCGTATTAAGCTAGCCCCTAGAATCTTATCCAAAGATCCGTTTATCTAATAAACGAGAACTATAGAGTCGGTCTTAATAACGAAGTGTACCCTAAACAGTAGCCTCTTATAAGCCTTTAACGTAAAGTAAAGTCTTTAGCATTCTCTCTTCGTAGCGTTGTACCTTCGTTCCGCGTTAGTCTACACCCTACTATAGAATTATACTAGATAGCGTTCTCCGTTATCTCCTTCTTAGATAAAGATTACCCCCTAATTATCTAAGCTAATATCGACTATTAATATAATTAAACGATTACTAGTATAGTCGATATTCACCCTTATTAGGGGCGACGTAAAAACCTCTTTTATCGTATCTATAGTAGTCTACTCTTCCTCCCTCTATTAGAATCGGACCTTCTTTCAAAGAAGTCGATTTAACGGCTTCCGAAGTTGTATAAAGTTCAGTACTCTTTTATAGTATATGCCTACTATACTAAGAAATCCCCTAACTTCAAACACCGACTTATACGAAGTCTACTCTTTAATCTTCAAAATCTTCGCCTTATCCGGCGAACGACCGTTCGTACTATATATATAACTAAGAAACGTGCCTTTAGCGACGTACTATTAGGACTTTTCTACAAAGGCCACTATTCCTCCGAGCTCTAGGTTTAGTAGTACTATATCCACGTTGGCTAAATGCTCCTTAATATATTAGCGGACTCTAGGAGAAATTTCCTCGTTATTATACGTCGTATCTAGGCCCTTAACGCCGATATCGTCTATAAAGGGGCGATATACCTAGAAAATAAGTAGCCCTAGTAGTCGATATACAGCTCTTAGGAACTAAGCTACTAAGTTCGTTCCTCTTATAGGCAACGTATATATCCGATAAAGGCCCAATAGGGTCAAAAAGGCCGTAAGATTTTAGCTCTTAATATCCAAAGTAACCTAGTTATATCCTAAAAATAGGTTAATAACTAAAAAGATCTTATTCATAGCCAATTCCTTTATAACTTCCTCTGTATTTGGAACGATTATTGCATCTCGTAATATTACGCCGTTAGGTCGTTGCATATTATTTATTAGTCTATACCCGCTATTCTTCTTCTTAACTAAGAACTAAGGGTTTCGGTAAGGTTTATAGCTTAGTTCTACAACCTCTCTTATGATTCTTTCTTATATAATCTGAATCGCGATTGGGAAAAGTACTTTGAGGATATTAGTAGTCGGGTACTACTATGCCTCGTACGCTACGGTTTTGATTACCTATGGAGGAATTACGTAATCCTTTATTCTTCCTAGATAGGAAAAGTCCTAGGCTAACGCGTCTTCTCTATTAGATAGTATATGAAGGAAGAGCGCCTATTCGGCTAGTCTAAGTTCTAGCACCTTTGCTTTGAGCTTCTCTATACGTTTAGGCGTTAGTCGTTCTCCTAGGGTATTAGTATTGAACCGTGGCGTAACCTAATCTTTATATACTAGGTGTAGCGGTTATAGATGCTCCTATACCTTCTTCTACTCCTTTTCTCTCTATTTCGGGTCTCCGTCTAGTGTCGATTCGTTTGATGGCGTATTTCTAATAAGCTGTACCTTGTTAGCCTTACGCTTATACATCGTAAATACTTATACCTCTTCTCTATCGTCGGAGGCATATCTTAACTAGTCTTCGGGTCTATCTTTTATAATATCGGTTGGAAGGAATATTGGCGCTTCTTTTCTCTTATGTTATCTATAAACGTAGCTAACCTTTTAATTAAGGTAGCCTCGGCAATTCACGATCGTTGTTAGAGCCGCGGTAGTAACGTATGATTCGAGGTAGGAAAGTAGTGCTACTACGTCTTCTTCTATTAGTTTGGTTTCGACGGCTTCGCCGTCTTGTACTTCGCTACGTACCTAGTCTAGATATAGCGGTATATCCTCCTCTCCTATTGGGGTCTTGGCTTCGCTAGTAGTATCGACTCCCTTTGAATTACTACTAGCCCCTAGTTTTTTAAGTAGGATAGTTTCATCCATTTCTAGTATACCGCGAGGGACTTGTAGAATTACCGGGACTCCTCCTAAGCCTCTGTGTCTATCAATAACGCTATAACCCTATTTTAACACGTAACAATTATCTTTTACCTCTAGATTATAAATACGGCTTTTAAAATACTATTACCTTGCCTATCTAGTCTCTAGCAAAAGTTTATCTAGGTATCGGAGATGAACGATATTCCGAGTAGCAATTACTTAAGGTTCCCTTAGGGTAGAACTAGGAACTCCGCTTCAATACATTTTCCAACGATAAAGACTTTCGCCACGACTATACCAACGAACGGTATATATCCTACATAGATACCTTTAGACCTCATAGGAGTTTTTAAGCCTTTGATAATAAGACCGTTCGTTTCTACGTACTCTAATAGTATAATATTCGTCTCTACTCCTATATCGAGGATAGCCCGTACATAGTCGGCCTATTGATTTAGTCCTACTCGTACGTAGATAACCGGTAAACTCGTTATAATAGTCGGTCTAGTTTTCGGTTCTTCGTACTAGTAGTCCTTATTAGCGTAATAGGATAGTTTAAGGAACTCTATAGTAAAATCTTCAACTACTTCTTCCGTTAATTCTACGTTCCTAAGGTTAGGAAGCTTAGTGCCTTTGACGATAATTATCTCGTCGCAATTAAATTGGATAGTAGCTATATTAACTTCTACTATTTACGGCGATAGATTAATTAATGGCGTATCCGGTTTAGTGCCGTTAATATAGACCGTATTTCTATTTAGAGAATTGTTAAGGATCCCGTTAATCACTTAGGTCTTTATTTAGTTATTTAGAGTAATAGCCTCTTCGACTAATATTTTAAGTATCGACTCTAATACCTTTTTGATTAAGGCTTTGAGCCGGTCCGGTTAGCGACGCTCCTCTTCTTAAGTCTTCTTAGACTTCTTAGGTAGTTTGCTCTCTTCCTTCCGCGTATAAGTCTCAGTCTCGAATAGACCTTTGTCGTAGTTTTAACCTTTACTCGCTTTTAGTAAGATTTCGTCGCTCTTCGTATAGATAATATTGGGCTTATGTATATAAGCTATTTATATTAGGCGTATTAGGCGATTAAATCGGTGGTAAATGGGTTCTACTATCTCTTCGTTATTATCGTTTAGCTCCTTAATCGATAGATAAGTATCTTCGATAACTTCCTCTACTCTTATATATTAGGGTATTTAGTCTACCGCTTATCTTTTGAATATTATATCTATTCCTCCTTAATAGGCTATGAACGAAAGAACTTCGTTCCTAAAAGCTAGTTCTAAAAGTACGACGGGTTCTCCGTCTTAGACTTCTTATATCTTCCGATAATAGATCTCGGGCCCATTAACGTATACGAACCTTATCGTAGAGAGTATATGCGAAGATACGTTCGGAGGTATTAGCGGCGTCCCTCTTTTCTATTATACGGCCTTCCTAACTTGGAACTCTTTATATAAGTCTATTGCTAACGGATATTCTTTGTCTCGATTATACTACTTACGGAGTATACTAAACTCTGGCTCGTAAGTAGGGTACGTATCTAAGTACCCTTACTACTATCGCGTATTATCGGCCGCGGTTGTGGCTAGAATTAGAGCCCCTTATCTTCCGCGGTAATCTTCTCGAACAAAGTACTTAGGAATACTTCTCAACCCTTCTCGCTCTTTTGACCCTAGTACAACGTTCTTCTATAGGGACCAATAGAAGACGCCTTTAGCTATAAGTTCTCGGGACAAATTATAATCCTTAACCGAGTAGCCTTTTGCTCCGTAGAAGAAGTAGCTAAAAGACGATATACTTCCTTTAGACTAAGTCTAGTTCTCTTAGTAGCGTCTTCCCTAAGTATTATCCTTATACTAGTTCTTACTATACGATTATTTATTCTTATAGCTCTACTACTAAGCTTAATGTTAGGAAGGTAGAGTAGATTAGATATCTCTAATAGCCTAGCTATTAAACGCTTGTATTATTTGCCTAATAAAGATATTATTAGCGATCTACGGAACCCGTTTAGGCTTGGCGAACGTAATCTTTAACTCTCTAATTTCGTCTATAAGCTAGTCTATAGTATCTCTTTGATTAACCTACTTCGTAACCTTTATCTACTTAGCCTTAGTTACTTTACGAAGTTTACGGCTAATTTGTTTCGTAGGTTTATCTTTACTAGAATCCGATGATATTCTAAAGTTAGAAGAGTTGTCTTCCGAGTCTAAATTATATGCTTATCTTCTTCGAGTCTTAGCTTTAGCCTTCTTTTGATTAATTCGATCCTTACTTTTTCTAAACTTCCAATATCGTTTGGACTTAGTTATCTCTTCCTTACTATTAGACTTATCTAGATTTAAATCGGCCTAGTATCGGCTCTTCTTAGCGATTCGTCGGACAGCTTCCCTCTTATTATAAGAATAGCTAATCTTAGCTTTATTAATATCTACTATAGCCTTTTCGAGGGCTTTAAATAGATATATCGAATACTCGGTCTAAGTCGTAATCTTGATATCCTTATTACGGTTAAGGAAATAGATATTCACCTTATCCTTTTATAACTTAGGAAGCGTCCGATATACTTTTTTGCGAAAGCCGTAACCCTTAGTCCTATCTTCGGTCTATTCTTTGGCCGTAGCCGCTTTGTGAGCTAGCTAGTCGATCTATTCGATTATATACTAAATCTCATACGGATTATTAGGGAGTCTCTTTCCAACGAAGACTTTGTCGATAATATCTTCTACCTATTCCTAAAGATCTAAGAGCTACTTAATATCCTTAGAAGCGAATATCTTCTTTAGTAATACCTTAGTCTCTTCTTAATCTTTCTCTTCCTTAATATAAGAGGCTACCTTTATATACTATTCGTCGTCGGTGTTTAGCAAAAACTATTTACCTAAACCGTTGGTAACGCTATACGCCTTCGCTTCTACTTCAAAGCGTTTAAGATAGTCGGTAATATTCCGACCTTTGAACTTAGTCTTTAAGCGAAGCGGAGTAGTTAGGCGCTACGTTAGGATATCGAGTTTTACTTTGATCAATTTGTTACTAGGTTTAGGTTGAGTCTTCTTACGCTAAGAGGGAGGCTCTATCTTCGAAGGACTACCAAACTAGGTTATATTTCCTATGTCGAGAGGCGTTGTATTTCTACCGTATTTAAGCTTTCCTTCTAATTCCTCTAGGTTTTGTTTAGGTTCCTATCTCTCTTCTAGACTAGACGTATAATCTTCTTTCTTAGTGTCTCGATAAGTAAAGAACGTAAGCTTCTTTTACTCTATTATAGGTGATTCGGCTGGCTTACTCTCTAATAACTATTTTCGTTTTCTAAGGACGTAAGCCTTTCGTATTATTGGTTTAGGTATCTTTATAAGTGTAAGAGGAAGCGTCGGTTCTTCTAAGGAAGCGATAGTTGACTCTTTAACGTACAACGGCTAATCTCCTTAGTTGACTAGAAACTCTTATAGCTTAATACTAGTGTTGGTTGACGGTCTCTAAGCACTATCGTTGTAGTCTTCTACTAGCGTCGTTATAAGTATAAAACTTAATACGGTTTGTTTCGACGAATAGCTACTACTCTTTCTTTTTTCTCTATTTTAGAGGCTATTCTTAGAAACCTTTATAGTTAAAGTGAACTCCTACCCTAATTCCTATAGCTAAGATTTCCTATATTCCTACGTTTATCGTATACTCTATTTAATCCGAAGAATCTATAACTAGAACTATATAATTAAACTAATAGTAGTAATTAGATAATAGTTGTCTATATCTTAGCTATTTTGTAAGTGTTTCTCGGATTCTTCTTATAGTCTTTTTCCGAACTTTCTACTCTGTTGCCGATCTTCTTAGCAACTTCTTTCATCTTTGCTCCTTTTGTCCGATTTCTACTTCTTTGTATTTGTTTGCTTATAGCTTCCCCACTTGGGTCGCTTTTTCTTTTGCGTATTAATTCCGTTCCTTGGACTATCCTCTTACGATTATCCGTTTTATCCTATTAGGGTTTTTACTATTCCTATCTCTTTTCGCCCTTTGTTCTCTTTTTTAGCGACCTTTTAATTAAGGGTAACCGGTCTCGAATACTAGGCTCCAAATCCTATCTTCGAGATACCTTTATCGGCTATAGCGTCTTCTTCGCTATCCTTCTCTTAGAATCCTTCCGTCTACTCGGCTACTCTATATTATTAGTATATCGGCGACGTTGTAATTAACCTTTTCTAATCTAATCTCGATACTCCTCTTTCTATTTGACAATAGGAAAAGAATGTACTTATTAAACTAACATTTTCCTAATAATTGTCTATTTTAAGACTTCCTTAACTAGTACCTTAAAGTAGCTAACCCTTTACTAAGATTACTATTGAAAACGGGCTGGGGTATAGAGCTTACTAGTTACAACTATATATATAGAAAACGTGTAAGTCTAATAGGTAAGATATATACTAACTAGTCGGGACGGTTATAGGCGTTATAGGGAAAAATAACTAGGAGTTCCTAAGCTTCCGCTCTAAGGTAGATAAGTGTCTTAAGGCTTGATTAAACAGAGCCTATTGAACGAATTGGCAAGTGGGCATTAGTTCCATAGATAAGGTCATATAAGAGACTTCAAAATGAGGGTTCAATAGTCTTAATCTTAATTAAAGACTACTCTTGGAGTTGCTTGTCCTTCTATCTACTTGGGTTTGATCAAACGAATGCTTTAAATCCTGCCCGGCCGACAACCGGCTATAAGTCCTTGGCAGGCCTGCATACCCCACTTCAATAATTGTTAATACGCTTAAAGGAAGAGTATATAGTATCGAATATCTTTTATAGTATATTCTTTAGCTATTATTTAAAATTGTAATAGGTATTAACGTTTTATATAGCTTCGCGTAGTATAGTATAACCTTATATAATATTAGGTAAGATAGCTTAGTCGCCGAAGAAATTAGTAGGGTTAAGTACGTTTATATATCTATTAAATAGTATTATATTATATAAGTATATAAAGTTTTAAGTATAGCTAATATAAGTAATACTTTTTACTTTAGTATAGTACTAATTAATATTAGATAAGGGTATTAAGTTATTATATATTCCGATATAGGTAATATTTCCTTCTTTAGTATAGTACTAATTAATGTTAGATAAGGGTATTAGGTTATTATATATTACGAATAGAGGTATATATATAAGGGTTATAGGCTACTTTATACTATATCGATCGAAGAAGTTCGAAGTTATACTATATTAGTCGAAGATTGTAGATATTTTAGAGTTCGAATAGATATCTTTAAGTTTATCTTTATCTTTAGTTTTACTTCGTTTACGCGAACTTATACCAACGTTGGGTCGAATTAAGTATTAGTTAGTAACCGAGCGATATTAATAGTTCGTATAAGCTTTTTTAAAATAGCCTTTAAAGGCGACGTATAAGGTTATTAGGCTATTATTTTTATTGTATAAGGTATACGTTTAAATATTATCTATATAAATGGTTAGTTTCGTTTAAATTTGAATAGATTTGTATAAAGTAGACTAATTTTACGTAAGTATAAGAAATCTAGTAATACCATTGTAATATTATTAGCGGCGAAATTCGAATTAATATACTACTTAGTTAGCTCCTTTTCTATACTTTGTAATAGGTATAGTAAGATATTAGATAGACTTATATAAGTTAGTACGTTTATCTTTATTAAGTAAATAGTTTTATAAAAACTTATAGTATTTAGATTTAAGATTTTCTAAATATTTATAAAGCTATATTATAGTTTAACTAATAATTAAGTAGTAAAGTAAACTAGGTTATATAGCTAATTCGTATTAGTTAGCCTTAATAAAGGTTGACTAAGGTACAACTTAGGCTAATAAAAGTTACTAGTATCTTAGCTACTTTGTTGCTTCTTAGGCGCCTTCTTATTAAGTATTGTTGTAATATCGATCTTCTTTGTATAAGTTTTAGTAGATTTTGTACGACTTACGGTATTCGGAGTTAGTTCGTTATTAATCTTAATATACTCTTCGATAGACTTTTGTATAGATATAGGCGAACTTTAATTAACGTTGTTGTAGATTAAGTTATTTCCTATTTTAGGAATATTAGGCTTAACTACGCCGTTTTAGCTAGTAGTATCTTCTTCTTATATAATATTATTATTAGTTGTATAAAGATGTTCGAGAATAGTTAGCTCTTCGACGATATTAATAGTCTTTTAGATAGATATTTGTATAAAAGTAGATAGGTTTTAATTAACGTTATTATAGATTAAGTTATTTCCTACCTTAGGAATATTGAGCTTAATTACGTTACCTTAGTTAATAGTATCTTCTTTTTATACGACATTATTCTTCTTTTATATAATATTATTTTCCTTTATACCTTTATTATCGCTAAAAGTTGTGAATTCGTTTATAATTATATACTTAGCTTTAATTATATCGATAGTCTTAGACTTCTTCGATACGTAGGTATTAGATATACGAAGGGTTTTACTCTTTTAACGCTTATTACTAGCTATTTAAGCTAGAGTAAGCGAGTTTATATAAGATTAATAAGTTAATTAATAGTCTAAATATAGATAGCAAATAGTAAATAGAAGATAAAGTAATTAGAAGGTAGAGATTTAAGCGAAAACAGATTAGAATAATAATTCTATATATAATATAAGTAAATAATAAGTAAAATAAGTAAAAATATTACGAATCGATGTATAATTTAGTAAAGATTGATAATTTTATATTTGATTTGGACTAAGGGTAGTATTATATGTATAAGAGTGTAAAAAGTAGGTGGTATATGTACGAGTTATTTAGTATAGGTAAGTAGTTTAGGTTGAAAAAAAGTAGGAAATTCGAAGCCGTAGGAAATTACTATTAAAGGAATAAGGCTTAGATTAATTGGTTCGTTTACTAGTGCGATTTTAAATGTGCCTATAATAATTAATAATGATATATGATAAGGGTTAACGTATTAAAGTATAGACTACTTTGAATTATAAGACTGTCTCTCCTATCGCCGCCCATAGATTGGTGCATCTCCAGCACCTAAAGACAAATAGTCAGCAATGTGCCTGTTAGCCGCAGGGATCGGTGTCCACGGGTCTGGCCAATCAGCCACCAGCCGCCTTCCATTTCCGGTAAGAGAGATTACACAGCAAGTCGCAGAGACGCCGTTCTAGCGTCCCCTTAGACGTCGATCCATCCCGGTGAATACGACCTCTCTGGGACGTCGAGTAAAGTCAACCCACGACGGTCAATTGCTCATCAACTCACATTGGTGATGGATAGGAGCTTCTTTAACCCGATGAGTAATGACATCGTGGTGCGACCAGACTCGACAGAGAGTGTGCTCTCGAAGAGATGAAGAAGTAGGTGTATATAAGTGTTGGGCCTCGCGCCAAACGAGAGAGATATTCATCACACAGCAAGCAGCAACTCAACTACACAGCAAGCAACAGCTCAGCGACTAAACCCATCAACTTAACACTTAAAACCCTCATACAAACTCAACCACAAAATGTCTTCCGCAGGAAAGCCTTTCGCAGGAAAGCTGGCCATCGTGACCGGTGCCGGTAAAGGCAATGGAGTCGGTTTCGCAACAGCCACCATCCTGGCCGAGCAAGGAGCCGATGTCAGTTTCCAGATCTTCATACTTCCCGACCTCACAGCAGACACAAGACTAACACCCGCCAGATCGTCATCCACTACAACAGCAGCAAAGAAGCAGCCCTCAAGAACGTCGAAGCCCTCAAGGCCCTCGGCGTCCAGGCCACGGCCGTCCAGGCCGACGCCGGCAGCCTGACTTACGGCAAGGACATCGTCGACGCCACGCTCAAGGCCTTCCCCGGCAGGACCATCGACATCCTGGTCAACAACGCCGCCACCCTCGCCGCCTTCCCGAGCATCGCCGACACGCAGGTCGACGCCTTCACCACCGTCTTCAACGTCAACGTCCGCAGCATCTTCCTGCTGATCCAGGCCGCCGAGCCGCACCTCACCGCCCCGGGAGCGCGCATCGTGAACATCAGCTCCGTCGGGGCCAGGATCGGAGTCGGGGCCGCGAACTTCTATGCTGTAAGATCAATCATTCGCCTCGTCAGATTTCGAGTTCCAAAGCTAACGCTCATGGTGCACAGGGCTCAAAGGCTGCGCTGCACGCCATGACCCGCGGGTGGGCCGAGGAGCTTGGTCCCAAGGGCATCACCGTCAACGTTGCCTTGCTGGGGCCGATCGAGACTGATCTCGTCTTCCCCGAGGACAACCCGTACACCCAGCGGTTCCGCGCGGATCAGGCCATCAAGCGCAATGGCACCCCGAAGGAGGCTGGTGAGGCGATTGTGTTCCTGTCCAGCCCCGGTAGCTCGTTCGTCACTGGCCAGGTGCTCAACATCGACGGTGGTCTCACATATGCTTGAAGGATTGTTAGGACGGAACATGTCACTGCGTTGAAAGGTTTCATAAGTGTGCGCTAGAATGATACATCGCGATAGAAATTGAATTGAAGCTTCTGATTTAGTATATTAGGCGGTCGTCGTACGCGCGCACCGACTCCAAGTAGGAGATGACCTGGTCATAATCCCTACAGACTATAGAGTTTGTTAGCTTCGAGAGGCGTGACCGACAGAACACGAGAGAAACTCACCATGCTTCGAGTCCCAGCCATCGCTGCCGCCGTTGTGATCGGGGAATGTCGTCTCGTGCCCCTCGAGTGCCATATCTGCAGAGCACATGATGGCTTGTCTTAGGTATGAGAAGCAGTGAATCATGTGCCACTCGTGATCTGAAGGCAGCTCGTGGTTGGACTTTAGACCTGAGTATACACGCACAATAGCGAACTAATACGGCACGTTAGCTGTGAGTGTCTACGATAGGAGACCCAGAGAGGACTAACCAGACAGTGCAGCTGATGTGTCATGGATGTCGTGAAGACTGTTTGGTCTGGCCACTCGATGGGCGTCGGCAAGTCGTGGTATTTTGAGGTGTCGTTCACCGATTGGAAGCCCATCCCCCCTTATACGGTTAGCATAACGGAACACAGACTCAAGACGGAAGTTCTTACTTGGCATAAGGTCGTTCCACGCATGCATGACTTCGTCGGTGAAGAACTCCGAGGTATTGTCCCGCTGATACTTGTACTCCATGTTGAAGGTCGTGATCTTCTGAGAGAACGACGGCGCAACACCTGTGAAGTCGCCGCCGAATTCCCATAGGTTCTTTGATGCCGTTTGTAGCTGCTGTCGGACAAGGAGGCCAAGGATGGCGAGGAGCAGCAGGGTGTTCACGCCGGACCGGAGAGACGATATTAACCTGCAGCGTCCGGACCTCTTCCGTTGCGTCTGGAAATCATGTTCGTGCCACTTCTTCTCGTCGCCCATCAAGGACTCGTCCACCTCGGTATTCGATCCGGCTTCGTCGTGGTCTTCTAACGGCACGTTGTCGTACTTTGGTTGCGAGTGAGGCTCCATGATGACTTGCGACTTGAGAACGCCGGACGGTGATGTATAGCAAAATTAGTATTTTCAAACGAATGGAATAGATAGAGAAGAAAGAAACAACAGCTGAGAAGCGCCGTGACCGAGTCTTAAGGTCATTGTCAATGTCATTCTCCTCGCTACGCTTGTAGCCGTTTCAGGTCTGGAGTCGTTGAGCGCTAGCATCCTCAGCTGTGTCTCGGGTTGCCAAGACTCCCCTGTATTTGCGGTTCGCCTTGCCCTGCAGCGTTTGAGAATGGCGGGGCGATACCACCACGACCACCATGAGCGCGACCACCCAGCCGAGTCGATCATGGGGTTGCGGATCGCATTGACACTTGTCAATCCAAGGCTTGGACTTGCCGTTTTGGATTTGGACAGGCAATAAAGGCAGGACGAGCCGTGATAACCGCCTGCCGTCGGAGGTCCTGTGATCCAGCAAATGTCGCGAGGCATGGACACGTCCAGAGATGTCCTCTGCATATTATGACCCGTCCAACGTACGGAATAGTACTGCAGTACGAATAGTAACGAATTACGCCAGGCGGCCAGAGGCGAGCACGAATCAAGGTTTATGTAGAAATGGCCCTGATGCTTCGCGCCAGGTCCGTGCTCGACCTGCAGGTACCGGGGTTGGCATACAAATCTAAAGTACCTTAAATGTGGGGCCAAGATAAACACACTTCTTTCAGATCGTGGCGGCCGGGCCGAGGTTCGTGGCGCCCGCCATGGACGCCCAGCCGTTATTCTTGACAAACCAGTCGCCATCGACGCCGCCATCACCGACAGTGCACTCAACCTTGCCAGTGGCCGCCGTCGCCGCTGCAGCCGGACAGCTGGTTGCCGGAGATAAGGTCAGTAAACGGCTCGGAAGTCATTCACGGCCGCACACGATGCCGCAAGTTATGGCGACACAGTACGAGAAGTCCCTAGAGAAGTGATGTGTGTGCCTGAACTCCTTGGGTACAGCTTCAGACAAGATGATTACCTTCGCTTTGCTGTTTAACTTCAGACCCTTTTAGAAAAATTGAATCGGGTATGTCGACGTGTGAAAACCTTGAGCCCCACCAGCTGAATTAAGATTAATCAATAGTGCGAGTAGTGAGCGGGCCTAGATGGCCGATTCGAGATGGACTATCGACAGCTAAGTCTAGCGCCTGGCTTGGTTGCACGATGCTAGCTGAATGTGATGTTTAACCTTTAAAGAGGGAATTTCCTCGGGGGGACATTTCTGTTTCCCATCCCCAAGCCTCAAAATTAACCATGCACTCGTTTCTAGTATCGGCTCTCCTGGTTGGAGTGCCGTTCGTCGTTGGCGCTCCAGCCAGTCCAGATGTCTTCGCCAGAGCATCACTAGAGGAGCGAGACTCATGTCACGCAGACAACCTCCTTCGTCTTCTTAGGACGCCGACAAACCTGCCGCAAGCGCTCCCGTTCTGCAGTTCATACCTCCATTACCCAGCATCAACCTCGGTCGTTTCTACTGTGACACCCATCGTGTAAGTGGCCCTCTTTAGCGAGAACATCTCCGTTCACTTGCTGATCTCTAATCTACATGTAGGCTCTCTACGACAACGGCAACGGTCAGTCTGACCGATGTTCTCACGTCGACCATCACTAGCATCGACACTGCTTTTTCGACAGAGACGGCCACAGCCGAGGCAACCGTCACTGTCACGACGCAACAAATAGCGGTCCCAGTGAAGAAGCGCACTGGCCCTTGCGTTAAGAAGCCTCTTTCCGAGACCGTCCTATCCTCCTACGATGCAGCCGGGATATCAAGCGCCTGCGCCTGTCTCACCATCCCTATCTCCGTCAGTCTCACCACAGCCACTGCTCCGGTCCAGACGCAGATCTCGTCCGCCACCGCCACCGTCGAGACCACCACAACCGCCTTCGAGACAGAGCTAACGACGACCACCCTGGGAACGACCGTCACCACCTCAACAACAAGCACCGCAACCGTAGGGCCCCCACCGGTACCAACCAACTTCCGGCTCACGGGCACCAACTCAACCGGTGCCAAGATTTACTTCAAGCAGCTGAAATACGGGAGCCTGTACGACATCCTCGCCACGACTACCAACGCCAGCGAGTCTGAGACCTTCCACCTGGACGCCACCAACCGCCTCTATTACCAAAGCGTCCAGTTCTCGGCCCCGGCGTTCGCCTTCTATTCCGACCCGTGGGCCAACAACAACAGAGTGCCCGCAACAACGTCAGCTGCAATGTTCGCGTTCCAGACAGATCGGTGGCTTGCGGCGTCTTCTTCTCCCGTCTATCGGGGGTTCACGTGGAGCATAGATCCATATAGCCTCGAGCTCACGCAGACGTCGTTCCCCGGGGTAACTTTGCTCTTGCAGTCTTGCAGGCAGCTTGTCGGCAGTGGCAACAACTACCAAACTGTCATACTTATTGGGCAACAACTGCTCACGAGTTCCTGCTCCCTGATAGGTTCTTATCTTACTGTCGAGAGCGTCTAGATTAGATGGATGACGACAACGTGTTTCAATGTATATATGTAATGTACCTTAAAGTTCAAATAATACTCTTAGCATAGCATTCTTGGCCTTCGTCTAAACAGCAACCCCGTGAAGGCCAACACAACTGATCGTGCCCTCTTTTGGCGCACCAAACTCCTTCCCGGTGACCCGAGCTCCTATCTCTCCCTTATTAACCACGTCCTCCAACCTGACAAGGGGGTTTAGCTCAGTTGCCGAAACGGCTCACTCATCACTCGGTTTCCGGCTTAAGACCCAGCTGCCAAGGGTCAGGGTGCTGCACAGGTGCGGTTGTTGTAATTGTAGTCATAGGCATCTAGGATTCCAACCAGCTGGACGATCGTTGCCATGACCACCAGGATGTGGAAGAGCTGGTGGCTGCCTCCGTAGATATCAAACCTCCCAGGGCTCCACGCTTCAGGAAACCTCGTCTGTTGATGGAACAATTAGCATTGAGGTCTGGTGACCGGTAAGGTAATAGAAGGGGAGAAGAGATGAACCCACCGCGTAAACCGTAGCCCCTAGGATCAATAACGCGCCCTCCGCCAAGTAGTATGGCATGCCTGACTGGTTCATCATCTGTGACCACCCAAATAGATAGACACCATGGGCGAGAGGCGCGAAGCCTGACAAACCGGTCGAGACGAAAGTCAGTGTTCGGAAAGTCCGCCACTTTCGGCCTTGGAATTTGGGGCTGACGAGTATGAAGATGGTCATGGTCCCTAGCGAGCAGATCATGGCCCAGTAGACCTTCTGCTGCGTCGGGTCACACCAGAAAACCAGATAGATGCCGGAGACAAAGTCCCCCAAGGTCAGCAACACGATGCCGACAAAGTCAAGCCGCAACCATATCGTCTCGACCTCGACCGAGTGGTTGATGAGGGTGTGATATGTTGCTGAGAGTCCAAGGCAAGCAGTTGCGGTAAGGAGGAAGACGACAAAGATGATGTCGTCGGAACCGGTGACGTTTGGGTACTTGCCGTGAAGGTATTGAAGGACGTACCACAGGCCCAAGAAGAAGCCTATAGCTGGAACCAGGTGTGTATAGACGTTCATTGACTCGTTATGGAGGTACAGCCAGCTGTGAAACGAGACACGGGCCGAGCCTGACACGGGCCTATATCCTTCGCGGATGAAGTGATTGTCCTGGTACCACTCCGGAAGCTCGTCAAACGAGAGAAGCTTTGGGCGGCGGCGACCCCTCGCTGCAAGTTCGATCTCCGTGGGCGGTGGCGGCGTTGTTGAGCCTGGTGAATCGCTTCGAATGCCATCCACCATGATCTCTCTTCGCTCTTCTGAAACCGCCATGGCGGGCGATGGGATGCGCTGGCGAGAGGAAGATGCCATTTCGAGAAAAGGAAATGATGATGTAAATGTAAGCACGCGTGTTGATGTGAAAAGTAGGCTGTAGGGGTGACGGTTTTTATTGGATGTGATGCAAGTGAATCCTAAGGCCCAACCCCTCGCGTCATTGCGGTTGGCGGCTGACGGGACGGCTGACATCCTCTCGAACTCTCTATTCACCATCTTCATCTGCACCTATATCATGCTCTGCGTCAACGTTCCTGCTCCGAACGACACCAGCTGGGGCGTGATCAAGCGAAAACTCTTCTGGATGGCGATAGCCATTTCCGGGCCCAGGTTTGTCCTCACATATACGAGTGGGCAATGGGGCACGGCCAGACTCGGTCAAAGCCTTTAAGAAGACAGGCCACGGACAGTGGACGATGCGACACGGGACTTTGGCCGATATGGGCGGCTTTCTTCTGGTTTCCTGGAATGACCAACCCACTGGCACCAGTGCAACCAATACAAAGAACACCCAGTACACGTTTTCCGCTAACGCCGAGGCGTATACGCTGGCTCGTCAACAAGTGGTATATGGATATGCCCCAAGTCAGCATAGAGGAGATGAAGGACAAGTCACAACTCGACACGGTGGCCAAGGTCGTGACCTGTTTTCAGGTCGTCTATCTGGTTATGCAGGGCATAGGCCGCCCTCTCCAACACTTGTCCATCACCACCTCAGCGGTTGTTTTATAGGCTGTTCTGGAGATCTAAGTTGCCGGGGTTCGGCATCTCTCATACAGGAGCGCTCTCATACACACACATGCAGACGTCTGGTTAGCCCAGCACTTACCCCTGCCGTTTGAGCTTTGGAGTATCTTCTCACTCGCTTGCACGTATGCTGCAGCCAAACTTTATCTGCTTGTTGAGGGCTTTGTTGGGCTGAGCGCTACGGAGCAGAGTGCTTATATCAATGTGGACTGGCCCAGTACGTTCCGCATTTCTGATGTTCTGAGTTCACTATTTTACTTCATGTCCTGTGAATCTATGAATATATAGTTGGCTTTCTCTCAGACCCATGGAAATGTTGGCCTTTCAACCAGGTTGAATGTCTTTTCATCTCAAGTACATCGACAATAAGGTAAAGATGTCGAGGCCCTCTGTCGACAATATTACAGTCATTACCAGTATACTGCTAGCGTAGTGGAACCAGTAGAATCACTTGAACATTTATCAAGGCCTTGTCCGTTTGTGGACTGTGAGTCTCTCTTCTTGAACATTCGCTTGACTGTCAGGGGCAACTTCAAGCGAACTGCCTTGTTTCTCTCTGCTTCAACAGTCACTTGACAGTTAGGGGCAACTTGAAGCGAACTGCCTTATTTATCTCTTCTTCAACTTTCACTTGACAATCAGGGGCAACTTGAAGCGAACTGCCTCACTTCTTTCTTCTTCAACATTCACCTGGCAGTCGGGGCAACTTGAAGCGAACTACCTTACTTTGCAACAATGCGTACCCAGAACCGCGTCAAGAAACACACTTTCCAGACTTTCATCTTTCCGGAGTTGTTAACATCATCACCACTTCTGTCTTGAACCACCAAACATCCTCCTCATCTGCAATATCTCCTACCTACTCTCTCTATTCATCTGGATTCTGCCGACATGTCCTCCACAAAGCAGCCTCTCAAGGGAGGTACTGGCTACGGTACTCGCTATAGCCAGGAGCAGATCGACTTTGTCGTGAATGCAGAAGGCAAGTACAAACAAGTTGCAGAAGAATTCAAAGCCACCTTTGCTCAGGAGATCAAGCCCAAAGGTGTCCGTTATCTGAAGGCGAAACACGCGCCCTTGCGAACGCACTACAAGTGGTCCCCGGAGCAGGTGACCTTTGTCGTGAACGCTGCTGGAACCACCAAAGAGGTTGCAGCCGCCTACCAGACCTGATTCAACGAGGACATCAACGAGCGCAGCATCAAACATCTGAAGCTCCGATATGGACCTGGAGCACCCCTCCCAAACAAGGATACCAAAGGCAAATGGACCAGAGAGCAGGTCCAGTTTGTTCTCGCGGAATGTGACAGGCCTGACTATGAGTACATGGCCGAGAGGGTACTGTTCGCACAGATTGCAGAGAACTACAACACCCAGTTTGCACCGGCAACCAAGATCAATGCTCGCGGCATCCGGACGATCAGGGAGCAATACGGACCTGCTTTCGTGTTGCCGGGCAACTACACGAATGAGCAACTCCAGTTCATTCGAGAGACAGAAGGGACACACCAAGAGGTTGCAAAGGCGTACAATGCCCGTTTCAACCCAAGGACAAAGATGGGCGTTACTGTGGTTACACATCTCAAGGAGCAGTATGGAGGTGGTCCGGCGTCGCGGTAAGTGAACTTTACAATCAGAGCTTGGTGGTTCTCCTCTAACATGGTATCAGTTCCAGTTCCAGTCACCCTCAAACAGGCACCACCTCAGGTGGCAATGACGACCAGGAAGAATCAAATAGCCGACTTGATTCGGACGATTCTCCTTCTGCATATGGCGGTGCCTGTTCAGGCCAGCCACAGCCAGAACAAGCCTTCAACGACAACCACTTCCTTGTGACCAAGGCTCCAACTCATCCCACTCAAGCAACTCGCCTTACCACTCCAGACTGTAATCCCCCTGCTCGACCTGCTGTCACACTCTCGCCAATCTCTCAGCTTCTTGCCGCAGCGGATGAGGATTACTCACAATACACAGCAGGGAACACAGCCTACGGCCAAGCAGACCCCTGGTACCCGGAACTGCACGACACCTACCACGTCGAGGGTTACCAGCAAGACCCTGGTTCTCAGCGCGGATTCCAGCAGGACCAATGCCAGCAGGGCCTACACCAGCAGGACCAGGACCAGCAGGGCTTGTGCCAGCAGGACCTGTACCAACAGGACCAGTACTGGCAGGACCAGTACCAGTAGCAAGCTCCCCAGCAGCTCGCTACGCAGTCGGTCTACGGAAAGTTGTGCTACCTAGTACGAAAAGGAGTTGTTTTCTGGCACGTTTTGGACCTCTTTTTTTTTTGTTTTTCTGTTTAGAAGTAAGGAAATAGACAGGCACGCATTTCAGTCATGTTGATTGACTCCTCGGAACATTGTTTTAGCTTTTCGCTTCTTTGAGGAAATTGTATACTATACAAGTATGGAAAATGAAGCATATGTTGTGTCCCAGACCGAAGATAAAAGGGTAGATTTGACGAAGAAGTCGGAATGTCTTAATGCCGTTCAAGAAATCATCGAAGTGGCCTGGCGAGCACAGTAACCACCTTGTAACGTGAACTCGTCACAAGCATAGCTTGACCACTTCTTGCAGGATGGCTGTGTGTGCGGGACACATTGTCGAATCCGATGTGTACGTAGTCCTACTTACTGATGTGGGATATATCTCGACCAGACATATGTCCTGCAGCATATTGAGCACACTTGCAATGGGTCATTGAGCGACAAGCAATCATTGTGCCATCACAGACAGCTGTCGTATAGAGATGGTTTCGGGAACTGGAGTGCTCCTAACAGGTCTCCTCTCAACTGCATCTTCCCATTGAGCCAATGTACTCCTTTGTTTCCCTGGTGCCAAAGAAACGTCACCCATGTCCCAGAAACTATCCGCCCGCCCTAAATTTGCAACGAATTTCATGTAGATGTCTTCAATATGAATCTAAGACGGCAGGCTGTCTGGAAAATCTGCTGTAGCATATTGCCCATAACCTGGAGATTGTCAATAATCTTGTCCACATCAGCCTGAGACTGACAGAGCATTGGCAGAAATCATCCAAGAACAAAAGTAGGAGCTCTGGAGGATCACATCAGACACCTGGAAGAGCGTATCAAGAATGCTGGGATCCCAGAGATTTCAGAGGGCAACAAGGACACACAAGGGTCTACGGATGTCAGCATGGGTAAAGCGCAGAAGAGGAAGAAGGAGGTGAAGGTCACAATGAGACAGAAGCTGTTACTGATATCATGACCAACCAAGACAACTTAATTTGGGGTCCGCTGTCTTGTCTCCCTTACAGTATTTTGCAATATGACCGGGCTTATGGCACTAAACTTTGGATCAGACACATGCTCAACTGTGAGGCTTGTTGGTCAGAGAGGGATCGACTTACCTTAAAGCACCGCTTCACAATGTCAAGTCTAGCCCAGAAATAGCAGCAATCACCTGTCGGCTGACCTCCTCAGACGAGAGTCTAGTCAGTGTCCTCGGGACTATGGTTCAGTCCTCCTCTAAGGTTGTCGTGATAGACTGCTCCTTGCTTGCAGACACGAGCCTCTGCGAGGTCCCTTATGTTCCTACACACACCTCAAAATACACACTCAAAGGTGTGTTTAGACCTTGTCCTTGCCATACATGTGAGAGAGGATGATAGCCGTCGTGATGGCGAGGATGATGATGATCACAACGACTGTGACAGCAAAACCCAGGAGACACGTCAGGCATCCCGGGCATGCTCTATCGGCTTGGGCCTTAGGATAAAGTTCATTAGATGTGCTATGTACTACTGATAATCTTTTTCGACTGGCTGGGAGCAAGTACATACCTTGTTATCGCCATCGATTACCGGCTTCGCCACGGTATCGGTGACTGATCGGATGGTTGTGTGTGTGACAGCCTGGGCAGCCAGGGTCGAATTCAAGCTGACAGCCCAGCTGTTGGTATTCTTGGAATGACCGTGATTATCGCGGCTATTGTTGTGGTCAATCTGCTTGGTGATAGCGCTTGTGTATGTTAGAAGTGGACATTATGACGTGGAATGGGGATGAGGTCACTGACCTTGGCTCCTGGGTACCGTATATCCTCATGATGTATCTGACCTGACTTGAGCTCACCAAGATCCCCTCGAACCGCTGCTTCAACCCCGCAACTAGCTGTTCGGCGTCGAAAATGTGGCCTTGAGAGCGGATGAAGTTAATGGACTCGTCAGCCCATGCTGACAGCACATGATTGGATTACATCTTAGCTGATTCAGATGCTTGATGATGGAGCGTGATAAATGGGGATATGTAGAGGGAAGAACGAAAATATCTTTCGGAGTTGGACACTTCCTGGTACGACGAGAATGTCCTTGGGCCGGTGGTGGTACTGGGGAAAAGGAGGAGTGTCAGGTTTTGCAAATCCTGGAAAGCTTTTGGCCTTGAAAAGTCGGCTCTAACTGCAATTCACTTTGCTTATATGGTAGTCACGATGTATCGACAGTTCGTATTTACACGATACTCGTACACCTCTTTCACTTCCACTTGAGCGAGCACTTGCCAAGGATTTGCCGTCATGGCCTCACATGCTACATCAGCCAATATACCAGAATGACTGTCATGTACAAAAGGGTGGCAAGAAGAGATATATAAGATGTTAGCCAAACAGATCGGCAGCTTTAGGTCCCCTTCTATATGGTGTCGTCGTCCTTGTCACCACTACAGCGAGATGGAGCTCGACCTTGTCGTGAACGCAGAACCAGTAGCTCGAATAAGGGCATATGGTATAAGGCTTAGTTAGTCCGATGAATTTGAAAAATTACAGAGTGATGGGACAACAAACTCAAGGGGGCGAAAGGGAGAAGCCACCTTTATGGAGTCCATTCTTCTGATTACAATCACTCCTAAAACATCGCAAAGAGATCGCTGATCTGTCATCCTGATTCCAATCCCTTTCTATTTGTTGACAACAATGCAGCCTCGTTTGACATGGCAATATACGATCCCCTGAGCCAGCAATGTTTGTCAGGATGGTGACATACCCCGGCACATCTTATAGAAAGACCAAACATGACACTCTACTTAGCTCTACCTTCTTGTTAATTACAGCTCGTCATGGCCCGTGTCTCCTCCCGACAACAGATCTGCCGACCACGGCCTGACTTTGCCCCCAACAATATCGAGCAAGAACTGCTCCACCACAGCAGCACTTAACTTCTCCATCCGCCGCTGAGGGAAGATTTGTCCATTACTCGGGTGGTACACGGACAAGACCTTTGTCGAGCCCGGCTGCTGGCCGTACACCGGAAGCATCTCCGGGTACTCCGTGGCGTCAATTGTGGTGAACTGGAGGTACTCCTCGTACTTCTTCGCCAGCGGGAGCATCTCCGACAGGTATTCATCTCGCTCATCCACGCTGGAGACGAAGTAGTGGACGAAGCTTTTGTCTTTCTGCGTGCCACCGTAGTCAGTATTCCTTCTGGTGCGGAAGAGACGTCCTTTGCATGGAGAGTCCTCACCGAGTTATATTCTATATCGTTCCTCCTCGTCAACTCTGGGATTAACGGGACTGAACACAGCTTGACAAAGTGCTGGAGCGAGTCGACGGCGTTCAAGTCACCCTGTACTATCTCCGCACCTTTGACATTATTGTAACAGTGTACAGCGGACGAAGGCTGCTCTGTCATAGTCACGGCAAAGGAGAATCTATCTCGGTAGCGCTTTGCTAGGGTGTGGAACCAGTCCCTCAGAACTGTATCTTTAGGCCGCAAGTACGCGACGAAGACAACATCATCAACGCCCCGGAACACAGTCAGGTTCTTGTCGGTGACTGTGGAGAGTACCGGCCGGAGGGCCCTTCGCAAGTATGAGCGGATCCTGCAGAAGGGTCAGATGCTCTGTCGGGCGCATACATCTCGCTGAGAACAAGATCCAACATACGACGATGCCCTGCGCGGGCCGCGATATCGCTCCATCCGCGCTCCTTGGTCTTGATAGAGACGGATCGCCGGGAAGGAGTTTACCCCTTGCTGTTCGCAGACTTTCGGCTCCGCAGCGCAGTCGACGCTGATTATACGGCCATCTGTCTCTTCCTTCTCAATCGCGGACCATTCCGGCTCTAGGGCTTCGCTTGCGCGGCTTTCCGAGGTCAGTATCAGAGTTGCTTGGCTGGAATGGTGTCGACTCTCACTGATTTGGCTGCCTTTGGTTAGCAAAAAGCGAACTGTTCACGATGAGATTGAAGACTCACAAGAATAACTGGTTATTCACAGTAACGTCAGCTTCCGGTCTGATATCCATGAGTACTTGGGATAAACGTACAAGCTACAAGAGCATATTTCTGGGAGCGCCATGCTTCCGCCAGGCCGACTTCACTCGCATGGTTCCAAGCAATTGCTTGGCCGATAACCCAGAACGGCAATACCACAAGCGCCGGCAGCTGCATGTTTGCCTCTCCTCATTGTTTTCTTGCAGATATTTCCATTTCATGTCAAGAGCAATTCCGCCCTCGGATATGTCATTCGAACGGAATCGAAACACGCCAGTTCGGCAGGGTGAGCGCGAGGCGGCGGCGCTCGACAGGGGTTGCATGAGACATTGACCCCTGAAAATGGTCCGAACAAGCTTTCTGTCAGTGCGCTCAGGCCCGAGACACGGTTTCATCCACAGCGGGATGCAGGGGTAATGCACAGGGGAGCTCCTGTCAGATGGACCGACCGAACTCGACGGCCTCAAGATATTTCAAAGTTGGTGTAGGTATGGAAACATCCCAGCTTGTACGGAATCAAACTTTTTAAAAGCTAACCATACATACAAAGTTCTAGAAAGATGCGACTACCAACATCTCTGTATAGTCTCCTAGCCCTCAGCAGCTGCGTCAGCGGTGCCGAAGACACGCAGCTTCCACTATCCAACGACCACATCTGCGAAGAGCCACCCTACCGAGTGCACATGGTCTCCAGCTCCCCTCTAGTAATCTACATCACCAACTTCCTCACGGCACGCGAACGCGCCCACCTCCAAGCAATAACGTAACGTCCCCCTCCCCATCCCCCTTGTTTTCTCCCCGCCTAACAACCACCAACAACAGCAAATCCACCTTCTCCCACTCCGGCATAACCGGCGCCCAGACCTACAACACCCGCATCCGCACCTCGCAGTCCACCACCCCGCCCCGCGACGCCGTCGTCCGCTGCGTCGAGGACCGCGCCCTCCGCTTCCAGGGCTTCGACGTCCCGCGCTCCCACCTCGAGCCCGTCCAGCTCGTCCGGTACGGCGTAGGCGAGCACTTCCACTTCCACACGGACTGGCACACCGACCCGTCCCACGCGGGGCCCGAGGTCGGCGGGAACAGGGCGACTAGCTTTTTCGCCTATGTGCACGTCGCCAACGGGACGACGGGCGGGGGCACGAATTTCCCGGTACTGGATGCGCCGGGGGACGAGCGGTGGTGCGAGGTCGTGGACTGTGACGAGGAGTGGGAGAGGGGGGTGACGTTCCGCCCCGTGGAGGGGAACGCGGTGTTCTGGCAGAACCTGGTGCCGGATGGGACGGGGGATGGGAGGACGCTGCATGCCGGGCTGCCGGTTACGACGGGGGGGAAGATTGGGATGAATATTTGGACTAGGCAGGCGCCGGTTAGTGAGGATATTAGGGGGGTTGATGTGTGAGTGTTTGGGATGGGTTCTGGCGGTGCTGCGGATGGTGTGATAGGTGGCTTGTGAGGCTGGAAGGGGTATGGACTTCTTGTCTCTCTATGGTCGTCTGTTCAGCTAGTCGTCGCTTGGGCGTTCGCCATATAACGCCTGTTCCACCTTCTAACAGGCTCCGACGACGCGACCGGTATCGTTGGCACTCTGGCCGACTGGCACCACCCCGTCGCCACAGTTGTAGTACTGGTTCATCCATACAATGTCGGATTGTTGGTCGAATACCACTGCAAAAGTCAACTCCTGCGATGCCACAAGGGGCCCAAACAACTTACGATAAGCTCCCCTTATAAACGTGTCTCCCAGCACATAGTTCGTACTGCCAACATCCGCAGCCTGGACGCCAAGCATGCAGTGCCCCTCGTACTGCTCGTAGATAAAGTCCTTGTAGCTGACGTTGATCACCATCTTGCCGCGGTTGAACCCAAAGTCCACCGTCCCGTTCAGCTGTCTGTATCTGCAGTCGACGGCGTAGTTGCCGCCCGAGTCGATGACGGCCCCGAATGCCTGGCCTATCTGAGCGACCAGGTCTGCGCGGAAGTAGGATAGCGTCGAGCCTGTGTCGATGAGCACCGGCATGTTAAACAGATTTCTGTCGGTGTAGATGATCCCCGATTCGCCCGGCTTGGTGATGCCGACGGAGGTCACGTTGACCCAGTATCTGAACGCACGTGGTTAGTGTGCTCACGGTGGCCGTCGTGGCGTTACTCACTGGATCCAGTGAGGGTCTTGTTTGCTAATTGGAGGCCAGATCGGAACAGGTTCCAGGGCACCGGCGAACTTCCACCTGTTGACGCCACCGAAGATGATTTCACCTGTGTTGCGGTCAGAGTAGTGCCAGCGTACTGCTTGCTGCGCAACTTACTAAACCCGTCCATCTCGCCCCCCAACCCCAAGCTGAAGATCGGTGCGCCGATCAGCTTCTGCGCCACCATGAGGTTGAGCACGCTCGGATACGGAATCGAGTACGGGAATGTGTATCCGAGCCCGAGAATGCCCGAGAACGTGTAATTACTGTCCGACGCGACCGCGAACTGCACGGCAGGCACTTGGAACACTTTACACGCTGGTCAGCAGGAGGTTAACAGCAAGCTTCGCAGCCACCTACTCGCTATCCCCATGGTATCCGACCAGTACTGCCCCCTGACCGCGCCGGTGCCGTACGCAATGTCAAAGTTGCCGCCGACGAAGGACGCCGAGTTGGACTGGCGGGGGTAGTAGGTGCCGTAGCTGTTGCAGAGGTTCACGTCGGCCGACTGCTGGCACTTGGGGTTGACCCACAGCTCGTACGAGCCCGTGTCGATGAAGACCTTGACCGACTGCGGCGGTGTTCCGATATCGACTGCGGGATGCGGTTAGAACGTGTACACGGCGGGCGACAGCGTGTCGGGATAAACTTACGTTGTATTATATACGCGATCCCTCCCAGGTCCTCCAGGTGCTCCCAGCCCCAGCGCCGTGTGATGGGATTCTCCACGTGTGGTCCCTTTTGGTAATGGCCCCTTCTTCCTGTGCCGTTGAATACATGGCGGTTTATCGGCATGCGCAGGTAATGCTTTTCTTTCGCCTTCCACCAACTCGCATTTCTGTCTCTGGGCTCTATCGTGACCGCGTCTGTGTTCCCGGTTGATGCTAGCAGTTCAGCGATGGGACTGCAGAGACAGCCTGTCACCGAGAGCAGAATCCAGAGAATGAATGCCAACATTCTTGTCGTGGTAGGTGAGGCGCAAAGCGAGAGGACCGTGGAGAGGAACAAACGTCGGGCATGTCGGTGTCTGCTATATCAGAGGCGACATACTGTGTCTATATTGTCCGCAAATATGCTGTTGGCGGTCCTTAAAGACCAAAAGGAGATCCTGATCACTAGACGAGAATACACCTGTCTCTCTGCGCGTAAGGTGCAAGATCACCAACAGACGACCGGAGAGATTGCGATAGGAGCAAAAGGGGAGAAAAAGGACGAGATTCTGCACTCGCAGACGGCGGCTGGATGCGGTTGGTTTTGTTGGCAAGGCCCAGGCCAATATCAGATGCCATTGCGCCTTTGCAGATCGACTCGTTTCGACTATAGCCTCTCATCCGGGGTAAGTGGGTTAATAACCTCGACGTTATTGCCAGCGCGACTTAGCAGCGGGTAAATCTCAGCGCCGCGGCTCGCCCTACCGGAAGCATCGCCAACACTACCTGCCATTAGGCCTGGGAGACAGTCGGTAGCCGTGAGGGCTCTCTTGCCACTTGCTTGCAGAGAGCCGACACCAGCGTTGGGTGAGAGGGACACCGGGACCCTGACACTGTGGTTGCCACACTTTTGAAGCGACAGACGAGCTCGAGAATTGAGTCGAGCTGTCAGCCATCTGACTGCAACATCGCCTGTCTTGGTGAAGCGACATGCACCTGCGGCAGTGAATAAACCGTCTCGCTTGTCCAGCATCGTGACTCGGCGGGAAGATGGGCAGAATATGGCAACCTGGCGGGTTCATATATCGTTAATATATGTTGCATGAGGGTGCGGTACCATGGCTGCCGATTGGTGATGCGTCGCGACCGGGAATCGCGCTGCTGCGAGTGCGGGGAAGTGTCGCCTGTCAACGCGGTTGGACGGCGCCATGTGCACTGTGTCTCCTGTACGAGATGTAGTCAACAGAGCCAAGTATCACAAACCTCAGAGATCAACTGTGCAACCACCGATCTGTGACATGCTTGAACTAGATCTGCCCAACACACGCTAGTATTCCTCTTAAACCTCCACATCCCCCCAGTAATAAGTCCAAATATCAACCCCGAGAAACTCATCCTTATAAGCCTTCGCCTTCCCATCCCCCTCCAAAGCAGCGCCAGCAACCACCAGCAGCGGTAAAAAGTGCTCAGCCCCATACCTCGGATGCATATCATAGCTATACGGCAGCTCCCGCCACTTACTCAGCCTCGCCTCCCTCTCCGCCGCATCCGTCTCGCCCACCGCAGCCGTCAAGGCCGCGTTCCACGCCTCGTTGCGCGCGCGCACGGCACCCGGGCTGCCCGACATCATCAGGTGCCGCATAGCCGCCATGTTGTGGAAGGAGGCGAAGCCGCTGCCCACGATGGCGACGTTGCTGTCGCGCAGGGCCCCCAGGGCGCGGCCCATGCGCAGGTGCGCCTCCGCGTCCTCGGACTGCAGGACGGAGAGCTGCACCACCGGAATGTCGGCGGCCGGGTTGATGAGCAGGAAGGGCACGAAGACGCCGTGGTCCCAGCCGCGCTCGTCGTCCATCACCGGACTCAGACCGGCTTCCGTAAAGGCCTGGCGGACCTGCTCGGCCACTTCGGGCGAGCCGGGGGCGTCGTACTTGAGTCTGTAGGCGGCGGCCGGGAAGCCGCCGTAGTCGTAGAGTAGGGGGTGTTTCTTGCCTGACGAGATGGTGGGGCGGTTCTCGGACCAGTGTGCTGTTACGACGACGATGGCGCGTGGTGCGTCTGGGGTGCCGAGCTTGAGGATCTTGGGCACGCGGTTGCGGAGGGAGCTGACGATGTCCTTGTGTGACGGGTCGCCCAGCACGGGCATGGGTCCTGGTGGTTTTGTTAGTGTGTGTTCACTGATGCTGGTATCTCTGGTGCGTACCGCCGCCGTGGGACACTGCTATTGCTGCTGCGCGAGGCATGGTAGTGGTCTTGGTCTGTGACAGAGTGGAAAGTCTCCGAGCCAATCGTTGTGCAGAGAATTGAGAGAGCATATAAGATTATAAGACTACACCGACAGGTATTGGGTGAGATGTTGGTGAGAGGGGACGCTTTAACCTCGCCAACTCTAACTCTGGTAGGGACCACATATTAGGGTGCTGCACCGATCTGCCGATTACGAAAGCTTGCCAATTGCTTGCGTAATCTTACCAAGACACCCGCGCGTTAACTTGAACCACGACAGCAAGTCGGCTTCTTCTTTTACAGAAAAAGGGAAAATAATAATGATAAAAAATAAGACTGACTATACAAATAATTCTCAAACGGATACGCGTGTTTTCATGAATTACGCATGATGTAGGAAGGTTGGGTAAACAAGCACGCAAGCAGCTCTTGTGCACGACATCTCTGGCCAAGACGATATACTCCCCAGAAGGATGGCTCTGGATTTCTTGGCTTCACTGTCGGACATCCTAGGGGTAAGTCCATCATTTCCGAGTCCTGATTCTAGCCAGCCGCCTTACAGCTCCAGGTCTAAGCTGTCAATAGCCAAGGTACGATCACGAATAAACATTCGAGGTCCAGTCTGGCAGCGGACAAATGGCGGAGGCCGTGGGCGGACGAACATGGCGCCCGGCAATGTCCCGTTTTGCATGATATCCACAGGTATCCACAGGTATCCACAGCGGGAAGGACCACTAGCGTCATAACCGCGCGGGATCCCCCTTCGTGCCTGCCCAGGCCGAGGCCAACAAGGGTACCATGTTACCATCCGACAGCAGCATGCCAGGCAGGGAGCTCTTGGCCTCAGTCTTAGGGTCTTGGGATTCAGGAATGCCGCAACCAAACTTCAAAGGCTTGTTTTATTATAAACAGACCCTGCAATGAAACTGGGACCCCTAAATTTGTAAGCTGCAAAAAACCTCGGACTCGATCCGATATAAACATCCCATAAACATCCTCCATGTCTCGCCTCCAGTCTCTTCACCAAACCATCGCCCTTCCTTCCACCGAGTCTCTGATAGTCGCCGGAGCATCCCTCGCCCTCGGAGCCCTCGTCCTGACCACCGCCTGGAGATTCACCACCACCAAACCCCAACTCCAAGCCACTGACCCGAACACCAAAATGTCAAAGACAGTCGTCGTCCTCGGAGGCGGCATAGCAGGCATCGCCACGGCCCACAAGCTGCTGAAGCACACCCTCCCCAAGCTCCCCGGCCTGAAGGTCGTCCTCGTCAGCGCCTCGACGCACTTCTACTTCAACATCGCCGCCGTGCGCGGCCTGATCCCGGGCGAGATCCCGGACGAGTCCCTCTTCCAGGCCATCGAGCCCGGCTTCGCAAAGTACCCCAAGGGCTCCTTCGAGTTCGTCGTCGGCACCGCCACCGCCCTCGACCTGGCCGGTAACGCCGTGCAGGTCAGCGCGGCCGGCGGGCAGGACAGGACCCTCGTCTACGACCAGCTCGTCATCGCGACCGGCTCGTCGCTCGCCAACGACGTGCCCTTCAAGACCCTCGGGTCGTACGACGAGACCATCCAGGCCTGGCACAAGCTCCAGGACCAGATCAAGGCCGCCAAGTCCATCGTCGTCGCCGGCGCGGGGCCCACGGGCGTCGAGACCATCGGCGAGCTGGCCAACAAGTACGGCACCTCCAAGAAGCTGACCCTCGTCATCGACGGCGAGGTCGCGCTGCCGGCGCTCCTGCCCTCGGTCGGCAAGGCCGCCGAGTCGGAGCTAAAGAAGATGAAGGTCGAGCTCCTGCACAAAGTCCGCGTGACGGGCGTCGAGGACGCGGGTAGCGAGGGTACCAAGCTATCCCTCTCCGACGGCAAGACGCTGACGGCCGACGTCTTCCTGCCGCTGTACGGCGTGCGGCCCAACACGGGCTTCGTCCCCGCCCACCTGCTCGACGCCGCCGGCTCGGTCAAGGTGGACAAGACGCTGCGCGTCGAGGGGCAGACGAACGTGTGGGCCGTGGGCGACGTGAACAACGTCGAGCTCAAGGTGGCCATGCGCGCCGAGTCGCAGACGGTGCACCTGTTCCCCAACCTGGAGGCGGCGCTGCTGGGCAAGGGGGACGCGGCGCTGGCCGAGTACAAGCCCAGCGCGCAGATGATGATGTTTGTCACTATCGGGAAGAAGAAGGGGACGGGCCAGATCGGGACGTTTAAGGCGTTTAGCTTTTTGGTCAGCTATATGAAGGGCCGCACGCTGTTTGTCGAGAAGGCGCCGCCGCTGGTGGCGGGGAAGAGTATGATTCGGGCTGCGATCTGATTTAGCTGAGGATGGGATGGGAGGATGTGGTGGAGTGTAGGTGATGGTTGGATGGTGGATGTGTGGATGGTGAAGTGAGAGTTCGAACAAGATACCATTTGTTATTCCTGGACCGTTTGCGTCAATAATACACTTACTTTTTGTACAATGCTGCCTGCGTCTGCCGGGTTTGGTGACTGAGCATGGTCATGAGGGCGAGAACATCTTGGGTTGGACAACGCCGTTATTATCGACGTTTTATGCAGCAAGCGCCATAACCCTGAACAGCACGATACGGGGACATACACCTGTGGTAGGATTACGCTTCAGTATATCTTAGGCAAAATACGATCGGGCGACCTTGCTCGGCGTGTCTGATGCCGCGTCTCACCTCTAATTCCAGAGAGTAACTATCGCATACCACCAGCAAGGCCTCATCCGCATCTCATATGGCAGACTTCACTTCCACTTCCACTACCCAAGACAGCACCTACTCAAAAACACTAACCACCCCTCCCCCTCCCCCAACACCCCTGACCCGACTCCCGATCTCAAACGGACTCCCCTCCCACACCACAAAGTGCTCCTTCTCCCCCTTCTCCTTCTCCAGCCCAAGCATATCCCACACATTCCCCCCCACCAGTCCCAGCGCCTCCCTTTCCCCTATCCTCCCGCCCCCATTCGCATACACAACCCCCGCCAACAAGCCCAGCTCTATGACGCGGTAATCCTCCTCCAGCCCGATAGCAGTTTTTACCCCCGCCGCCAGCAAAACGTCCACCGCCGTCCCGTTGGTGAGCGGCGCGCCCGTCAGCGCGCGGCGCTGGTCCCAAGTCTTGCGGTAGGAGAACAGCGGGGAGAGGACCACGCCCACGTTGGCGGAGGCCAGGGCTTCGGCGACGAGGTGCGATTCTGCGCCGCCTATTATGATGAGGCGGAGGGACGGGGGGTCAGGGGAAGAAGAGGAAGAGGCGAGGGCGGATTCGACGGTGCTCTTGACGCGGAGCAGGGCGGAGATGGTGTCCGCGCTGTGCACCGTCACGGCAAGCGGGATCTGGCCCGTGACTACCTTGCGCAGGTAGGCTGCTTCGGAGTAGGCGTCGGAGATGGTCGTGTTGAGGTCGCTCACGGCGGACAGTAGCTTGTGCCGCAGCGCGCCGACCGCGGCGGCGATGGAGGGCGTGCCCTCGCCCCGCTTGGCGGACAGGTCGAGCGTGTAGTGCACGGCCGCGTCGGGGGCGAAGACGGCGCCGCTCTCGAGCGTGGTGGCGGCGCCCGTGAGAAAGCCGGCGCTGGTGCCGTGGTGGGTCGCGCCGCCCGCGAACTTGGGGGCCGAGACGGCGCGCGTGATGCCGTAGGCGTGGGCGACGCGGAGTTTCTTGGTCCCCAAGGCGAGACCGTCGGCGGCGCGGGAGAAGACGTTGGGGCTCGCGCCGTTGTCGGTGTCTTTCTCGGCGTCGATTGCGTTGAGGCCGAGGGTTGAGCCGAAGGCTACGAAGGAGGGGGTTAGGCAGCCCTTTTTGAGGTGGATGGTTTTGGGGGGTTGGGGGGAGGCGTTCGCGGCTTTGATGGCGGAGTGGCAGAGGCCGACGCAGGTTAGCTTGCCGTTGGTGATGACGGCGACTTCACTGAAGTGGTAGAGTTCTTTGAAAGATTCTACCGCTTTGTTGTTGAGGCAGGACTTGCTGATGCCGGTGAAGATGACGGAAGACACTGTTTCTGGCTCCTCGACGATATGCCCGAGGCTCTCGTCTGGCACGATGAGCTCGGGAGCCGGCTTCTTGAGCTCTACCGGGTTTTCGAACTGGGCGGTCCCATCGATCCAGACCTGCACCGGAGCAGCGCCCAGAGACAGAGGGTCCGAGTCCCAGACCACGACATCGGCGTCAAAGCCTGGCTTGACCTTGCCGAGTCTCTGTCCGAGTCCGAGCCGCTCTGCCGGCGCAGTCGTGACGGAGTGCAAAGCCGCATGGTACGGCAGCCCGAACTTGTACCCCTTGGCGGCTTCAAAGACGACGTGCTGCGCGTTGAGCACGGGGTTGTCGCTCACGTAGATCGGCGTCAGCCCTTCGTCCCACAGGTACTTGCCGGCGTGCTCCGACCCGACGTACGACTCGGCCTTGTACCACATGTTGTCCGCGAAGATTGCCGATGCTGGCGGGTCTCCGCCGTACGCACGCTTGAGGATCTCCGGGACGAGGTACGTCTGGTGCGCGTGGTGGAAAGCGCGGACCTTGAACTTGAACTCGTTGGTGTGGTCGACAAACGCCTCCAGATCCGGGATGGTGTAGCAGTGCGTGTTGAGATGCACCTGTCCGCGGAGCAGGGCCGTCAGGCTCTCCCACCTGAGGTCGGCGGGGAGGTAGCTCCGCACGCTCTCCACGCCGAGGGTCGACGCAGCCTGGCACCAGTCGTCCTGCTCCCGGACCAGCTTGGCGGCCTGCTCGAAGGCGTGCCGGAACTCCCAGCTCTCGCCCAGCCGGGACGTGGGCCCGTGCTCGCCGTGCTTGCCGTACACGCGCTTGGCGTTCTCGCCGCAGGCCATCTTCATGTAGCGCCACGTCCGGTCCGGGTCGGCGAGCATGTCGGCGGCCGAGGTCTCGTTGCGCCCGTCCGCCTTGCCGACGGCGTGCTTGATCACGTAGGCCTCGCCGCCCATGTTGTTCCCCGAGCCGGGCAGGACGAGGGACGTCGTCACGCCGCCGCTCTTGATGACCTGGATTTGGTGGTCGCCCGGCTGGATGCCGTCGATTGAGCGGACATAAGGCGTGATGTCGGACGACAGCTCGTTGGTGTCCTCGTTGCCCCAGAGCTCCGGGAGGCTGTCCACCCCGGCATGTGAGTGCATGTCTATGATGCCCGTCGTGAGAGGTCTACCATTGGCCTCATACACCAAAACATCCTTTGAAACGCTTTCCAGAGAAATATCCTTCTCAACTCGCTTGATAAGACCGTGCTCAAGAAAGACATCGGCCGTGATCCACGACCAGCCCTTGCCGGCCCTGGCATCCTCGGCACTGGTGCCCTCAGCGGGCTCGCCAACCCAGACGGTGGCGTTCTTGATCAGCGTCGGCTTGTGGCCGTCGACGTACCGCGCGTTCTTCTCGCGGCCCAGACCGGCTGGGTCGACTGGCTTGGTCTGAAGCTTGGCGCAGGTTGCGAGGTCTTCCTGAAGCCGCTCGATTGACAGACCATAGGCTGTGACCTCACTGTTTGTGGACTCTGGAATCTGCCTCCACTGCGCGTATCCGATGAAGACGAGGATGGCGAGGCCGATGTACCGCAGGCCTCGTGACTTCCGGATGCCGCGCCGGTGCCAAGCCGGACGGGCAGTGTGGGGTGGATGAGCTGCCACGGCGCTGTAGTGCGGCGGCAGCTCGCCTTTCTCCTGAGCTGAATCCATCATGACTTATGGTCCTCGTGGAGCTGACATGTGTTCGAGCAAAACGGTTGGGAGGATTGACGTATTTAAGAGTTGAACAGTCGTGATGGTGACGCAGGGGATAAACTGCCTCAAGATAAGACGGGATGCCCCTCATTCAGGTACCATCTGCTAGCTGAAGATAGAAGGTCGATCAGGTCATTCATCTCCACTATTGCGGCAACGGCCTGAAAGCAACCGAAACAATCCAAAGATTGCATGCAGAGAGTGAGATGAAATGGCTATACGGCATGGCGTAAGAGGTTGGCGACCACATGAGACTGTACTCCAAGAATGTGTGCATAATATTAGGTATGTACGCCCCCCAACTGTTGTATACAATGTACAGCTTTCCTCTACGCGCATCCATCAACTGCTCCTAGCGCGTCACCTCTCCCTCCACAAAACGTCCCGCCGTGCTATTGCTCGCCGGCGCAGTGATGAACGTGATCACATCCAAGCCTAGCGCCTACTGCGGCTTGTAGCCGGCAGGCGGGTTCAGACCGTCGGGGATCTCGATCTTGTCCTCGTAGTAGCTCGGGTTCTTGTTACCCTTCCACTGCTCGCCGACGACCTTGTCGACCGACCGGCCGGCGTGCTTGATGCACAGGTTCGGCTTGGGGTATAGTGTGCCGGCCGGGTTGCTGTTGAAGACGCCGCCGTAGCTCTGGTTGAAGAAGCGCTGCGCTAGGGGCACGCTGCCGGCCCAGGGCCGGATGACGTCGCCCGTCACGTCGGCGACCATCTTCCACACGTTGGCGCCCACGTCCCAGCGGCCGAGAGTGTGCAGGCCCCAGTTCGCTTCCACGGAAGCGATCTCGCTGTAGTGGTTGTAGAAGTTGTCGTCGGTGGTGCCGACGAGGTTGGCGGGGACGGCGTCGCCGAGCAGGACGGCCAGGATGCGGTTCTGCTTGGCGTAGGAGCTGTTCTCGTCGAACGTCACCAGCACGAGAGTGTTGTCCATGAAGTTCTTGTTGTTCAGCAGCGGCTCCAGGAATGTGCGGGTCCATGTGCCGGCGACGGTGACGGAGCTGTCGTGCCCGTCTGAGGTCATGTTGGGCGTGATGAACATCCACTGCGGGAGTGTGTTGGCCTCGAGGTCAGAGTAGAACATTGTCAGGTTCTTGATCTTGGCTAGGCGCTCCTCCTCCTTGGACACACTGTTGTAGATGACAGCAGGGTTGTGCTTGCGGACGTAATCGTTGGCTTTCTGTCGAGCATGTTAGCATAAAGAGACGCTGATACGGAACTGGAGCGCGTACTGTCTGCTGGTTGACATAGCCCATTCCCTCGAAACCGGTGTACGGCTGGTCCTCTTGGTACTCACCCCACGAGATGCCCTTCGTGTCGAGCAGGTCGAGGACCGTGGACACATTCTTGTCGATGAAGTTGAAGTTGTCATTGTTCATGCCAAAGTAGTCTCCTCCGATTGCCTATGACATGTTAGTCCAGGACTTGCCACTGGTTCATCAAGTAGCAGGGACATACCGCCACATAGTTAGGCTCCGACGGATGGGTGACGGCAAAGTGGTTCGTCAACTTGATGCCCTTCTTGGCGACCCAGTCCAGGTTCGGGTCTCCAGCAGCGAGATCATAGTCGGTGTTCTCGAGCCAGATGATGGCCAGCCTGTCGAACACCTTGCCCTTGACGTGGCTGGTAGGGCTCGACGTCTTTGCGGTCGCGCGAGCGGCGGCGACGTCTGCGGTGCCGGTGGCCGTGTATGCGGTGGACCAGCTCTGGGCGAGGACTGTGCTACCTGCAGCAAGCAGGAGCGCAAGGGTCGACTGCATTATGAATGCGTAATTGGAGACAGGTACCGAACTCTAACTGCTGTCACGACTGACTCAGGAGGCAGGGCGCCGAAGACAAGGGACGGGATCGGCTCGTTCATATCTATTTGCGACTTCCTGGAGGATCTGCTGGAGATTCCTGCACGTGTAATGCTACGGGAGGATAGTACGGTGCCATTGAAGCGGCACGTCGTGTCTCGTTGGACACCTTTCTTGCCTTTCAACCACGTGCTTTTGCTGATTGGCCGATGCAGGATGCGGAGGAGGAGGGAGTGGAAGGTGCCACTTCAGGTGCAGGGATGGGGATCTGGAGTTCGGATAATTTAACTCGGCCAATGTTCGAGATGGTGATGACAATGGAACCCACCATGCCGTGAGGCGTACTGTGTAAGTCTTTTGCTGGTGAGTTCATCGCTGGTGCACTGGTCGTGATCTTGCTCGCGGATTGTCAGCATACAAGTACCGGCTCGCATCTCCTGCCACGGACTGGAGATCGCTTCGAGTGTGTGTCGGTCGACATTGTCCATGTCAATTCGAGGTGTCGGCGTCTTGCACACCCAGCTAACGAAGCTGTTCCAGCGGACGCTCAATCAGACCAGCCCAAGGTGTACCGATCCCGACCGGCCACCTTTTCACGTCGCGGTCCAGAAAATTAGGGAAAATGCTTCGCAAGTCGCCTCTGAGATCACTGGTCGTGTGGTTCTCGATGTAGACCCCTGCACGCCACTTCACGTGGGTGCTGGTGGCCAAGAGCATTGGTGCAAAGCCACGGTGCTTGTTTGCACAGCGAGCTACTTGGCAATAGCGCTCGGTCCGGCGCCTGCCTAGCGTTAAACATCCCTGTAGTTGCGTGTCCCCTGGGTTGCAAGGTGCCAAGCGGCAGCCACTCCAACAATAAGTCTAGGCACGTGTCACGGCGTTACTGAATGTCGACGGCCTCAACTGCGTGCTGAGTCTATTAAGTCACTGCCACATTTCAATATCACTGTCCAGGGACAAATAAGATCGCCACAAGCCAGCGGTGCTGACCATATGTACGCTGTTGATAGGCAATGGGCAGCGAGACGACTGGACGATGTGCTAGGTAGCCGTAGTGCAATCCCACAGCCCCAGGTCTCACATACAGTAGAAGCCGACATCCGTGTGCGTGGGCCGGTGCCAAAACACCGGGCCCACGTGCTTGGAACCTCATCTCTTCTAGAAGAACGAGCCTTTCAAGGCCGACGCCACCGCTTGAGCAACAACTTTATGGATTGCTTGCCCAGGATGGTAGCTGTTATACCACAGACAGGACTTCCCATTGGCATTGACACATGTTGCGTCTGGCGCACCGTAGCTCTTCGGATCGGCTATTACCGTGTTCCACGGCTCCTGGGTGTCCACAAGAGTGATGTTGGCCTCCGGGCTCGACGTCAAGAAAGCAGTGACTCTTGTTAGGAGCTGCGAGTTCCAGAGCGTGATGGCGGATACCAGGCTTGCCACGTTGGACTGGCCCTTCATCTGAGGCGTCTTTTGCGTCGCTAATAGCGCTGGTTAGCAACAGCAGACGGTGCTTTGCGGACACTCTTACGCGGAATGTTCAGCAGCGCGAAGTTCCGTATGCCGCCCGTATACAGAGTGCCCAACAAGGCAAAGTATCGGTCCAGGTCCTTGTTCAACCGAGCTTCTTCTCCGGACTGTGAATAAGAGTTGCCAACATCGTTGACGCCGATCCATACTGCGGCAAGCGCATCTTCGGCAGTCCACGGGGCATATGACGGCCTCGACTGCAGGTTCGTAGTCCAAGTCTTCACCTGGTCGCTGATGCTCGGCACTGAAGACGAGTAGGCCGGGACAATCGAGTTGTCTACCGTGGCACCGGCCACGGCGAACACGTAGGCATAGGTCAAGGACGTGTTGAACTGCGTCGCGAGGAAGCCAGGCCAGGTCAGTCCTCCGCTCATGGTGTTCAGTTTGTTCAGAGACGGGTTGCCCAGTGGGTTGGCAGCCGACGGCTTTGCTCCAGTGATGCTGAAGCCGGTTGAGGTGTAAGAGTCACCACTGTCTCATGATTAGATTCGAAAAGATGTCTCAACTGCTCCCAGTCGCCCGCAAGCCACATACAAGACGAATAAGTACTTGGTCCCGTTTACCGCGGCCGGTAGTGGTGCACTGAGGGCTCTGGAGATTAGGAGCAAAGGTAGAATTCGTGCAAACATGCTTGGAGCCATGATGTCGTCTTCACGGTGAGCTCTGTCGCAACAAACGTGCGAGGAAAGCAAGAAACATCTAAACAGGGTCCTTGGCACCCATACGCTCGTGGTCTTATAGAAGGCCCCAAGTGGAATTGGTCCGTCATGTTCGAGACGGCCTTCACAGGCTAAAGGCGCCAACGAAGTCCGGAACACCCAGCACGGCTCTCAATTTATCGTGTGCCAACGATTGGCCGAGTAGATCAAAGTACAGATCTAGAAGAGGCTGATATTGAACGCTACGCTTGTAGCGGAGCCCCATAGTTGCGAGAATTGTCTGGTCGTAAAGTGTAATAAGTCCTCTCTCCGCTTTACGTGTCTGAGACTGTCGCGTCGCTGTCTAGATCGAAATATTGTCGTCAAAATCCTAGCTGAGGTTCTTGCAAAATCAGAAATATGTCGGCGTTGGGAGACGAGACGAAATTGGGAGAGAACACAAGACGTGCCCCGCGATTACCTTAGGTAAGCATTGTGCACGGTTATTTCCATTAACGCGTCTACCATGGTGAGCTCTCGACGCGTCTCGCTATGATTTCCTGTGACTGCTTCAAGCTCGAAACTCGCAAAGCTCAATTGGCACAAAGTCGACGCCACCCATAGCCAAATTATCACATCTGTCTATCTTCCCAGGGCTATTGTAATATACTATCAAGATGTCCGACTTCGAAGACGAGATGGACATTGATGTCCCCGTCTCCAAAGATGTCACATTCTCTTCGGACAATGCAGGAAAAGGGAAGCGGAGCGCAGCAAATCTGCCCGTCGAGGCTGAAGACAGCTTGCCATGGTATGCTTGCTCTCATTTCCGAATTAATGGGCACTGTTGTCGCGAAAGTAACTGACTCTGAACTCGGGTAGGGTCGAGAAATACCGTCCGGCAACACTGGCAGACGTGTCTGGCCACCAAGACATCCTCGCAACCATCAACAAGTTCGTCGACACCAACCGCCTCCCCCACCTCCTCCTCTACGGCCCTCCAGGAACAGGCAAGACATCCACCATCCTCGCCCTTGCCCGCCGCATATATGGCTCCGAGAACGTGCGGCAAATGGTGCTCGAGCTCAACGCATCCGACGACCGCGGCATCGACGTCGTACGAGAGCAGATCAAGACCTTCGCCTCCACAAAACAGATCTTCAGCCTGGGCGCAAACAAAGTCCAGGCCGGCGGCGGCAGTATCGGGGCGTACAAGCTCATCATCCTCGACGAGGCCGACGCCATGACCAACACGGCGCAGATGGCCCTCCGCCGCATCATGGAGAAGTACACGGCCAACACCCGGTTCTGCATCATTGCGAACTACAGTCACAAGCTCAGCCCTGCGCTGCTCTCGCGTTGCACGAGGTTCCGCTTCAGTCCGCTGAAGGAGCGGGATATCCGCGTCTTGGTGGACAAGGTCATTGAGGAGGAGAATGTGAAGATACTGCCTGAAGCGACGGATGCGCTTGTACGGCTAAGTAAGGGTGATATGCGACGGGCATTGAACGTGCTACAGGCATGTCATGCGTCAAGTAAGTGATCAGAGAGGCACGCCTGACCACATGGTAGAACTCTGCTGACAGACCCAACTTCAGGCACGCCATTACAACCGCGCGATGCACCCAAGGTGCCCGAGAAGGATATCGTCCGCGAGATGATCACGACGGAGACCATCTACAACTGTATCGCAGCGCCACCTCCAGACGCTATCAAGAAGATCCTCGACACCCTACTAAGCACGAGCGACGTTACGTCGTGTCTCGCGACGATCAACACGCTCAAGGTGGCGCAGGGGTTGGCTTTGGCAGATATCATCACCGCCTTGTCAGATGAGGTAGCTAAGCTACAAGTCAAGCCAGAAGTGATGATCTCCTGGCTTGACGGCCTGGCCGATATTGAGCACCGTGTTGCTGGTGGTGGCTCGGAGGCGGTGCAGACTGGTGCCATGGTCGGTGTGATACGGAATGGGGTGGAGTTGATGGGATAAGGGTCGCTCTGAGTAGGAGAGACTTGTCACGATGATATGTTGTGATTCTTTGGGTTCGTAGTAGATGGCGCATACATTGCTGGCGTTGGATGGTTCCCTGGATGGAGACGGTATGGCATATTTCGGCAGTCAACAGAATGACACCCAAAATTGCCAAAGGGGTCATGCTCCAGTTACGGCTTTTCGACGAGTTGTTATCTCCATGCCCACATTAGAGCTTACCTCTCGAGAGTACCTTGGGTGCCTACGTTGTCGATCACGCAATAGAATATTCGCTCGTATACGCAGCGCCGCGTAACTGCATGGCAGACCGCTGCGGCACAATATCGGCGATTATAATCCATGTACAGCACACTGCAACAGTGCCATACATACCAAACCACCAAGAGCGACATCCATTTTCTCACGGCCCTGGGCGCTGGAAAGATTGGTGAGGGTACCAACCAAGTCAGAGCATCGCATTTTTCAATACCCATGATCCAAACTTGGACATGAAGCCAAAGGATGCCGTCCAACTGCTCTCTGCGGCCTCTGCAACGGTGTTTTTGCTCTGCTTACCCGTTCGACTCCGGCAGCTCCGTACACTTCGCACGCAGTCGGCGACAAGCTGGATAGGGATACTCAAAGCGGTCCGTACTCAAACTCTGAACCGAAACTGCTGAGAAATGCTAACGTGCCGACTGTAGGCTGTTTCCGTCTTGCTATCTATCCTCCTGTTGGCCTTTTTGGTGAAGCTCAATGACCGGTCGTCTCGGACAGATACCTTCGATGTCGTATCGCTTTCAGCTTCTCTGGTGGCAGCCTTTGGCCTGAGCCTATTGCTCTGTCTAGAGGGGAGATCCGCTAGACCTTCGGATCTGGCGGTTTTGTATCTCCTTGCCTCTGTGGGCTGTGATGTGGCGCTTCTAACATTGCCAACCAGGGAAGGTGTAAGGGCAGAGGTCCTGAGTTATGTGGTCGTTCGCCTGCTTTTGCATTCTGCACTTCTGGTGCTTGAAACGGCCGGGAACCACTCGATGGAGGGTTATGCCGGTTCCAGGAAGTCTCCTGAAGAGTTGAATGGTGTGCTCAGCAGAGCGTTCTTCACCTGGATCAACCCAATGCTGCTCAAGGGCTACAGGAAGATTCTCACTCAGGAAGACCTGCCGCCCTTAAGGAGCGACGTGCGGCCAGGACGCACGAGAAACGCGATGCTACGTGCATGGGATCAGAGAGGTATGGCTCCTTACCAGACAGAAGTTCTGCTAGTCTCACAGCCCTGATAGCAAAACCGGAGACGAAGCGGACTTTACCCTTGGTACTGCTGAAATGCATCCGGAAGCCGTTTATGGCCGCTATCATACCTCGGTTGTTCTTAATAGTCTTCCGCTATTCGCAGCCAATGCTGATCCGGCAATCTATCCGATTTGTCACCATGCCCTCCGAAAGTGCAGTTACCATGCGTGGTTACTGGCTCATTGTGTCAGCTGTGGTGGTATACCTCGGTCTCGCGGTATGTACATTCATGCTGAACACTGCTACGCTCCACTGACATGCAAATCTCTAGATTTCTACAGCCGTGTACCAGCACACGTTGAATCGCTTGAGCCTGGTGACGAAGAGCGCCCTCGTTGGCCTTATCCACGACAAGACGATACGCTCCCCAAGCATAGCATATGACGATGGCGAAGCCACGACACTTATGGGTACAGATGTAGAAGGCCTTGAAGGAGTTGGCGGGATGTTCCACGAGACTTGGGCCCAGTGTCTCGAGGTCATCATCGGCATCTTTCTGCTGGCTCAGGAGGTGGGCTGGATCTGGCCGTTACCTCTAGCCCTCATCTATCGTAAGGGACTTGTACGTGTCCCTGTGTTGTTGCTTCAGTGCTGATATGATCTCAGTATGTTCCCACATGAGTCGATATGTCGCAAGGCATCTTCAGTCACGACAGAAAGCCTGGAACACTGCTACTCAAAGCCGGATGGCGACCACGAGTAACATGCTTGCCCACATGAAGGTCGTCAAGATGCTTGGCTTTCAGCATCGACTTGCCGAAGGGATACAGGTGCTCCGAATAGCCGAGCTTTCAGCAGCTAGCAAGGTCAGGTGGATGATGGTGTGGTACAACGCCAGCGGTCCGTGTCCATCGCCTCACTGGGTTTCAAGCATTGAGTATGACTGACAGGACCATAGCAAATGCTCTCGGCATCTTCTCACCAGCAATCACGCTGGTTCTTTATGCAGTCCTCGCAGCTGCTACTGGTCGCAACTTTGACACGGAGACTGCCTTCACCACCGTTGCCATCTTAGGGATGATTACGCACCCTGCCAACATGGTCATGACGATCGTGCCCAGAGGAGTTGCGGCATTTGCTGGCTTTACCAGGATCCAGGATTTCCTTCTGCGCCCTTCCTTGGACGATCGTCGAGCCGAGCTACATGCTACCAGCACACTTGGTGCGTCTTCCGGCCCCGCGTCTAGCCAGGCCTGCCCAGCCATCTCTATTCACAACCTGACCATCGGCGACAAGGTGCCGATACTGGAGGATGTCAACATCACCGTGGCACCTGGCTCATTGGCCATTATTTCCGGTCCGGTCGGGTCTGGAAAAACAAGTCTCTTGCGGGCAATCCTCGGCGAAACAGCCCCTATTCAGGGGTCAGTGGCGCTCTCGACAAAACGAATCGCCTACTGCGCACAGAGACCATGGCTTTCCAACGGCAGTATCAAGGAGGTTATTTGCGGGTATACAGACCACTACGACGAGCAGTGGTATCGCCAGATCGTGGACGCCTGTTGTCTCGCGCATGACTTTGGGTCCCTTCCAGACGGTGACAACACACAGGTCGGCAGTAGGGGACTTAACTTGTCCGGAGGGCAGAGACAGAGGGTGGCTCTTGCTCGTGCGGTTTACACTCGACCTGAGATCGCCCTGCTCGATGATGCGTTCAGCGCCCTGGACGGAAAGACAGAGGACCAGGTCTTCAACAACTTATTCGGGGAAGACGGGATTTTTCGGAAGTTGAATACGACTGTGGTGCTTGTCACCAGCTCGGATAAGCACTTCTCAGCTTCTGATCATGTAGTGCTCATTGGCCAATGCAGCGTGATAGAGCAGGGCCCTTGGCAGTCGCTCCAGGCGATGTCGGCGGCGATGTCGAAGTTCATCCCCGCGGGCGGCATTGGAAACAGAGACGACACTCCGCAGTCAGTGGATAGAAACAAGCTTCAAGCCCAAGTCTGTGCGAAGGAAGAAGCCGAGGTCGACCTAGCGAGAAAGACCGGGGATTTTGCTCTCTACGGGTACTACTTCCGCTTCATCGGCCTGTCCAATCTGCTGCTCACTCTTGCAGGCACGGCAACCTTTGCCTTCTTCATCACCGTTCCACAGTTGTGGTTGGCGGCATGGACAGAGTCCACTGGCAGCACTGCATTCTACACAGTCGGCTATGTGCTCATGTCCCTCATCTCCTGGTCCTCCACCAGCGTGGCAATGTGGGTTGTCCTCATCCGCGTCGCTCCCCAGTCAGGAATGAGGCTACACCAGAGACTGCTAGATGTCATCACCGGAGCTCCGCTGTCTTACTTCTCGAACACGGAGAACGGATCGATCCTGAACAGGTTCAGCCAGGACATGCAGCTTATCGACAAGCAGCTGCCTGTGGCGCTGAACGATGCGGTAGTCCAGTCGTTCAAGCTCATTATGCAAGCTGCTCTGCTGTTCATGGCGCAGAAATATCTCGCCTTGTCTCTGCCGGGGTGCATGGTTGTGCTATACATTGTCCAGAGAGTCTACCTCCGTACTTCGCGGCAGCTTCGGTTTCTGGAGCTGGAATCTAGAGCAGCGGTGTTTTCTAATTTCTTAGAATCAATCGAGGGCTTGGAGACTATCCGCGCTTTCGGCTGGAGCCGAGCCATCGCGCGAGAGAATGTCGATCGGGTGGAGAATGCTCAACGGCCGGAGTATCTTCTCTTGTCCCTGCAGAGATGGCTCAATGTCGTTCTCGACCTGATAGCAGCTGCTCTCGCGACAGTCGTCATTGTCCTGGCGGTCACGTTGCGCGGTCAGGTTAGTGGAGGGCAGATAGGAGTGGCGCTCAACATCATGCTCGTGGTGAACAGCACGCTGCTGAAGCTCGTGCAGTCCTGGACGACCCTTGAGGTCTCGTTGGGGGCTGTCTCCAGGCTGAAGATGCTGGAGACTAGTGTCCAGCCGGAGGACAGGAACGGAATGCATTGGGACCCCCCAAGATGCTGGCCGATGCAGGGACGGATTGAGTTCAAGGGCGTCACTGCGGCGTATCAGTACGTATTTGACTTCTCAATGCCTTGGTTGCTGCTCCCGGTCGAAGGCCCACGTGCTGACAACCTATAGCCCCGGTGCAGTTGCACTAAGAGACATAAACCTGACCATCGACCCGGGACAGAGAGTCGTCCTATTTGGACGCACGGGAAGGTACGTTCTCTATGAAGGTACGCAAGCTGGACTCGGGTGCTGGTACTGACGCGAGCTAGTGGCAAGAGCTCGTTCATCCTGACACTACTAAGAATGCTTGAATTGCAGCCCGGTGCGATTCAGATAGACAACATCGACATCAGCCGAGTCCCCCGCCATACAATACGCCAGCGATGTCTCGTCACCGTGTCTCAGGATGCGCTGGTACTCTCAAACGAGACCTTGCGCTTCAACATGGATCCAGACACCCTCATATCGGACGACATAATCATCGAAGCTCTACAGAAGACCCGGCTCTGGGATCACTTCTCTAACAGAATCGAGTCTCTTTCTGGAACTCAATCAGACAGCGAAGCTATCGTCGACATGGCATATAAAGACCACCCAGTTCTAGACCAGAAAGTTTCCTCGTTCCCCGAACTCTCACTCGGCCAGGGCCAGCTATTCGCCCTATGTCGAGCACTAATCAAGGTGCACTCCCTGAGAGATGAGGGCGTGCGACCCATCATTCTCTTAGACGAAGTCACCTCCTCCCTGGATGTGGCCACTGAATTCGCCATCCACGATATTATCGACGAGGAGTTTACTAGGAATGGTCACACTGTGATTGTCATTGCTCATCGGCTGAGGGTATTGTTAGAGCATGCCCGGCCCGGGCAGGATGTTGTTGTGCGACTTCGAGATGGACGGATACAGGACGTTGGGGCCGATCTGAAAGCGGTGGTTAGAAAGACCGCCAAAGACATGCTAGTGGGCATGGATTAACAAATGTATCAACTGCTTGAGTCGCGATCATACAGGTCACCCTCGTCTAAGGGTACCACATATGGGTCTTCCTTTTACGAGCGATCAGAGGAGCCGCATTACTATTTTAAGTCAACAGATGTCAAGCCGGTGGTGTTGGCATTGCACCCTCTTCCTCGTGATTATCCTATTGCCCTGTGGTAAGGATGACCAGAGCTATTTTAAGCAGACACATATTGCCCTCCGAATCCAGATCTGGCTTTTCGCAAAGCGGAAGAACATACTCGGACGGCGGCTCAATTTACCCCAGCTTGGCCCCCTACCCCTATATCTGGCACTGCCGGCAATACTACCCCGATGCTCGCCTTGGGTCAAGGGCTTGAGCGCTTCTTGAGCCGCGCTGCATCTGTCAGGAACGCTCTCGAATCATGATTAGAAGATTGTCCCGGCTTGGAAACTGGTGCATATGGCTGGGCCGTGGCCGACCGAGCCTCTTGGCCGCATGCATCATGTATGCGTGGCAACTAGGAGCACGAATCGGAATATCTTTCGGTTTGCTGAAAGTACTTGATGTCGTCTTTAATATCATCAGCCCAAGCTAGCGTAGCGGAAGCCATGGCCGAGCCTTTTGCGGAAGCAGACCATAAACCGCCCAATCTACAGACTGTGGCTCGCAATTTATCCGGTGCTGAAAATGTCACGGCCGGTAAGTACCGGAGGAGAACATTACCTCGTGGCGAGCTGTGTAATGCAACGAAATAGCCATTGAAGATCTATTGTGCACAAGTGGCAAGCCGTCATGCGGAAACGTGACAGTGAGCGGCCGGGATGCCTGTCAGATCTTGTCAAGGCCCAGTAGCCCGGGTTGGCGTTGCATAGAATACCACGGTCTCGGCTCATATATGAAGGTTGTACGCCGCCTTGAGAACCCTGAAGGCTGCCTGTGCTGCCGTTTTGGAGCTCCATGCGACGCGACAAGACACGATCCTCAAGTCAGTCCGTGGAAAGCAGGATGGCTCAGAGCAGGTTTCCAATGCGTCTCTTCCTGCTCGCCATCGCCGCGCTCGGCGCTCTGACCGTCGAGGCCGGTGTCGTGTCGTTGAAAACGCCAGCGCACGGCCACGCTGTACGAGACCCAGCTGGCTCTGGCCGACTCCCGAGGCGGCGCATACCGCCATCCCATCTTGTCCACGAGAGACACGAGCCGCAGCATACGGAGGGTTGGACGAGGGCGGAGAGGGCGGATCCTATCGCGATCTTGCCCATGCGAATAGGGCTCAAGCAGTCGAACGTGGACTTGGGGAACGACCTTCTAATGAACATGTGAGCTCCCTTGCGATCCTCCCAGCATTCGGTCTCCTCAGCTGAAGATGAAGCTTGGTAGATCGCATCCCGCATCGCCGCACTACGGCAAGCACATGACTTCCTCGGAAGTGATTGACTTCTTTGCGCCAGCAAAAGAGTCCGTAGACGTAGTGAGGAATTGGCTCATTGGTGAGGGCGTTCCAACAGAAAGGATATCGCAGTCCGCCAACAAGCAATGGATACAGTTCGACGCCTCGGTAGCAGAGGCCGAACGGATCCTCCACACAAGTTACCATGTCTACGAGCATGAGGAGTCCGGCATCCGGAATATCGCATGCCACGAGTACCACGTCCCGCGGCAGATCCAGCACCATATCGACTACATCACCCCAGGCATCAAGCTCTTGAACGCAGGGTACGACGAGAAAAGAACAGAGCTCGCAAGGAGGAGAAGAAGGAAACGACAAACCTACGAATACGACATCGCGCACATCGAAACAGACGACGCAGACGACATAGCCATGCTCCGCAACCCAGGGTCCTGCACAACAAGCACAACACCAGCCTGCGTCAGAGCGCAGTACCAGATCCCGAACGGCACCAGGGCCGCGCGCGGCAACGAGCTCGGCGTCTTCCAGTCGCTGAGCCAGCACTACAACCAGCGTGACCTGGACACCTACTTCTCCAACGTGGCGCCCTGGATCCCGAACGGCACGCACCCGGAGCTGCGCTCTATAAACGGCGCCGAGGGTCCGACTACCAACCAGATGGCGGCGGGCGAGGAGGCGGACCTCGACTTCGAGGTGGCCATCCCGCTTATATATCCGCAGCGCGCTGTGCTCTGGCAGACGGACGACGAGTGGTACCAGCTCGACCAGCAGAAGGCGACGACCAAGTACTCGGGGTTCTTCAACACCTTCTTTGATGCCATTGACGGGAGCTACTGCCGCCTGCGCGCGTTTGGCGAGACGGGCGACTGCAAGCGCGAGCAGTGCCGGGACCCGGAGTACCCCAACCCTAACGCTGACAGCGGCTACCAAGGCCAGCTGATGTGCGGCGTGTACGAGCCTACCAACGTCATCGCAATCAGCTACAGCGGCGTAGAGTCGGTGCTGCCGTACAGCTACATGCAGCGTCAGTGCCTCGAGATGCTCAAGCTCGCGCTGCAAGGCGTGACGGTAGTCGAGTCCTCGGGCGACCACGGCGTAGGCGGCAAGAGAAACGACCCCAAGGCCGGCTGTCTCGGCCCAGACAGAGACGTCTTCTCCCCCCGCACAATGTCCAACTGTCCGTACGTCCTGAGCGTCGGCGCCACGGTGCTGGTGAACGACACGTGTCGCGGACCGGGCAAGTACAAGGAGGTGGCACCCACATACTTCGCTTCTGGCGGCGGCTTCTCCAATGTCTTTCCTACGCCCGTCTGGCAGCGGCGACACGTGGACGACTACCTCTTCCGGGCCAACGTGTCGCACCTAGGGTACGTCGGTGGCGGGAGTAACTTCAGCCACGTCGGTGTCGAGCCGGGGAAGCTGTTCAACAAGGCTGGACGGGGGTATCCGGATGTTGCGGCCGTGGGGGACAATTACCTGGTTCATATGCAGGGGTTCTCGGACCATCTGGGCGGGACGTCGGTTGCGGTGCCTATCTGGGCGAGTATCCTGACGCTGATCAACGAGGAGAGGTTGGCGCGGGGGAAGGGGACTGTTGGGTTTTTGCATCAGGTCTTGGTAGGTGGCTTGTCCGCGGTTGTCATTTGTGATGGACTGAGCTGACGACGACTAGTACGATCATCCGGAGGTCTTTACCGATATCACGACGGGGTCGAATCCGGGCTGCGGTGGCAATGGATTTACGGTTCATAAAGGGTGGGATCCGGTCACTGGCCTTGGGTCGCCCATATATCCCAAGCTGTTGAGGTTGTTCTTGAGTTTGCCATAGCATTACACGGTGGTGCATTAAGAGGGCTGAGATGGGCGAAGGTCGCCCGGCAATCATCTGTATATGCATAATTAGAGCATTCCGCATATCACCATGGGAGGAAGCATTTGTCGTTCTAAAGATGTTCTGAGGTCTCGAGATATCCAAAGGCAGCCTATTGAAGATGGTACTGAACCCCAGAAAATGGCTGGTATTGAATTGAATGATGGAGAGTGGGAGCTCCAGAACTGCCACTTTTTTGGGCTGAGGCTGCCTTCCTAACAAGCCGCAGGACGTCAACTCCCCGCGCGGGGCTAAAATTGCAGTGTCCCCTGTTAGGCTCCATTGTCGAGAGCCAGTCCTCAACTTTTGTAATCCACTTTTCTCCTCAAGCCCCACCACTTAAGCACCCATCCCTGGACGCGACAAGACGCGTCCGAATTTGTCACCAGAAGACGCGATGCGCGACTCGCCAAAGCCCTGAAGACATGTCTTCTCGACCACTCCGCAACTTCGACTCTGCATCTTCCGACACAGGCTCGTCACCATAGCAACAATGGCAGCCCTGCAGGACGCGACAGAAGGCCAGATTCCCGCCGCCAGGCACGAGGAATACCAGTACCTCGACCTCGTCCGCGAGATCCTCGAGAATGGCGAACACCGTCCGGACAGGTACGTTCCGCACCTCGCTACCCATCGCCGCAGCACGCTGACACCACGCTCTACAGAACCGGCACAGGCACCTACTCAATCTTCGCCCCGCGCCCCCTAAAATTCTCCCTCCACAACGCCTCCGGCGCACCCATCCTCCCCCTCCTCACCACAAAGCGCGTCTTCACCCGCGCCATCATCCTCGAGCTCCTCTGGTTCATCAACGGCTCAACCTCCTCCCTCCCCCTGTCCGAAGCAGGCATCAAGATCTGGGACGGCAACGGCTCCCGCGAGTTCCTCGACAACCTCGGCCTAACCCACCGCGAGGTCGGCGACCTAGGCCCCGTCTACGGCTTCCAATGGCGCCACTTCGGCGCCGAGTACGTCGACGCCAAGACGGACTACACGGGCCAGGGCGTCGACCAGCTCGAGCAGATCATCCACAAGCTCAAGACGAACCCGTTCGACAGGCGGCTTATACTGAGCGCGTGGAACCCCGCGGACCTGTGCAAGATGGTGCTCCCGCCTTGCCACATGTTTGCGCAGTTTTACGTGAGCTACCCGCGGTCGCACAGCAAGCAGAACGGGCAGGAGCAGCAAAACGGAAAGAGCAATGGTACCGCGGCGGAGAAGCAGAAGGGCCACCTCCACTGCCAGCTGTACCAGCGCTCGTGCGATATGGGGCTCGGGGTGCCGTTTAATATTGCGAGTTATGCGCTGCTGACGCACATGCTTGCGCATGTGTGCGATCTTGTGCCGGGAAGTTTGACGCATGTCATGGGCGATGCGCATGTCTACCTCGATCATGTGGATGCGCTGAAGACGCAGCTCGAGCGGGAACCGAGGGCGTTTCCGGATCTGGAGATTGCGAGGGAGAAGGGGGGCAGTATTGACGGGTGGAAGCTGGAGGATTTTGTTATCAAGGGGTATGATCCGCATAAGTCCATTCCGATGAAGATGTCTGTATGAGATTTGGGTCTTTGGTCTGCTTTGGGTTTGGATTTGTTGCTTGCATAGGCCACGGTAATGATGGTAGACAGGATAAGATATTGACGAGCTCGCTGCTTGGTATGCGATTGTGTGGGCTGTACTTTCCAGCTCCTGCCCGACTTGACTCATGATGAGGCCATAACGCGACCATTCGGAGATCTGATAGAAGGAGTTGACCTAAAGCTCATCTAATCCGACAGCCTCTTCCTCTTTCCCTTCCTCTTCCTCTAACCAACGCCCCCCAGTCATCTCGCACCAAGTTTTCGGGCCCTCGGTTGACATCTCACCATATATCCTTTCCCAACGATAGCGCAAATCACCCATCACATCCCAAGTTCCCCGCCTCCGAGCACGAATTGCCAAATATTCCACAGTTCCGACAACAGCACCCGTAGGGACGCCTATCGGGAGACACCAATCATCTCTGGGGTACCCGGTGTTGTGGGATACGATCTGACAGAGAGATGTGATCACGCCGATTGCCGCGGTCATGTCGACGATCGCGTCCCGGATATGGAGATGGAGCGGCAGCAGAATAGCGAGGCCGAAGATTGCCGCGATTGCGCAGAGGATGATATGTGCGACGACGCGCATTGTGGTTAAGGAGTGGCGGTGTTGTCTCAATGAGGTGTATTGGTCATCGGAGGAAGTTCAGAGGAAGTCGACAGAAGGAAAACCAAGCCAGCCGAGGGAATTGCTGAAAGGGAGTTGGCTCCAAGCTAAGCTAACTCTGTATGACTGCGCCGCAGCGCTGCAGCCAGCTGGACCATCACCACCGGGCACGGAGCACGGCCTTGGCACTAGCGGCGGCCACGGTCCGGGAACACATCGAGGATCGCAGCCGCACAGGATGCTCGGTTGTCATCGGGGCTGCAAGTCGACAACGAGATGTCGTGGACAATCCGGACTTCGGAGTCCAGACAAGCTTAGACAATGAATTAATACGGCTGTTATCATGGACGAGGGGGGAGCAAGCCAACAGACAGCTGCCGAGATCTCCGCACAATTCATATAAATTGTGTCTATTACCCTTTTCTACCGAGGGCGACCTCACTTGAGGTATAATGTATTCGGCACATTACCCAGAACCTATAAGTACAGGTCTCCAACGATGGCCGCGCTCAACCTGCGAGACAGGTCCATGACACTCGCCAAGTTTCGCACCGTCAAGACGACACCATGCTCCACCTCCTCGCGCTCCTCTCACTAACAGGCGCCGCACTGGCGGCACCCACGTCCCCCGCCGCGACCTGCGACCGGGACTTCCTCAAGGCCCAGACAGACGCCTACGTCGCGGCGCAAGCAGCCGGCTCGGCAGCGGGCGTCAAGACCAGCAGCGCCAACTTCACCTACACGCAGAACTTCAAGACCGCCACGCTAGCGACCGGCATCCTTGCCACACCGCTCAAGATCGACCACAACCGCAGCACCTTCGACACCACGCAATGCGCCTCCTTCACGGAGCTGATCATCACCGACACCAAGAACCCGCACGTCATCGGCACGCAGCTGCGGTTCTCGGACGGCGCCCTGACCAAGATGGAGACCATCGTCACGTCGACGGGCGACTGGCTGTTCAACCCGTCCGGCACGCTCAAGTACGCCTCCCCGGAGAACTGGGGCCCCATCGACGAGGACAAGCGCGATACCAGGGAGGTCATCCAGGCGGCGGCGGACGCGTATCTGGATCTGTTCAACGACAAGAGCGTCAAGGTGCCGTGGGGGAATCCGTGCGCGCGCCTGGAGGGGGGCAGCTACGTCCAGCCGAGCTGCAATGTGGGAGTGCCGAGCGGGATTAAACAACTTAACCGGCGATATGTTGTCGATGAGGTGACTGGCGCGTGTGATGTGTTCTTTGACTTTGCTGGGGCGGATCCGGATTCGCATGAGTTTCGGGTTGAGAGTGGGAAGTTGAGGTATGTGCATACCATGACTGTGATGAAGTAGCTTCGAGGGAGAGCTGGACGGTCGAGACAGAGGATGGTGTGGTTGTGATGTTTGTAGATACATACCTTTCTCCTGTGCGTATATACTCAGCACCAAGTTGTTAAACCAGTCCTGCACAGTTGTAATATGTTTGCCATGAGAGGGTGTCGGCAGATGGTCCAGAACGCATTCATGACTGTTGCCATCGACGCGCCGTACCTGCCATTGCCGGTGTTGTTGAAAAGAGAAAACAACAGATAAAAGTACCAGTAGTATAGACCCCAACCAATGCAACATTGCTGTCGTGGTGACGTTTGCTTCGGTCGAGAAAGATGGAAGAGGAGGTAAATCGACGATTTCCCCAATCAGGTCACGATGACGTCGACGTCGTCAACAGCAAGATCATCTCCACCCCAACTCAACCTCAACGCAGAAACAGACTTCGCCTCACACTCCTCCACGATACAGATCGACTTCTCGTTGCAATGGTCAAACCAACAGATATCCCAGACATCGTCCCACCCGAGTCGCACAAGCAAGACGCAACCAGCATGTCCCGCCGAACCACATACGAGACGCGGCCCTATCCCCAGATGTCCTGGGGCACCGTCTTCGTGTACGGCGCCGCCGCCGGCTTCGTGGGCGTGGCTGCGTGAGTTTCTACCCCATCTGCTATGTGAACTGTTGTCCATACTCACCAGCTCGCAGCATGACCGTCTCCGAAAAGATAGAGCAGTTCTTCACCAACCGGCCCAACTCAAACGTCCCGGGCTACACGCTCGCGAAACTAATCGGTGCTCGGCCGCTGCCCGGGAAGGATCTCTGGAACTTTAACATGGCAATGCACTACGGACAGGGAGCAGCTGCCGCCGTCATCCGGGGCGTGATGAGCTACAGTGGTGTCCGCGGACCGTTTGCCGATTTCATGTTTATGGGTGTCCGGCTCCTGATAGACCAGACGCTTGAGAACTGGACGGGAGTCGGGAGTCCGCCTTGGACGTGGCCGGTGGACGAGCAGGTTGTGGACTTGCTGCACAAGTTTGTGTTTGCTTTTGTGACGGGGTATTTGGCGGATCGCTGGATACAGTAGCTGGGGATGTTCAAAATGTCGTTTAGTACTTCGTAGTAGCAGTCGGTGGCGCAATCACATTTTATTAAAGCACACCCTGCTACCTCACCTCTACAGATAACCTATTGTCGAAAAAGCAACTTTGCATTGCTCAAGGCTGCCCTCCTCAAGTACATGTGCCTTCCTTAGCCTCTAAGGTATCTCTTGAGGTGCCCGTGCTTTCCACTTTGGCTCTTCCACCTTCCAAAACTTGAACATCTCCCTCACTTCACCTCTCTACAGCGTGCTCTCGAGAAAGGATTCACGTTCCCAAGACTATCATGGCCATCTGCGATGACGTACCCGGCATTGAGGTGGTCGTCGAGGTGGACGGTGAAGTTGCCGAAGAATGGGACCCCCCGAACAACTACGACGGCGTTGAAGTTATCGAGCAGCCACCGCGCCCACTAGACACGGACAACAACAAACCGCACGGCTATGTGGTGAAATACATCGAATCAAAGCCCGGGGCGCCGTTCGAGTTCGTCGTCAATAAGACGTCCCACTTCAAGCGTTACGGCCACCACTTCGCGTATGCGGTGCAAGTAGACGGCGAGCAGCTGGGACTCGACCACGAGGACGATCAGGAGGGAAAGAAAGGAAAGGTGGACACGGGGCCGTGCCAACGTGTCACGAAAGGGTACTGGACTGGGTCGTTCGATGACCCAGATAACATGCTGAGACACTGCTTCAAGTTTGAAGACATCAACCTGGGTGAGAACTGCAGCTCTTGAATCTATCGATCTGTCTGCAACTGTCCGAATGCTGACACATATCATACCAGTCGAAGACAGTAACCTCTCCGAGGAAGAGACAGCCAGAGAGCAAACCAAATCCAGAAACTGGGGCATCCACCGCGTTCTCCTATGGCATATGCGTCGAAGCTGGAAGATGAACCGTTCCGAAGTGCCTGTGTACGGGGAACTCCCCAGTACCACGTCTCTCAACGCGAAGAAGATGGCAGGCAGGGGCATATCACACAGTACCGGGTGAGTACTTGCTTTGTGACTATCCCGATACGGAGTCTCGCACTGACAGCACCAAATCATCAGGTACACAATCACCAAATGTCAAGACTTATCTCAATTGGGCAAACATCCATACTGGCCGAACTACAACGATCCTCTATGGGACGCGCATACATGCGCCCGACCCTTCGCTATTTTCGAGTTCCGGTACCGATCTAGAGGTAAGGTACCCAAGCATCGTCTATCCGGTCCGATTCTCACTTTTCCACAGAAGCACTGGTCGAACAAGGCGTCGTTCCGCCCCCGGAGGTGGTAGAGCGGGTCCAGGCTATGAGTGCCGCGGAACAGAAACGACTTCTCATGAGGTACATCGAGACGGAGGAACGAGATGTTTGTCCCCTTGCGTATATGTGTTGTATGTGTCTGCGTGGCTGGGCTGACGGGTTTCTAGGCGAAGCGTCGGCGAACAATGTCCCAGTCCGAGGAGACAGGCCACTCCAGCGTCAAGCTGGAACGTCAGTCTCCCGAGGAGGAGCAACGTCCTGTCCGGCAGAACGCTGTCGCGTCTAGTTCGATGGCAGCTATGCCTCTGAGGGCCAGACCGCGCCAGCAGAACTGAGGCCTACCGTTGTAACATCGGCTGACCTAAAGCCAGCATGCATACGGAAGATATTTCTACCAACCCTGATAGGAGCGAGTTCTAACTTCTCGTTGGTCGGGGGCGCATATATCGCGATGGAGGAGAAGGCCAGGGCGGTTGCTATCGGCCAAACAGGGTTAGTACGGTGGTCGAGAAACACAGATGTTGATTGCAAAGCTGCGAGCTCTTCTTCTCCCGGCTCGTTTCTACATGGCGAGAAACATTCGATTGTGTGTAGGTGAGAATTATGAGCTATTAGCAATCACCTCTCGATTAGGCGATATGTGTCGTGCTGGTGCCGACAATATCCTGCCCATATAGTCACTTGACCAACTTCGAAGCCGACAGAACCTCCGAGACACACATGGCATATAAATCCAAGAACAGAGAGGTAATCTTCGTCAAAAATCTTCATCCAACTACGATAAACACTGCACTGGCAGGGTGGTGTGGAATTAGGCTATTTCCACTGCCGTGGCCAGACTCGGCAAAACGGGCCACTTCCTAATATACACGACCCAGGAAGGGAAAAGGACAGCTACCAGCGTGTGCCACCCGGGATTCTTAAAGCCCGTCAACATTCACATGCTGCGGGACTGTTACCCCTTCCACGACACTTGACTTCTGATGTCGCTTCATTTTGTCCCCAACTCGCACAGGTAGCAAAGCTCACTTCATCACCACCGCCCAGCGAACCACAACAATGAGGCTAAGCTCATCCCTCTTCTCCGCCCTCCAGGCCGCGTCCTCGGTCACGGGCACGGTGCACCACAGCTACGACTACGGCGGCCAGCGCAAGATCGGCTCCTTCAAGTGGGAGCGGCCCTTCCCGTACGACGACTCGCCGCCGCTCAACATGGACACCAAGTGCGAGGTCGAGAAGAGCTTCAAGGCCGAGCAGTGGAAGCTCAGGGACCTGCAGGCGCCATCGCCATGGGCGCCGGCTATAGAGACGTTTCTCGGCTGGCATCCTTATGTGGGGAGCTGGGAGGGGGCGGACCCTGACGCTGACGAGAGGGAGTTCTTGATTATGGAGTGGACGGATGTGCCGACGCCGGTGAGGGATTGGATTGAGGAGCAGCATGCGAACAAGGATAATCTGAATAGTAGGTGGTGGCTATTTGGGATCTTTGAGAAGCCGAGCGAGGGGGAGAAGGTTGTGTCCTGGCCGTCTGTGGCAGTTGGCGACAGGCCGCCGGCGAAGGACGAGGATAGGGTTGTTCTGTTTGCGCCGGCGGCCATGTACGAGATCCTGCCGCTGTGGGTAGGGCAGGGGAGCGAGTGCGAAGGTAAGTTTGGTATCTTGGGCCAATTCCTCGCCAACGAGACTGACTTCGCTCGACAGAGGAAATGCTGGACCTCACCAAGTACAGCTCATACGCAAAGGACCACTCGGTCATCGCGTGGCCGATCAAGCATCAGATACCGGACACCAAGCACGGCAAGAAGGACATCACCTTTAACATCAAGGCGTACTATGTGGTCGAGACGGACCACGGCCGGGCGTGGAGGGAGATGTGGGAGAAGCTGCACACGTCGGTGAGAAGACAGGAGAGGAAACAGAAGCGGGAGGAGAGGAGGAGGGCGAAGCTGGATGTCGACACCGAGAGTCATGTTAGGGACGAGCTCTGAGGACGTGGAATGGCCTCTTTGTGCGTGATCGTGGTAGTTTACTTAGCGACATAATGTAGTCCATCCTTGAAGACATAACTGGAAGACATACACATTGCACGGTCCTAAAGACAGATGACTGTGATAGAATGGGTTGTGAGGTGGTTTCGCGGGGTTGATCTCTGATGTGCTGTCCGTGCAGCGGAAGGTGGGGCAGATCGCTCCTTCTCGCCTTATCGCTACCACTGGACTTCCTTCAAGTCCTCAACAAACCATGGCAAAGGAACTGCCCGTCTTCGAACTGGAGCGCGGCTGTCTGTACGAACTGCTCAGCTGGGAGGACGAAGTGTTTCATAGATCTGTACCAGGGGGCGAGCCTTCGGTTGCTTCTCGATCCGCCATCGCCATGTCTCCCGCGTCTTCTGCCGCAAGGGCACGTCTGCCCCAGCTTCCGCTGGAGCTCTGGACAGCAATCCTCAGCTACCTCACTGGAAGTCCTGACGACCTGTGCTGGATATGGCTGAACCTAAGGCGCGTGTCTAACAACTTCAATGCCGCCATCGAGATGGCGGTGCGCAACTGCGTCCTGCGCTCAGCGGAGATTGCAATTCCATTTCACCGAACCAAGATCGTGCGCAGCGGGAATCCGCCGATGGTCACGAGAATCCAGCTGGGCACCATCGTGGCCCATTTCGACCATTTGTCTGACGACGGAGAGCGAGCCGTTTTCCGGGACGAGAACGCCCTGGAGAGGATGGGCGAGGAGCTGCTCGACCACACCGTCACATCATGGCGGCGGAGGAATGAGCTGTATCTGGGCGATCCGGCGTGGGATTTTGACACGAACGATCAAGCCGACTACGATGCGCATGTCATGCTGCAGCGCTTCCAGTTCAACCAGCCACCCCACGTCATCACCATGGGCGGTATGGTCAACGATACCGAGCTGTTGGGGCTACAGGTTGATTTCGACAGATTGGAAATGTCCTTCGACTGGAAGCATATGCTCACCAACTTCCTTGCCGAGGAGGAGCGCGTGAGACACTTAGAGCGAACTGCCAAGGTATGCATCCTCTTACACCTCAGACCAAGGCGGGATAGGTAGGCTGACTCTCAGCCAGATGGGGCAGCACAGTCGCCTCGCGGACATGCGCGAGCGTCTGCACGCCGGACGCCTGGACCTCGACGACGCGCTTTTGACAGGCGTCGACATGACGAGGATGCAGGAGCAGATTCGCCGGAAGGTGCGCTGTTTCCGCTTCCAGCACGAGTACCAGAGGACCGGCCGCCCTCTTTCCCTGAGTAGCTCCGTCGGCCAGCCTGGACGTATAGAGGAGCATCTCAGGTTGGCTTACATGCGCGAGATCCGTGATACCATATCTGGCGCGCTTAAAAGGGACAAAAAGCCGCTTCTCTCTTGAGAGCAAGTGGCCGCGAAACCGTAGAGTGACTCCAACAGACGCAGGAGCGGTGGACGTCCAATGGCCGGGCGAGGTGCATGCCGATCGCCTGGATTGGGGTCAAGATGCTTTGGAAATTTGGCCAATCCCCTTCTCAGCGGCCTCGAAGGATTGTCACAGCCTCAGCACGAGCCTCCAGCGCCGGCATCGTCTTCTGGGACGGAGTCTTCGCCGTCAGCGCTAACGTCGCTAAAGCGGCCCCTAAATTTCAAGGGGCTTTAGCGCAATATTCCCACTATTTGTTCATGGGCACTTCGCTTTTTAGTGGTCGGCTCACGTCCTATCTAGCCTTACAGGGCTACTTTAGTCTTTATCGCCTTCACGAATCTTGGGCTTCATAGCAAGTGTGGTAACATCTCCGCGTTGCCCAGAGTACCAACAGAGAGCAGCGCTTGATCCATCCAATCGTGTCCTTGCTCGCTTGTCTTGAAGGATCAGGCCGGACAGCTCGTTCTGTTACACCCGACGCTGCGGTTCTGGACCACGCCCTTGGCGGATTTTTACCGGTCCCCCAGCCTTTTATCCTAGCCTGACCCCCCAATCCTACGGTGATCCTGTCTCGGAACTCTCAACTCTCTCGAGCTCAACGTCTCTGTTGAGGCGAGCACACAGCAGCGATGACTTCGGCTCGCACTAGACTGGGTGCGTTCACCACGCCGTTTACTTATCCGGCTTCTTGCAGTGTCATTGTTCAGGACTGCTCGACATGCTCCACCGGCTGGCAAGGGCAGTCGTGCAGTAACAACCAGTTCAATACACAGGGCGTCCAAGACAATCTTGACTGCTGGCCGCCACGGGACGCCGAAAACCTCTCGAGCGGCGTTGCGGTAATGGGATGGGGGTTCTACTCGCCAGGTTTAGAATGTCCTATTGGCTACGCCACCGCTTGCGCATCGACAGTGGGCGTCGATAGCGGATTTCCTTTCCAATTCTCCCTCTTACCCAGCGAGACGGCAGTGGGATGCTGTCCGACGTACGTATATTCCATTCAGTAGCAGCTGGAGGTTGGTTCGTTGGGTCGAAAGCACAATTACTGATTGAGGTCTTCAAACAGCGGTTATTCTTGCAGTTATAACCCTGGAATCGACGCCGCGCAGACGTGCTACAAATACTACAGCACCGGTTCCTTTCCCACCGTGCAGTGCTCTAAAGGCACCTCTAATAAGTTCTCCTACGTCACCGTACCGGCGACAGTCACGGCAACCATCTCTCCCACCACCTCGGGAGGGTCTCGCTCCACAGTCGAGGCCGTCCTCCAGAACGTGCTCGTCTTCGCTCCTCTGATCCAGATCAACTGGCAGTCCACCGACCGCCTCGCGTCCACTCCACTCCCCGGCAGCGGGACCCCATCGACCTCCCAAACAGCAACACCTACACCTACAACGGGTACCCCAAAGCCAGGCGGGCTGTCACAAGGCGCCACGATCGGAATCGCAGTGGCGGCGGCCATCGTCGGTCTCGTCCTGATCGGCGTATTCGCCATGTGGATGCGGAGACGAAACCGGCGCGCGAAAGTGATGCCGACTCTGCCGCCGAACCCGTACGTGGACAAGCCGCACGAGATCGGCACGACGTACGTGGCCGAGGCGCCGACTGAGAGAGATGCACATGAAGTAGATGGGTTACACGCTTCAGATGGGCTACATAAGGGGGGAGCAGCCAGTCCTCGCTTTGAGATGGCGGGATAATGTGGTGATTTTTTTTTGCAAGTGTTGGCTTTTTAGATCTTGGTTTGGGAGGGTTTACGGCGAGGAGTTACGGATTAATGATCCTGTTTTGGATGATTATCAGCTTATACCACTTCCCCCAATTTTGGATCACTTTTTTGCTCTTCGCGTCTCGATCGCCATTTTCAACAGCCTGACCGTGATGCGCTGGGGGGCTCTCTTGGCGAATTCCGAAGATTTTGGGATGTAACAGCACATCGCTGCAGCGTGTTTGTGCGCTGTCTGTGCACCATCGGGCCCTCCCTACGTTTGTGAGACGACTTGGGAGTCGGGACTCTGGAAAGAATTCAACAATGCTCTTCATACCAAAGTTGGGGTTCCGCTGAAGTGTCCAGCGGCATAAGTTCAGTCAGTCCTGAGTAAGGATCCCATTCCTTCGCCCGTTGGCCCCCTTTTTGCGAAGCCAATGCACGGCGCAGGTTCACGGTGTCAGCAGCAGTGCTGATTGCTCAACCTGATCGTCATAAGAGCTGAATCATTGACTGTGTTTAAGTGGTTGGGGCACTTCCCGGTTAATATGCGCACTGTGGCGCAAGTCTGCTGTGCCGCTTTGGTGCGACCCTCCCACGACGGCTTCTGGCAGTGAGAATGAAACAGGCTGCGAGGAGGTGTGCCCGAAAGATTTGATGCCACGCGGGGTTATCGCGATTCTCACGCAAATGTTTCCAGCTTTGAATCGCGTCGCCTTGCCTCCGAACCCCAAGTTAGCCTACTGAGAAGCATTGCTGAACGATCCGGCTTTCGAAATAAGAGCCGCAGTGGATGTTAGTATCTCTTCCAATCTGACAAGCGGGGAGGTGATGATCTGGGCAGCTGACCGGTAGTCTTTTGTATTGTCAAGCTGGCAAATGAAGTCTCGGAGTCCTGCCTTGAGCATCCAATTATATTCGCTACGAGTTTAAGGAATCTACAATGAGGGAGTCTAACTCTGGATATTGGATATAGAAGGTCCTTCGGCGACAGTTAGACTTCGCTCTATCTGGTGATATAAGTCTTTTCGGTCGGCATCACTTCATGGAGCGTAGACGCTGCATATCTGCCCAAGGAATATCTCTGGATGGATAGTAAATGTTCGATCTATCTGCGCTGCATTTAAAGCCCTTAGCTGGCCGTTACGATCTACGTAATACCCAGAATATCCTAACAGCAACATCTATCTTTAACTTAGGCTCAAGCTGGAAATAGTCCCCCTTCTATCATTTTCAGCTCCGCTTCTTCACACCGATGCTCTAGTGTATGTTGTTCCTCTCGCCTACAAGCAGTAGATTCGCCACATCTTCTTCATCGACCGTGACAATGGCTTGACATACCAGGAGCCTATGGCACAAGTGCTGAGCAGCATGCTTATCCCCGTGAAGACGACGATACCGGCATATCTAAGCAAGTCGAATCTGTCGGTAGAGTCGAGGGCCGTAATGAGACCTCCAGTGATCGGGCCAGCCAGAACATTGCCTATGCCCTTGCCAAAGCAGAACAGACCGTAGATCATAGGCGCCGTCGCCGGATTGCTGCTCACGGTCGTGCTCATCCGCGCCCACACGGCCGTGTAGCCGCTGCCGAAGAACCCGTACACTATCGCGAACACGACGAGCGGCGGCAGAGAGCTGGCCAGGCGCCACAGGGTGAGAGACGCGATGGCCGCGACTGTGGTTGAGCAGACCACGAGAATGTTGAGCGGTATCTTGCGGTCTGACAGGTAGCCGAACAGGAATTGGCCGGCGACTTGGGACACACTCATCAGGGTCACGAGTAGAGCACCTTGCTTCCCGCTAGAGCCGGCCGAGGCCGCGTACGAGGGCAGGTAGAGCGAGGGGATGAAGTAGCCCAGGCCCTGCAGGATGTTGGAGATGGAATAGACCCAGAACAGCGGGTTGCGGAGGAAGCTCCAGTCTGCTCTGGCCATCTGGCTATGTTCTGGGGCAGGCAGGCGACCCTTGAGAAAAGGAATGAGCGGACCTGTCAGGACGACCAAGGCAATGGTTATGATGCGTAAGGTGGTTTTATAGCCGTATTTCTCCAGGAGAACCTGGGAGACCAAAGGTAGAATTGCTCCCGAGACTCCCGAGGAGCCACACAGGATCCCATACGCCATGCCGCGGCGGCTGACCCAGTATTCGTTCACCATGTTCAAGATGGGGTAGTAGAAGATAAGAAAGCCAAGCCCATAAGCTACACCCTGCGTGAGGATGAGTCCCTCAAGAGTCGAGGTGAAGGAGCCGGCCGCCAGTCCGGCGATGCACAGCGGCCACCCGACCCAGATCATCTGCCGCTGGTACTTCTGGTAGCGCTTGATCAGCGGTAAGACGAACGGTGCGCCGAGATACGAGATCCCCGTGGCGACGGTGCCGACCACGGAGATGTAGCGGTTGCCTGCGAACTCCGGGAGGGTCGAGTAATAGCTCTGGAAGACTCCAAACGACAGCGGGAAACCCCAGAGCAGAGCTTCGAACACGAATGCGACGCCGAGCAGCTTCCAGGCGGCTGCCCCACGGTCCGTCGGCGCGAGTTCGTGGATGGTCGGTGGCGGGTGCTCGGTGTCTTGGTTGTCCTCTGGGGACTGCATCGACTGCCCATTGGGCGATGGAAGCGCAGCGTGTGCTGTCATCTCTAGTTGCTCCATGGCGGTAGTAGAGAATCTGAGGAAAAGGTGGGTGAAAGTGGTGAGAGGGGAGAGGGGAGAGGGGAGATAGTGAAATCCTATGTGGGCAAATAGTGGGACGCGTCACGGTGGCCCTTTATCAAAACATATACGGTCTCTCATTCACAATCATCGGTCCAAAGCACCAAGTCCACTTGGTGTAGCGGTATGATCAGAGGGTAACACCTTCTATCGGTCGAGCGTTAGCACCTGGTGGTTAGCTGGATCCCCGCTGGTCATGTGTTCGAGCCTCGGCTCGGACACCCGGTGATTTTTATTTATTCTTTTTGCACTTTTGACTTTTCGATTTCCAAGGCAAGCAGCCTTACAGTGAGTGCCGACTCGAGATGAAGTGTCTTAGTCTATAATGTCTCTTCCTGGAGTGATACTTGAACGATTAAGGTAGGAGAACTTAGGTGACTAGATTTATCTTTTACCTATATGTATGCGTTGCGGTTCTCTGCCCCCATGGCTGGATGGAAGCGATTTTATACCATCATCCGCTTCGAACCTCATGTGTGTCGCTGTCTTGTTACGTGATATTGCCAACCAATGTCAAGCAAGTATGGTTGTCTTTACCGACAAAGCACCAACAAACCTTCGAGTACCTGCACCAATAAATGCTTATTAGCACTGTCTGTCGCCCAGCCCCGCCACCTTCCTCGAGGTTAAGAAAGAGCATAGCACAGCACAGCACCCCAGGACCGAGCAGCAAGATGGATTGGGACGATCGTTTCAAGCTGGACAACAATGCAGCATTTCTCTCCTGGATCCGAAAATATGATGACGCCCGACAAAATCGGCTGACGGATTGGGTCTCGTCTCTCCATCCAAGTCGTCTCGGCTGCAAGCTCGCCACACACAAACTTGACGATAGCCGTGGTGCGTTCAACATGAACTGCAAGATTGAATTCGACAGCGGCGAGAAGTGGATGGTCCGGTTCCCCATGGTCGGGAAATCGATCAATGCGGACGAGAAGGTCGAGATCGAAGTGGCCACGATGAAGCTCGTCCAACACCGGACCACCATACCCATACCTGAGATTAAAGCTTGGGGGTTAGCTGCAGACAACCCCCTTGGCATCGGCCCTTTCCTGATCATGGACTTCGTTGAAGGTGTCAGCGTTGCTGATATCATTCAAACTCCTGACGCCAGAATCATGCGCGAGGATGTTAGCGAGAAGACGCTCGAGGCCATTTTGCGTCAAACAGTCAACTTTATGCTCCAGCTCAGCAAGCTCAGTTTCCCCAGCATTGGCAGCTTGTCCTCAGACTCTACACCGGGTGAGGGCGGGTTTGACGCTTCGATTCGTTCGCGGCCTCTGACTCAAAAGGCTCACGAGTACCTCCTGGAGGGCGGGGTTGATGTTCTCGGTATGTAACGCGACAGTGACTCTTTCTCTTGTTGTGCCTTTGATGTTGACTTCCTGATGTCTTCTAGGCCACCGCCGGGAGACGTTCTCGTCCACGACCGAGTATTTCAACCACGTGGTGGACAGAGACCTGCGCCATCTCCTCGAGCAGCCAAACTCTGTCGACGATGCGCAGGACGCGAGGGAGAAATTCATCTACTTCAATGTCATGAAGACTCTAGTCGCCCGCCATGTCCTGCCAGCCCATGACAAGGGGCCATTCAAGCTCATGTGCGACGATTTCCAACCCACAAACATGATCGTCAACAACGTAGAGGACCTCCAAATCGTGGGCGTCATTGATTGGGAGTGGTCATATACCGCGCCAATCCAGTTGGTCAATTCTACGCCGACTTGGCTCCTGATTCAGTCTCCTAACGCCTGGGCGTCCGTCGACCAGAGGCTCGACAGGTTCAAGAAGCATCTCGAGCTATTCACGCGGATTTTAGAAGAAGAGGAGACGAGTGTCTTGGGGGATGACACTCCCGAAGACCAGAGACCTTCGCAACTGTTGAAGGCCTGCCAGAACCATGGCCGCCAATGGTTTCACTTCTTAATCTTGCGCGGCTTCAACGGGCCCACCTGTGTTCCTTTTACAATGCTCCGGAAGGAGACAGAGGACTGGGACGAACTCGCTGCCACTGTCCGGCAGAAAGACATTGATGCCTTTGTGCGAAAGAAGATGGCAGACTTGGAGGCGTACGACATACAGCTAGCTGCTATGCAAGCGCAGTACAACGCGGCGCTCGGCGGGGATTTGGAAGATCTGGACCGTTTTCTTCGCAGGAATTGCAAACTGCTCTCCCTTGACAGTCGGCGCCACGAGTGGCAATCATGGAGTTGCTTCAAGTGAGTTAGCGAGCCTTGGATTCAGTGTTGATAGCTATGTCGAACTGTCCGGGAGAGTACTTTATTTTGAAGTCATTTCGGAGACTCGAATAACACAAATCAGCGCCAACTGTCGAGCTTTGCACACGCACCGTGGTCAACTTCGGAATCACACTGGTTCTAAATTCTTCTAAGTACGTACCTTAAAGTCGATTTCTGGAATAAACAGCGAACCCCTACTGAACGTCAACAGGCTAGCTCACAAGTCACCTCGTTTCACTTGCCTACTCACAAATTACTCCGGCATGTCTTCTATGTCCGGCGACCAGCTTACATCAGACCGATCTCAACGATGAGTATCAGAGTTCATAAGGGGGGACATGGTAGCTGCTTATCTCTTATCCCTTCACATGAGAAACTTACCCGAAACTACTTCGAATCACGGTACGTCATGGAGGCAAGGCATGCAGCCGATTGGTTTGGTTACGAAGTTAGATGCAGTCATCATTCAAACTGGCTAACGTAAAGCTACTAGTCTAATTACAACGGATTGGTCATCTGTGAGCAAGGCTCAGCTGAACTTGAAGTGCGCGACCTCCGCTTTGCTCTCCCGGTTTTCTTGTCCCCGCGTTTCGCAGCCGTCACCCCAGTCCCCGCGTTTCGCAAGCTCCGCATTCCAGTCTCCGGCCGGTCTGCACAACAACAATCCTCCATGGGGGTCCTTGACCATGAGGTCAAGGTCTTCCCTGGGGGGGCCTCACGTAGTTAAGGGTTACGTAAGGTTAGAGAGAGGCAAGCGGCCAATCCAAAGCCAGAACTACTAGCAGCTTCTATTTAACTACCCTCTTCTTTAACTCCTACCAAACCGAATAACTCCTACCTAACCGATCTCCTTTACCTAGATACAATCTTCTTTGTAATCTCCTTTAACCGCCTTAATTATAGCTCTATAGCGTCGAAGTACATCTTTTGTTTCAAGAGATTAAAGTACTCCTTCTCCTTTGCGACGTCGATCGTATCGAAAGATATTAACTTCTACCTAAAGAAGACTATTGTTTTAAAGTCTTTCGTTTTAATTTCGACGTTGATATCGATCTTAGCGATCGTACGAGCGTTACCGTAGAAGCGTCTTCGTAATAGCCCATCCTTTTTAAGTATTACTATTATCGTATTAAGTAAGGTAATAGGCTTACGCTTCTTAAGCTTGGGCTTAGGAACTTTAATAGCGAAGACTTTAGCTACTATAATAGCTATTAGCTATTAAATAAAGTTCAAAGTACTTCAAATTTTAAAGGAAGAAGAAGAAGTATATAGTTCTAGAGATAGAGAACTACTTCTTAGGAGGCCGAGGTGTTTATATATATACCCTCCTAGGAGTAGGTCAACGGGGTTTTCTAGGTGCCGGAGGGAGTTTATCGAAGAGGAGTTGTTAGACTTGAGCGTAACTTAATTATTCTATATTCCTAGGAATCTCCTTTCCGAAGACTCCTTTTAGGGAAACCCTAGTACGCTAGCCTAGATTAAACTTAGTCCCAATTTTAAACCTCGTTCATTAAGAACGAAGCTCTTTATATAGAAATAGAGCTTATTTATATAATATATATATTTATATATATTACCTACTCTCCTCGCTTACTTTAGCAATATATATTAGCATCGGACCTACGAGTCTAATATACTTCCTTAGATTAATCCTTATAAGTAGTCTAATATCCTTTCGCAACTCGTTCGTCGCTTCTAAAGGTCTTTGTAACCTTTCCCTCAAATCGATCGCTTTTACCTCTCGTAGCCTTAGTCCCGAGGCTATATTACGTAATTAGCTATATTTAAAGGCAACCTTCGAAATATTTTCCTCTCTCTTTCTTTCTCTCTTCTACAATATTATCTTCGTAAGTAGCTTACCTTATAGAATATCGTCCGAATACTCTTTATTAGCTAACTTGTATTATAGGTACCGTTAACTAAGCTTCCTACTATATTAGGGTAAGTTGATAGTTAAAAACGAAGCTCGGAATTCGGTTTTAAGATATTAACGGTGCTTTAGCGGCGAAGATAACGGTAGCGAGGATCGCTTCGGTTATAAATCTAGTTCTCGTAACGACTCTTCTTCTCCGTATAATAAGTAAGTTTGATTAATGAAAACGAAGCTTAGAAGTCGATTTTGAAGTATTAATAGTACTTTAGCAATAGTAGTTTGGGTAGTAGTTCTTCTAAACGTCCTACTAAGAAGCGTAAAATAGGTACGTTTAAGAAGACTAATTGTAAAAAGGAGAGAGAACGCGAGGCTTAGCGTAAAAAGGCGGCTACCGAGGTAGTAAGATTAGCGTAAGTTTCGAGGCTTATTTTCTTATTTTATACCTCGATTAACGATTTTGTAATACGCTAGAGGAGAAGGTGCTTCTATACTTACTATATATAAAATCGGCTCTTATTAGCTAATTAGACGGCTATTATTTCAAAGGCCTAAAGCCTAGTAGACGTTATAATCGCTACTCGCCTAAAGGCTCGTATATATCTATATAAGTACTTTAAAAAGTCGTTATATAGCTCGTTTTACTAATCTAAGGTGTTTTTAGGCCTAAGGACGTTTTTCCGATAGTATTCTTTTTTCTTAATTATATCTATAGTAATAACGTAGTCAAAGTAGTAAGTCTACTCCCTAAGGCTCGTTTAGCTAAAACGAGACTTGTTTAGTTAAAATAAACCTCGATCGTAGTTCTAACCAATTATAGGAGTTAAATAAGCGTCGAATCGTAGCAAAGGTAGTGCTAAAAGGATATAGAGATAGTAGCTTTTTTACCGCTAGTAATCCCCGTTTACGTTGAGTAGTTATAGTTTTGAAGCTTCAAGACTTTGTTTAGTAGGTTATTTAGTCGTTTTAAGAGTTATTTCCGTATTTCGAAGGTTTCCTATAGTCCTTTAGTAGTACTTCTTTAATAAGAACTTTATAACTTAACTTCGAAGGTTAAAACCGTAAAATAAGGTACGAACTCGTTAAAAGAGGTTCTAATTAAGTTGTAGATCTCTTAAGATATCTTCTAATAACTATTTCTTTAGATCGTTATCTCTTCTAGCCTCAATCTATAGTTATAGATTAACTAGACTAAGTTATCTTCGACTTTCGACAAACTATTCGCCTTATAGAAACTTAGTTAGCTTATTTGTAATTATATACGAGCTTCGTTCGTAGGAAATATAGATTATTTTCCGTATTATCTTCTTCTTAAGCTAGTAATTGTAGATATCTATATACTTTAGCTTAGTCCTTAGTCTCTCTACTACGCTTTTTAGAAGCTTAATCGTTTATTAATTATTGTAATAAAGGTTTAATATTAGGTTCTACAACTCGATACCTAACTCCGAAAGTAGTCTTTACTAAAAGAGTCCCTCCTTTACTACTTAAGTAAAGGCTAGTAGTTCCGCCTTTATAATTAATATAGTAACGGTATCTTACTTATTAGCCCTCTAACTAATAAAGCTACTAAAAAGCTTCATAGTATAGGCTTATAAGCTTTTCCTATTAGCGGTATTATTAGCAAACGAGGCGTTATTATAAATTTCAAACTTATCTACTCCTCCGAAGTTTAAAACTAGGAAACGAGTTACATATATATAATTTAATACTCGATTCGTAGTATACTTATATTTTAGCCTTAGGTTTATTATAAACCTTACTAGTTAGAAAACGGCGAAAGTAATATCAAATCGAGTAATAACTACTATATATAATAGCGAGCTAATCGTACGCCTATACTAATTAACGATCTTTAGCTTCGCTACCCTATTAAAGGGTAGAAGCTTCGTTTTACTTATTAGAGTTACAAAGCGTAGGTCTTAATTACGTAAGTTATAAATCTTCTCTAAGTATACTATTTAAGTTAACCAGATTAGGCCTTTTATCCGATTTCGAATAACCTCTATCCCTAGGAACTATTATAGTTCGCCTCCTCTTATAAATTTGTACTTCGCCTTTAGAGCTTTTATAGCCTTTTTAGCAATTCGTTCTTAGCTTTTCTAATATATAAGTACAATATTATCTACGTAGAAGAAGATTAATACTCTATCCCGCTAATAGCAATAGAGCTTATATAATATAGGCTAGAATTCTAACGCTCGTAACGTAGTTCTAAGCTCCATTTGCTATAAGAGAAGTACGATCCAAAGGCCGTATAATACTTTCTTAAGAAGTAGGACTCGTAAATCTACTCCTAGCTTCTTATAACCTAGCGAAGCTCGTATAAAGACTTCGTAAAGCAACTCTACGTTTATAAACGCGTTTACAATATTAAACTATAATAGCTCGAGATCGAACTTTACTATAATAGCTATTAAGGTTCAAAACGATTTACTTATAAGCGTTAAAACGTACGTTTCTTTAGTAATAGGCTTCTATTATTAATTACCTTATACAACGAGTCTTACTTTATATTTCCGAAGGTATCTATACTTATTAATCTTATAAGCGTAAATCTATATATAGTTAAGTATTTATAAGTTACGAATTCTTAAATCGTAGCTCGGAATCTTAATCCAAAAGCCTATCTACTTATAACTTTATAAATAGTCTTTCTTAGCTTAAAAGAACTCCTTCTCAAATCAATATCCCTTTAGACTATAGTATAAAGTAGGTATTAGTAGTAAGCTCCTCTAATAAAAGCCTACTTTTACAAATTCGAAGTTTATTTGCTATATCTAAGCCTCGTTCTTTAGCTTCGACTTACTAAAGCTTAGACGACAACGTTTAACTTTAATTATAAGTTTCTATTAACTCTTCCTAATAAGTAATACTAAAGTCCTAACGTAGAACGCTTAGTTAATCGTATACGCTTCTCTTCTCAAAATCTAAGCTTAGTTTAGCCTTTAGCTTCCTAGCTCTATCAAAGAAGCTAGGAACGAGGATATTATGGATTCTAATAGCGTAGAGAGGAGCTCAAAGCGAGCCTCGGTATATTTTAGGTCTTCACCGTACTAATCGTCCTCTTACTCTTCGATCTCCGTTAACAAATCTTAAACTAAGTTACCAAAATACAAACTATTAATCTCAAACTCGTCTTATTTATTCACTAGTATATTTATTTAATCTAGGGAATCTTTTTAAGTAATAATTATATTTTAAAAACGTTACTAAAGCTCCTCTAATATCTATTTACTAATTATTTTCCGTATTCGAACTTCGTTTAAGCTAAAGAAGTTTTATTTATTAAAGATAATATCTCTCGTAGTATATACTTAGTTAATTATAAGGTTCCAAATACGAAAGATATTAATTAAGTTATATCTAACTAGGTATCCGATCTAGGCTTTAGAGATTAGCTTAGACTTAAGCCGTTATCGTTTCTTCTATACGTCTATAGTTATTACAAAGGCTTTATAACCTATAACTTTTAGGTATATAATTCGAGGTTAGTTTTCAATAAACGAATCTAAGATAGCCGAAAAGAAGTTCTTATACAACGTCTTCTACTTTAGGCGGTACTTAAGAGTACAATTAAGTATATAGATAGTTATTTTAACCATTTTAGGCTACAACTTAGTAGAAAGCTTACTTTAGATTACTAATAATCGTACTTTCTCCTTAACTACCCCCTTAGCATATTCTCTAAAGCTATTCTACTACTAAGTACGTAGTATATACTTTTCCACTTAAATACCCTCTTAATTTAGCTATACGTAGATCGAATAAGCTTTTCAAAGCTCGTTATCTATCTCAATAACCTTAACTTTGATTTAATACCTTATTATTAATATTTGAATAAAGTTTTAAAGTATTAAAAGTAAGTTATTTATTTCGCGGTTCTAAAAGTAATAATCCTACGTATAGTCTAACATCCTATCTAATATTACGGCGTACGAAGTAAACTCGTAAATTCCTTTTTAATAGTCGTAAAAGTTAAGTAAGACTCGCTCTCTTAGTTTCGAACTTCGTTTCTTTATTTTATAATACTCTTATCGCTTTATCTTTACGATTCCGCAAATATCGTATTCGACTATTAAGGGGCCCGTAATCTTAGCTCCGTAAGTATAATTAATTAGGTACTCTAATACCTTAGGTCTTAGGTGCCCTAGTCTACGGTATTAGACTACCGTATCAACCTTTCTTAACTTCTTCTTAGTCTAAGAGTTGAATTATAGCTTCCTTATTATAAACGTAGCTCCTTTTATAGAAACGGTTAGATATTCTAATATATATTAATCGTAGTATTAAATTAACTTATAAAATAGTTGTCTATTATAATATCGGATTATATCTTACTTATCTCTTTAATTCTACTAATATCCTAGTTGCCTTAGCTATTTTAGAGATACTAAGTTAGTACTTATCTTTAAATAAAAGGCTACGCCGTTTAGAGTAAAGAAACGAAGCTTATTTATCGTATTTCGTACTTTAATATCTATACTCTTATATCTATAGATAGGTAAATAACTTAATTCTACGAATACGCCTTTTTATAGAGGTACGTATTCGTAATTATAGAATCTTAAAATCTCGTTAAAGATATAGAGTATTAACTCTAAGTCTAAGATTACCGAGTTACGTAATAGGTATTCGAAGTTCGATATAAAGAAAGAAGTTACGCGTTAGGAAACTATCGATCGATTAACTCGTTATCAACTTATAAACTCTTCGCCTTTCTTAAGCTTCGAATATAAGTCTCGAACCTCTTTACTACTCTTTAGCCTTTTTTTTTACTCCTAAGCCTACGTCTCGTTAATTTTTATCCGCGGAGGCTTATTCTTTAGGAATATAACCTAGTAGCTAGTAGTATTTGCTCGAAGATAGTTTTAATCGTATAAGATATAAAAGTCTCCGTTGCTTTATATAAAGTCGAAAACTTCGTTTCTTAGACGTTTTCTAGATTATTATTAGCGATAGTCGTTTAAGGATTCCGTCTACTTATTATTATTCTATTTCGTAGCTTAGAATATTAGTCCGAAGCTCCCTTTCGCAACTTCCTTTACTTAAGTCGGAAATTCGATTACTTTCGAAGTATTAACTATCTTCTAACGAAAATAGGCGACGAAATCTATTAGAAAGTAAGTTCCGCTAACGATAACTACTCGCTACTAACTCTACTCTACTCTTATAAAGATAAGGAAATATCCTTTCAAATATTAAATAAAGTCTAAGAACTAGGTTATAAGGTTCTAAATTTCGACTACTTTTACGCTTATTATACGTTATATTATTGTCTCCTATAATATTATCTAATCTTCCTAGTCGATTTTAGGTTTTAAGGCTTAGCTTAGTACATCGTTATAACGTTTCTAAGCTTAATCGTATAAAACGAACTCGTCGATACTATATACGCGTTTAAGGTTAAAGTAGAACTACGCAATATTTCTATTAGCTACGATACCGCTTATATCGAAGCTATAGGTTATTTTGAAGTTCGATACTATCGTATTATTTATCCAATTAAGAATATTCTAAATAACTTTATATTCTTCCTTATACCGAGTTTCGTTAAAGCGGTAAATCTACTACTTAAACTTAAGAGCTTTATTATCCTTAGGTAGTAAGTTAAATAAGCCTTTCGCAAATTCTTCTCTACAAATAAACTTCAACTTCGTATTTAAAACTTTCGCCTTATAGTTCGTAAACGTAGGCTTAATTAGCTTCGGAGTTTATACTACTTCGAAGTCCTTTAGATTTTCGAGGTTAACGAGGTAATCGATATTTTCGGCGTTAACCTTAATTCCGAAGGCCTTATCGAATTCCTTCTAATCCTTTAAGCTACTTAAGATAATTTTCGATATTTCGAATTAGAGATACTACTTTAAAGTAGTATATCTTAAAAACGAAAGTCGTTTATTAATTCTAATACTTATTTCGGTAGTTATAGCTATCTTCTTACGAATTATAGCTCTGAGACTCTTAATTGTTAGACCTAAGTGTAACTTAATTGTTCTATATTCCTAGGAATCTCCTTTTCGGAGACTCCTTTTAGGGAAACCCTAGTACGCTAACCTAAATTAAGCTTAGTCCCAATTCTAGACCTCGTTCATTAAGAACGAGGCTCTTTATATAGAAATAGAGCTTATTTGTACAACATATATATTTATATGTATTACCCACTCTCCTCGCTTACTTCAGCAATATATACTAGCATCGGACCTACGGGTCTAATAGGAGTTATACGGCCTTAGAGTTTAAGAAGGTTTATCTCTATTCGGCTCGTTTATCGATACAAACCTTAAAACCTACGTAGCCTAGTTTTATCGGCTCGCGCCTAATAACCTTTTTTTTTTGGGACTGCCTCGCAGCCGTCACCCCAGCACAACAACAACCATCCGGATCTCCGAATCCCGCATCGCCAATCTCATCGGAATTCCCGCGGCACTTTTGCCGGCTATGCGCCTCCTAAATGTCCGTACACGGCAACTGGAGGAATACCACGGCAATGACATCCCCAAGTACGGCATATTGTCGCACCGATGGGGCGACGAGGAGGTGACCTTCAACGACATCAACGGAGAGAACGGACCGCCCGATATATTCGAAGGCAAGGCCGGATATCACAAGATCGACTTCGCGTGCCGACAGGCGCTCGCGGATGGATTCGACTACACCTGGGTCGACACTTGCTGCATCAACAAGGCGAGCAGCGCGGAGCTCACCGAGTCCATCAACTCCATGTTCTCCTGGTACCAGGACGCCGAGACCTGCTACGCGTATCTCGCCGACGTACCGGATGATTCCGAGCGACCTTTTCTCGAAGAACTAGCCCACCGCAGCAGCCGGACCTTCGAGCATGACCGCCAGATCGGTAAGACCGCCTTCGCGAAGAGCGGATGGTGGGGTCGCAGCTGGACGCTGCAGGAGCTGCTTGCTCCTCCTGACGTCTTCTTCTTTGCCGAGAACTGGACCTTCCTGGGCACGCGCGGCAATCTGGCCAGCGTGATTCATACCATAACGCATATCGACACGGCTGTTCTCCTCGGCATGAACGAGCCGAAGCATTGCTGCGTGGCAAGGAGGATGTCGTGGGCCGCGAGACGGACTGCGACGCGCGTGGAAGACATTGCGTACGCGCTGCTCGGTCTGTTCAACATCAACATGCCGCTTCTCTACGGAGAGGGGGACGGCGCTTTCAAACGACTCCAGCAGGAAATCATCAAGTCTTCCGACGACCAGTCCGTGTTCGCGTGGAACTACGGCGCCAAATCCCCGCCGCTGCTGGCCCCGTCCCCTCGGCACTTCACGCTGTGCTACGACGTCGTGCGCTGGAAGTCGCCGGGAAGCGGCATCCCATACACCTTGACCAACTCAGGCCTGAGCATCACGCTGCCCATCTACCGCAACCCAGAGAACGGTCGCATGTACGCCGCCCTGGGCTGCAGGCGCGAGACGAACTTCACAGACTGTCTCGCCCTGGAAGTCCGCAAACCGTCCGACAGCGACGACAAAGACAACAACCACATCATCGGCGTGAGCAGCCGGCGGCTGGACTCGGTGCCCGCCGAGAAGTTGCCGCTCCCGAAGGAAGTCCTGTTTGCGTGGGACCCGTTCTCCAGACTGCAGCGGGCGTATCCGTCGCGACAGTGCCTGTTCAGGCTCGAGAACCACCTCGGCTCTGCAGACGCGGCGTTTGCGGCTACCTGCTGCTCGCCGCCGGAGTGGTGGAACACGCGGATGACGCATCTGCGGGTCAACGATTACATTAACCAGGAGTGTTTTGCCGGGTTCAGGAACGTGGAGGGCTTCGAGTTTGCGGTGTCTGTGTATGCGCGGGACAAGGCGTTCTATCGCGCTTCGGTCACGTCGCCGATACCGGAGCAACCGAAGCCTAAGACGGCGGAGGCGGCGGTAGTGGAGAGGGAGGATGAGGATGGCCCAGAGAGTTTGAGTAGCCGTGGACGACAGGCTAGTACGGAGTGGGATTCTACGGACGATACCTGTCGGTTCACGATGTCCATTGGTGGCAGCTACAGCATTGCCGGTAGTCTCGAGAAGACTGCTTTGATGGGAGAGGAGGTCTATGTGGTCGACATCAAGGTTCACGTGGCGGGTGTCAAGGTCGAGGACTGCTTCCAATGTGCTCACAGGGAGGCGCCCAAGTCCCATGACTCTGTCACCACTGCATCACGGACGTTATCAGGCAATATCCAGCGGCGTCTGACTCCACGGTCGACATTCTAAACAGGCTCCAGGACTATCCTCGCTATTACGGACTACATGGCGTATCGTCTTGCGACTGGCAGACAAGCTATTGAGTAAGGCCTTCTGGCCGAAAAATGAGGGAAAGTGAAGAATAAGGTAGACATCACGCTCCTCCCGTTAGCAGATTCCACGCTTCGTCGGTTTGGAGGTCATCCTCAATACAATAGCTCCTCGCAATTTTCACAGTCTCCTCGAACAGCTTCATCCACGATCCCGGTCCCTTATCCTGCGTTTGCGACTTGCGCAGCCTGTCCAGCTCCTCCGGACTGAACGTCTCGATAACACGGATAAGCTTGCTACCCCAGTCGTAGGTGTTCTGCCGAACGACGCGCGGAATCCGTCCGTTCCCGTCGATCAAAAGGAATATCTCGCGCATCGTGTCGATGGCGCTGATCTTTGTCTCGTACGGGCACTCGGCCGTGGTCTTGGAAGCGATGGTCTGCAAGCTCTGCTCGATACCGGAGGCGACATCGAAGCCCTTGGCTTCCTGTCGGGAGTCGGACAGGCGCTCGTGCTTGACATACATCTGATCGAAGGCCTTGTCGTAGTGAGGCCAGAAGTTCTGGGGACGGGCGGCCTCACGGGCGGCCTTGGCTTGGTCGCGGTTGGTCTTGGCACGGTGTGCAGAAGCGATCTTGGCCGCGATATCGGGGTGGGCGGCCGCGGCTTCGACGAGCATCTTGGCTTGAGCGTTGGCGGTCAGGCTGGTAAGCATCTCGGTGAGTTGTTCGGGCGAATAGGCCGTGACGGCGTCGCCGTCGGTGCGGGCACGCTTGGCTGGGCGACTCATGCTGGCAGTAGCAAAAGTTGCGGCTGAGATTTCCTGTACTCATATTAGCAAGCGGTGCAACATACGGTCAAGAGAGGTGCGCTCATCGTGGGTGAGATACTGACTTCCATCTTAAGATGATGCTGCCGTAGGGGATGGTTTGCGATGGTGCGAATGAAGTTCCACCGGCGACGGTAAGTAGAGTCAAATCGCATACAAATGGTTCAAAAAAACGTCAGAATGAATCTTACAGGTGACAGGTCTAGTCCAGCTCCCAGATACTTGGTCGTCTTTCGGCTTCGTGGTTGTACTGCGTTGACATACCGGAGGACCTCGAGGAAGTGGATCTCTGGGCAGCCACTGTAAGAAAACCACTTAACGCGTCCTGGCGCGTGGTTAACGCGTCCCAACACGCTAAGGTAGATACCCAAACTCAGGTACCTTGAGATTTCTCCTGACCACCTCGGCAACCACTAAAGATTGTTTGAGAAGTACGATACCTTGATTGTACCTAACCAGCAATATGGCAAAAAGACTAGTGCATTGCAGTCAACATCAACTAACACATCTCAGACTGGTTTCTCTCGAGACTGCCAACTTTCCTGAAACCTCGACTGTCCGCTGAAGAGGACCAACATTGCCTTCAGCCGCGTATATAAAGCATCCAGACAACACTTCCGATAACAGATTTTGAATATCCATTCCGTCTACACTCCCAATCAGGGGCGTAATAGCTGATCGAAGTGCCCCCGAGATGTTCAAAGATCGAACCAAAAATGGCATATCCGTGAAAGCCCCATCATACAAGGTGCCTAAGACCTCGATTTCTGCCTTGGGACCTCGGAGGGTTTGCCAAAAACGATTCTAATTAGTATCTTCTAAGCTGTGGCTAGGCCTTCCGAGCCGGGCTGCTGGAGAAAGGGCATATCTAGGCCGAGGATCACACCTTCTCCCCCCCCCCTCCCCGTCCACCTCGCAACAACCACGGCACGCTCATGGTGAACAGCAGCGTGAACCCAAAAGCCAACCACTGCAAAACCTGCAGCGCCATGCCGGGCTTAATCACCAGCTGCGCGTCACCGCTCACTCCAGACAACAGAGCAGAGTACTGCAGCGCCCCCGCCGTCTCGCTCGTCGACAGACTAGCAGTGAAACTCAGCGCGGTCGACAGACACAGACTACCCATCGTGCCGGCCCTCAACATCTCGCCCTGTCGCGGCTTGTCCGGGTTGGGGTTGTTGATGTTGCGCTTGAGCAGGGTTAGGAGGATCATGCCTGCCAGGAAGAGGACGCCTGCGCCGGCGAGGATGGGGATGAAGATCTGGCTCTGCAGGATCAGGGCTGCTGAGAGGAGGGATTTGAGTTGCAGGGTGGAGGGGGTGAGAACGGAGCGCGGTTGGGTGCTGTTCAGGTCTGGGAAGAGGGTCGGGAAGACGGTGTCTGCTGTTGAGCGGGCGGTCGAGAGGCAGTGGGCGACGGTGCCGTTTGAGGTTGAGCACATGCCTGGGGTGTGTTAGTGGTGTTCACGGTGAGCAGGAGAGAGGAAGGGAACGAACCGAAGTAGCCTAACCGGACTTCAGGGAAGGAGGTGGCGTTCTTGGTGAAGGAGACGATGTAGAGATTCGGGAGGGCGGGCGAGGTCGATAGGCAGCCGGCTAGAGAGAGTGCTGTGTCTTGTCAGTTGGGCTTCTTTGGAGCGGACTCAGGAGGTTCTCACCCTGGAAAAGGAGGACGGGTATGACGAGGATATACGGTATGTACCGCACGCTGAGTTTGGCTGTGATGTCTGTCAGTCCAGACTCCTGGCTTATATATGGGGACATCGGAGAGGTGGCCACTCACAGATGATCGCTTTTATGAACGGCATGATGAAGTATTAGTTGATTAGGTGGGACGCAAGCGTTGAACCGTGGCGAGGTAGGGTTTACAGCAAGACAGCAAGTGGTTGAGGTCTTGATGAGTTGAGGTCATGAGGCGAGGTCTAGATGGAGATAAACGAGGGAGTAAGTTGCACAGCAACAGATTAAAGAATGCAACTGGAACGCCAGAAAGAGTGAAAATAGATGTAATATCCTTTAGGATCGTAGTTCACTGGGAACTGTTGAGACTCTTGAGTGTCGATGGCTGGCACTTATACACAGCAGCAGTTTGAAGTGTGGGGTCGTTCGAAGTGAACACGGACAATGAAGCTTCGCTAAAGTCACTTGACGAAACCACCTTGATTTGCTGTGCGTGTCTCTCAGCAGTTTGGGCAAGCGCGACTCTGTCGTTTGTCTGGAGAGGGAGTGCCGCGAGGCCGATGAAGGAAGCTGATTCGCCGGCGCTTAACGCCCCCCTGGACCCTTGACCGCGAACATCACTGGGCTGCAGGCGAATGCAGACAAAGCAATGCTAATTTTGGACATATGCTGTGTAACAGATCTCGCTCGTGCAGACAGACGCCTCTACTCCTTCTATCCAAGTCTAACTCGCTATTTTCTCAACGATAGATGAGACCGTTGGTATGTGATGAGGTCAAACATCAAAACATATCGCCAGCCCCTGTTCCAAAATATGAGCGCCATCGTTAATCCATACCTATACACCAAAATAGATCCAATGAACACCAATTAGCAAACATCCTTCACGCTGCTCATCTTGTTTTCGGCTTCCTTGCCTCGAAAAGCAGGACCGTTCCGACAACCTCGAACTTGACGTCGGCAAAGGACTCCCGCAGTGGCTGTACAATTGACTCGGCATCATCGTCCCAGTTCTGGAAGCTCCCAGCCTTGTTGTAGGCCGTCATCAGGAAATTGCCGAAAAAGTTGTGCTGCACGCCCTTGCCCAAGATCGTCGTGCCGAACAACACGCCGTCGTCCTTCAACAGCGGCGCCAGCCGCTGCAGACCCTGGGCTTTCCTCGCCGGCGGACCCGGCACGCAGTGGAGGAGAAACATGCACGAGATGGCATCGAACTTGTCCCCGCCCAGCCGAGCTTGCGTGATGGCAAGCTCGCTCTTTGCATCCGGCTCCAGGAAGTCACCGTGGACTTTGTTGGCCGTTACCCCCGGGTGCGCCGCGAGCAAGCGCTCCGACGCGGCGTCCAGTGAGTTTGTGTTGAGGTCCACGACGGTCACCTCGCTGCCTTCTGGTATTGGGGCATGCTCCAAATAGTAGCCGGTTGCTACGCCGATGTCACACAGTCGGAAGGGGTCTTTTCCACGTGCTGATGCAAGGTTACGACTGTAGAAGGCCCGTTGCTTGGCTGCTGAGCAGCACCATGCGTACTGTCCGATACGTCAGCAGTGTTCAACAAGGCGAGATGATACAATGTACGAACAGAATTTGAGATGTTCAGAACCCAAGCATCATATACCCAGCGCAAGAAGAACGGACTATAAACAGCAGCGCCGGGGGCAGTGTCGGTAACGGTCATGCTGGACGAGGGCGGACAAGAAGACTCGACCGTGTGCACCGATGGAAAGAATATTTGGAATGGGGTCGGACAGAGGACCTAAAGGGGCCTGTGAAACAGACGAGATGTGTACATTATTATATATTGTGTTGTCGTATATACGGACGTAAGCTGACATGCGCTAATAGCCTGCATTTTAGAGCCACCAATTATCGCGGCCGAAAGGGGGCAGCAAACAACAGAAAAGGGATCCAATATGCGAGGTCGGAAATCCGAATGAGTTGCCGAACTTGCGATTACGCGCACTGTTGGCTGCGCCGCTTCGGGATATAGCCGGATGCTTGGGTCTTCCATGCTCTATTGCTCCTATTGCTCTATTGGACCCGTGTCTCGTATTTAGGGCGGGACAGTTCGGGTTCTGTGGTTGGAACTTGGGGTTGTTTATTGCCTTCCAGAATTTCCTTGGAGTGAGACATCTCGGCTTCGCAAGGGAAACGAATTAGAGCCTAGTATTCGTACAATGGAGAAGACCGGGGGTACCACGAACCGAACCCACATGCGGATTTCGGACTTCCTAGTCCTCTTATTATGCCAAGTGCCGACTCTTCGGCCAACGACTCTTCACCATGTCGCCGGTGTTAGCGCTTGTCATTGTGGAATGTGCATGGCACTAGCAGGGATTCCTATAGGTTGATCTCTTTGTTTCATCCCTCACCACTGACCTTATAACAGGCGAGATGCTCATTATTCCACGTCTCTTCACCGACCGTCAGCACTTCACCGCTTGGCGTAAAGTGTCGTTGACAGACTAATGGTCCAAGTTCCGACAGTGAGCGCCAAGGATCGTCTTTAGCAGTCCTCTGTTCCAGAACCGGAATTCCAAAGGCACATTTCAGGGGCGACGCACATACGACTGAGTCCCAGCTTTGCTGTATTCAGTTATGCCCCAAGCACCAGGAATGAGTGTCGTTGCCCATTGACCGGAAGATCCTGTGACCAGAAAGCATAGGACGGATTCAGACATTGGATGTTGGACGCCTTGGCCGTGAGACGTGGCTTTGCCGCCTTCGCGCCTGATCTCAAGTCACCAAGTGCGAAGCGGTCTACCGCCGTTTTCCAGGATGTAGCGGCTTCTTCAGCATTCTTTGCTTCCGTGACTGTCGGTGTTGGGTTAGGTTTGCAGCCTTAGTGGCAAGCGAAGAAGGGAAGTGTCTGGACAGCGCGAGCTTACTGCTTGCAGAGCGCGGAGTATGCATTTTAGACAAGCGCAATTGGCAAAAGCCGGAATCATTGTACTTCATGCCGTCGCACTCGAAGTCCATGTCCTTCATGCACTCGCGAAAGACCTCCTGGAGACCGAAATGTAGCACCCGCCGCGAGAGGAGCCGCTCCTCGCACGCCCATCCGCGCCTCGCAAGGGGAGCGATTTCGTTGGAGTCCCTCGGACCAGGTGGCTCTACTGTTCGGACTTCTGGCTCAGCATGCACTTCCTCTTCCTCAGTCGCTACAACAAGGTCGAGGATCTGGGTTCGAAGGGTAGAGGGCTCTTCCTTACCGCAGAGTCTGTGGTTTGTCAGGTACTATTCGCATCCAGTGTGCATTCCTTTTTTCTTCATGAGAGATACACAGAGAAACTGCGATCGGTGTACAGGACAACCGATACGGATACATCCCGTCAGGAAGGATGAAATCAAGTTCAATGGGCAAAAGGCTTAAACATACCACGGAAGGTACCTAAGGTACGTCTTAGGCAGCTATTTCTCAGTGGAGGTAGATGGTGCCTTCCTCAAGTGACAGTGTCCTTCGAGTAGCCGGCTTAGAGGGAAGTCGCGGTCTCACCTCCTTCCTCGCAGATCATGTCTCCCGATGAATTGCGGTAAACATGACGCGACTAAAATTTGGATGTCAAGCTTTTTTTTCGCAAATCATCATCACACCATCCTTCTCTCCGACGCCTCACCTTGCCATCGGGATCATCAGCTGTCGAATGGTTACCAGTCGAGAGATCATCTACGCAGCGACGCCAGCTTCAATCACAGTGGGAGCTTGTCCTGGGCCCTCAAGAGTCAGTGGCCACTGCGTCCTTTTGCCATTTTCAGTCGTTCCAGGTGATTCTTTGGGTTGTTCAAGCTGTTCTCCTGCATTCCTCTTGTTGCCATTGGGGTGACATCGCTCTGGGAGGAACCAAGTTCCGCAGAGACTCTATTGTCCTTGGGCAATACAATACTACAAATCTCTGGTGCTAATACGTTTCTACAGTGAACGTTTCTACATTCACGGGTTCTTTCACCATTAACGACTCGGATGGCTACAGGACTTACAGAAATCACAATGGCCAGTGGACTGTGACAGTGCGCGGCAGATGTTACAACGTTCTCAATGGAGTAGTCCAGGCTGTGCTCAACGACTACAATGTTCGATTCATTGACACCGGCTATCATCCTCGCAACAACGGTCGCAGCGCCCGTCGCCGAAACCGTCGCAACAATCGTCGTCCCATGTTCCAGGGAGGACGCAACCGTACGCATGAGATCACTGGCCCCACCGTCACTCATGACCAGGTAAGAACTCTCCATAATGCATATGACGATGGCGTAGCGACTTGTCTGAAGCTGACCACATTCATAGCAAGCCAGAGAACCCCACCATGGAGAGGAACAACAGAGCCGCAATACGAATGCCACAGTCGCCCCACCCACAGTTGCTCACGACCCAGTGAAGCATGATCCTGACGAACCCAAGGCGGATATCAAACGCGAGCCTGAGGGAGCTGCCATGCTGCCACAGATGGAGACCCAGCGTTGCATGTTCAAGGCCCCAGAGCCTACCATGAAACTGGAGCACGGGTGGAATGAGCTGTCAGTGAAGGTCGACACATTCATCAAGCACAGTCAGGCAGCCAAGAAGTTGAACGAGGACCCGGTGAAGCATGATGTGACTGGAATGACTGGTAGTCCCTCTGCATCGGCTCATGTCAAGCTGGAGAACCCTTATATCAAGCAGGAACAGGACTGATTGGCACAAGTCAATGTACTTCTGCGGGCGCCAACATCGATATGGCGATATGGTTGATGATTGAACTCCGGTATGGGATACAGTGTCGTTCTTCGCGTTTGTTACTCCCAGCTATTAGTCACCCTCTTAGATATACGTGGGACAAGCACCTAGCTATCTTACCTCATGTTACACAGGTCTATCGAGTGGAAATGCCTGTGAGCCATACTCGTTCCCCACGAACTCTCCCGTTTGCATAGAAATAACCGCATCCGACGATATGGGGGAGGTGACAACGATGGAACATCCGGCGTGAGACTGGATCGAGATGGAGTAACACGGTGTTACTGTTACACGACATTGACACCTGTAACATGCAGTTTGCAAGTGTTCGGTGTTCCGACTGGTGACACAGCATGCGACCAGCTACATATCACATCTGTCAAAGAACTGTTCACTTGAGGATATTTCTTCGACCGTCCATCATCCAGCGCCTTGCTTCAGATCTATGATACAAAGGCTAACGGACGGTCCACAATTGGAAAAGAGACACCACTTTCTCGTACAGACAATGCATCTCGATACAAATTTTGACTGACCGATGCTGAACGACTTGTATCTCCTCCACAGCACTGACAGCTAGGGTTGATTGTGCTTCCCGAGGATTCGACGTACTCGAACGGGACAGGAACACCAGGACAGAGGACACCTAGCATTGGTATTCGGGCCGCAGGATCCTGATCCAGCTTGTTCTGCTTGAAGAGTGGCGAGGTGGCCAGCTGGATTCAAGGGTTCCAAGTGGTCATATTCGCATGTGTAAGGTACCTACCGAACACATTCATGCAGTAGTCCGTCCAACGCTCCTGATAGCAGACACCGAGACCGCCAATGGCAACCGACAACCAACAACTGCCTTAGTCTGCAGACAATCGTACATTGGAAGGAGTGTTGGTCTGTACTTAAAGCTCGGCCCTCTCCTTGAGGTTCTGACTCAAGTACTTACATTTCACGTTCTGGTCCTTGATTCACTCTCTATTCCTCGACTCCGTACCAGTGTACATTTTCACCTGTCTCCTTCTTATGCACGGTTCACCCCTAGGGTCTCATATATTAACCCATAATCTTCACCCACCTTGTGTCACTACTTTCTTGACAACACGGGCCCTTCGCAACTTTGTACCACCCAGCAAACAGACAGGCAACATGAAGGTTGCTATCATCGGCGGCGGGCCCTCCGGGCTCGTGACCCTGAAATACCTCGCTACCGCCCACGAATACTTCGACGGACTCGACCCGATAGATGTCCGTCTCTTCGAAGTCGAGAAGGAGATCGGCGGCACGTTCCGGTACCATATGTACCGCGACGCCGAGGTAAGTGACACATCGCTGGCCAAGACATGCATCCTGCAGTCGATATTGATGTCCCGTCTCTGCAGCTTGTCTCGTCCAAGTACCTCACAGCATTCTCGGATCACCGCTTCCCATCCGAAGCACCTGACTTTGCGACCCCGGAGTCATACGTCCGATATCTCCAAGAATATGTCAATAAGTTCGGGCTCTATAAATATATCCAGTGGGGAGCCAGAGTTACCAGCGTTCGTAAGTCCGCTGGTGGTGGACATGTTGTACGCATTGACAGCAACGGCATGGAAGAGGAGGAGTGGGAATGCGATGCCGTCGTGGTCTGCTCTGGGCTGAACCAACTTCCCTGCTGTCCCAACGTACCGGGGCTGACAGAAACTGGTCCCAGCAAGGTACTTATACCCGAGTGGCAACCTTGACACTCAGCGCTTTGCTGACCGTTTACAGTCGAGGTGTCAAGTTGCCCACTCGCACAATTACAAGGGCAATGAGTTCTTCGAAAATGCCAAGACAGTCGCCATCCTCGGAGGCGGAGAGTCGGCCATGGACATTGCTTACCAGGCCGTCACTCATCCCGATGTCGAGAAAGTCGTCATGTGCACCCGCAACGGCTTCCTGGTCGCCCCGAAGATAACTCCAGAGCCGGTCATCTTTCGTGTTTGGGGCAAACCGTATCCCGGCAAGCGACCCAACAAGCCGATCGACGTCACCGTCGCGAGTCTCTTCGACACAATGTATGTGCCGCCGAGCCTCCAGAGAGGCCCCTTTCTGTGGCTGTACTATGACCGCTGGATCAAGTACATATTCTTCCTCATCTCTGGTTCCAGCCAAGGCATCGACCAGTGGGTCGGAGGCGTGCCGTCGACAAGGCGATATGCTGACGGACGTGAGTTGGCAATCGTCACTCAACCCGAAACATTACTAACAATCTCAGTGTTCCTCGTGAAATCCGACAAGGCCGTCCCGTACATGTCCGCGCAGCACCGCAAAGGGTTCTGGAATAAGATTCGAAGCTTCATCATCAACGTGCCCGTCAAGGACACCGGCAACCAAAGCATCGAAGTCAAGGGATGGACGACGCATATGGCTGAAGACGGCACCTTGAACATTTTCGAGGGTGACTCAATGGCGGCTTACAGGTTCAAGCCAGACCGCGTCGTCCTTGCCACCGGGTATGAGACGAGCTTTCCCTTCTTGCCCAAGGACGAGCAGTATCCTACTCTCCAAGAGGCTCGCGTCCGAAACATCTACCGGACTATCGAAGAGGGCTTCGCCTACATTGGGTACGTCCGCCCATCGATCGGTAAGTCTAGCCTCTCGCCCTAAAAGGCCGCAGTCCACCCCCTGCCTGGCCGGCACTGACAACTTTTAAGGAGCAATCCCTCCCCTAGCCGAGCTCCAGGCCCAGCTCTGGGTATACCGCTGGTTGCAGCACCGCCACAAGAACACCCTCATCCTAAACAACCCGCTCCCCTCCTCCGCCATCGCTCCCTACGAGCTAGACTACGCCCTCCACGCCCGCGGCTCCTACGACCTCTTCGCGACAAAGCGCGGCGTCGACCACGAGAGCTACGCCTACCAGCTCGCGCTGGACCTGGGCGCGGCGCCGACGTTCTCGCATATAATCACCAAGACCAGCTGGCGGTGCGTGTACACGTGGGCCATGGGGCCGAACTTCAACACCAAGTTCCGGCTTGTCGGGCCCTGGGCCGACCCGAAAGTTGCCGTACCGATTATGGAGGGGGAGCTGTTTGGGGTTGTGAAGAGGACGGGTGGAGTGGTTTGTGAGTCTTTTTCGATTTTTGTTACCACTTGCTGGGATCCTTGATGTGGGTAGTGCTGACAAGGTGCTTTTAGTCTTCCTCACGTACACGGTCCTCCCGCTTGTATTGTTTGGTGTCTTGAGCTTGGGTATCATGCTTGTTCAGCAGGTGGTTGCTGGTCTCGTGTGGCTGTGGGAGTCTGTCTCTGGCTTGTGGGGTGGAGATGAGGGTGGTGCTGAGAGACAACCGGCACCGCTTCGACAGGGTGACGGTTTGGCCGCAAGTATCAAGGTCGATTGATTCTTGCATGGCGATTTTATCTCAGGTGTATCCAGTCTGGCATGATATACTACATTGCACACTAGGTCTAGCTAGTAACCCCTATTGTTGACTCATCTCATTCTCGTATCGGATCACGTAAGATTCGCACCGACTTGCAGTTGCTTAGATGTGATTCAAATGCCAGTGCCTTTGAAATAAGTCAGAAATAGCGATAGAGTTGAGACAAGCTTAGTCTCTATCGGACCGAGAGAAGGCGAGGATTTACGCTGACTCCGATGAGAAAGAGCGAGAAATCTGATTAGGGTATCTATATGCTGTACAGTCTATATGTGTCTATTCAGACGGAGCCATTAATAATGAGTCGGCGTCCCGAACGGGCCCGAGACCCCTATATCAGATACAATAAGTTGTTGTGTAAAACACCCGGAATCGATTGCAGCAGCACCAGAACCCAACCAAAATAGGTAAGCACTGCTCGGTGACCGTTGACTGCATATCTGGACCGCCTGTGCCGTGTTGGTGATGCGGACGTATGTGACACCAGATTCGACAACTCGCTGGAAGACCAGAGGCTCGCAGTTCGAACAAGCAAGGACATTTGCAAGCTTGTCGAACTGGAGGGGCTCGGCTACGGGAGGAAGGTGAGAGTACGCGACCCAGGTCTGGGCCTCTGTGCCGTAGGGTGCGGAAGACGCCAACTGAGCCTTGATGATGGTGAGATAGCCTTCTGGTGTGAGGTTGAGGCGAGGCGCGGTGGAGTTACTTCCTGCTATACGTGAATACTGGATCTTGTTGGTGGCACTCGCGTCCGAGGTTACGAGATAATTGCCGGAAAAGGAGGTGTCCTGCTGGCGATATGAACGAACGTAGAAGCCTGACGTGGCTGCAGCTGATAATGTCGTGGAGGAAGAAGCCGTGGAGGTCAAAACAGATACTAGGGTAGTAGTGACCTCGAGTTCGGTGGTGCTCTCGACGGTCACGGTTTCGGTCACCTCGGGCAAGATGGTCGTCGAAGACAGGGTGACGATTGTAGTGACATCGGGTGCGGATGAGGTTGTGAATGTTGTCGAAGTGGTCGTAACTGGAGCCGCGGTGCACACGACAGAGGCAGTCGACACGGGGATAGTCAAGCAGGCACAGGCGCTAGAGATCCTGCTGGGATCGTAAGTCTCGGTGACTTGTTGGGACAGGGGTGTCTTGGCTGCGGCCGGTGCTACGGGCGACACGGTGGTGGTAACCAGGGAAGTTTGCGTGACGACATCGGTCAGGGTAGACACATGGGTGGTAGAGACGGTCCCGGTGGGCTCGATGGAGGAGATTTCGGTTGTGTAGGAAGTCTCAGTGGATGTCACGGTCGAGACGAGGGTGTCGTACTGGGTGTTGGTAGGAGTGAGGGTGCTGACGGCGATGGTCGTGGCCGGGTTGTGAAGATAGCTACTACAAAACGGCAGGGCTTGGGGCAGGTTGGACGGCGTTCGAAGCAGACGCAGCAGATTGTCTGCGTTGCAGGTGCCGCGCTCTTCTACCGCGGGGAAAGGGGCGCAATGCGCGAGCGGCAGTGCCGCCACCAAGAAGGCAGCGATCGGACCCAGCGAAGACAACATTTTTTCGAATGGCGGCAGTGAACGAAGGATTACACGACAGAGAGAGTAACACTCATGCGAATGCAGTGACGGGATCGCCTTGTATTTAAATGTCGGACTACGAAGAGCTCTTGCGCAAACCCTCCCGCCACAGTCGCCAGGTCTGAGAACGACGCTTGACTAGCCATTTCAATAATGCGTTTCCGCGAGAGCTGAAGATGGAGGGCCGCGCCGGGGCGATAGGCTAGTCAATGCAGAGGAATTTGTTTAGTGAGTCCCGGGGTGGCCGTCGGTATTCAATAGACCCGGGCACTAGGAGTCTAGATATCAGACGATGTGGGCCGACGCCGGGATTCTAATTTGCGAAAAGCAGATCGTCGTATGTACTATGTATGGTACGAGACCGAGCGCCCAGCCGTTAATTCGCGTAAACATGAATAGACAGACGGGAAACTCGAACGGATGGTGGTTGCTTTCTCGATCGCACTCTTAGGAGGAGGACGTTCCACACAAAACTCAAAACAAGAACACAGCTTTGAAGATCGCCATGTCATCTACAAATTCTACGACATGCAACCATTCACTTAAACACAGCGTTATCTCAGTCCTCTAAGATGTTCAAACACTTCCCCAGTGTGGTTCTGTCATTGGAGGGTTTCAGGAAACCTGGCGCACCATTGGTGTCGATATTCTTATGGTTAGGGTTAGGGTTAGGGTGCAAATACGTATCGAAGCTTGAACTGGCGCTGACCTCGTTTCGCTGAAAGTGGACTAACGAAGCTAACCGACGCCAAACGAAGCTTGTTTCTTGTGCCGTCCCGATGCATAGCACTTCCATCTTCCAACGACACATCTACCGGTTTCAATGTTCCATGGTGCAACCCAACGTGCAGTCCCGCATCGAGATGGCAATATGGCCGACCAACTGCCGTTGAGTTCCTTGTGCAAGTGCACACTCGGAATCATTGCAGCCGCCACCCATGCTATACCGCTGCGCATTGCGTAAGCACAAAGCTTATTCTCCCCTAGAGCTTATGCAAATCGACCTGGGCCCTGACAGGGATGAATAAAGCTATTTGACATGCCGTTGATCATCATCTGTCTTTTCGTCCCCCATCAAGCTTACCTGATATATTCTCATCTGAAGATGGTGCAACTATCATACACCGGGCTAGTCGCCCTCGCAGCGCTGTTCTGCACCATCGCGCACGCCATCTACAACCTCTACTTCCACCCCCTCGCCAAGTTCCCCGGCCCCTTCCTGCATCGCGCCTCTCGCCTCCCCTTCATCTACAGGATGCTCCGCGGCACCCTCCCCACAGACGTGCTCGCCTTCCATGAGCGCTACGGCACCGTGGTCCGCCTGGCACCCAACGAGCTCGCCTTCGCCTCGCACCAGGCCTGGAGGGACATATACGGCCACAAGCCGGGCCAAGACGAACTGCCCAAGTCCAAGCTCTTCTACCGCAACACCGGCATGCCGCCCAGCATCGTCTCCGAGGACAAGGAAAACCACGCTCTGCTGCGCCGGCTGCTGGCCAACGGCTTCAGCGACCGCAGTATGCGCGAGCAGGAGCCGATCATTGGCTCGTATGTGGATCTGCTCATCAGACGGTTGAGGGAGTACTCTGTGGATCGTGACGCGAAGGACGAGACCACAGGCCTGCAGCAAAGACGGAAGCTCGATATGACAGCTTGGTATAACTGGACCACGTTTGACATTATCGGCGACCTTGCTTTTGGAGAACCCTTTGGCTGTCTCGACCGCGCTAAGTACCATCCCTGGGTGGCGGCGATCGGAGCTACTATCCATTCAGCGACAATTTTGCTGATCGCCAAGCTTCTCGGTCTACAGCCGCTCTTGCTGCCGATATTCAAGAGAATGATGAAGGGAAGGAAGGAGCACGGTAAACGCACGCAGGAGAAGCTCAACCGGAGGATGGAGATGAAGGTCGAAAGGCACGATCTCATAGAGCCCTTGCTGACGATCAAGGATGAGCTCGGTCCGGAACGCCTGCGCATCAACGCCAGCACCTTGATCATTGCCGGCTCCGAGACCACGGCCACGCTGCTAACGGGAGTCACCTATCTCTTGCTCTCCAACCCGGATACCTTCCGGAAGCTGACGGACGAGGTCCGCTCGTCCTTCAAGTCCGATGACGAGATCACACTACTCTCCGTCGGCAGCTTGACGTACATGTTCGCCTGCCTCAACGAGGCACTGCGCGTCTACCCCCCTGTGGCCGGCGGTATGCCGCGGAGCACACCCAATGGCGAAGCGACTATTGATGGATACGTCGTTCCAAAGGATGTAAGTCTGCAGAGTCTCTGCGACAGAGCAAAAGCTAACGACCCAACTAGACCAGCATTGCAGTATGGCAGTGGGCAACGAACCACCGGTCCGCAAACTTCAAGGAGCCCTTCGCGTTCCGGCCGGAGCGGTGGATGCACGATCCGCGGTATGCGGGCGACGACCTGGATGCCGTGAGGCCGTTTTCCGTCGGGCCCAGGGACTGCGTCGGCAAGAAGTGAGTTACCCCCTTAGTTTTATAGGGATTGCGATTACTGACGCTGATTGATAGCTTGGCGTATGCGGAGATGAGGCTCATCCTCGCCAAGGTCGTGTACAACTTTGACATGGAGCTCGCAGACAAGGATGTGGACTGGCTGCAACAGAAGGTGTATACTCTGTGGTCAAAACCGCCTTTGAATGTATATCTGACGCCGAGGAAGGCATAGATGTAGTAAGCGTTTGAGTGGTGTGACACAACAGTCCTGGTAATATTGAGATGAAGACTGATGAGTTTGATGTGTTGGTCGACCAGCCAAGCCCATTAAGGCTTTAATTGTACACTACAGTGTAGTGTGGCTATGAGCTGTAATCACATCTATGCCACGACGCTTCGCAGTAGTCTGAATCACCAAAACACTTTTCAAGATAGTTCAAGCACGCCATGGTACACACAGCTGATATACACAGGCTGTGTCATTGTGCCATAGGTACGTACAAAACCCACCAACTTACCATGGGTACAATGTGCGTAGGTACCCTGCAGGCACGCATGACGGGATGACCACGACCGGATTGTCGTAGAAGACTCCTAAACTTAACCACAATTCAATCCAAACCTCCACCACACGCCACAATGCACCCAATATGCAAGTGCACCAGACACATCATCAACCCTCAGTCGCCGCGCCGTGCCAGACACTCATCTCCAACCCCTTAGAATAAGGCAGCGTCAGGTTCGTATACCCACCCGTCGGCGACCTCAGGTGCGCCAGCAGCTCCTTGTATCTCTCAGCAGAAGAGATAGAGTTATCAACAAGCACAACAGCGCCCTCCCTCATCCTTGGCTCGAGAAGCTTCAACGCAGGCAGCGCCACCGGTGCCCAAACTAAACAACCACGCGTCAGTATCAGTCCGGTCCAGTTCAACTACCATCCACCTCAACAACAAAAACAGGATTACCCACTATCAATCAGTACCATATCCAAAAGCGGCACATCCCCTCTCAGCGTCTCCAGCAAATCCCCCTCCCTAAGCTCAATCCACCTCGCAACAAGCTCATCCCCGGCCTCAGCCCAATGCGCCCTTGCCCTCGCAGCCTTATTGCTCTCCTTCTCGGTAGCAATCACCCTCCCCTCGCCCCCGAGACGGGCGACGTTGCGGCCCACCGCGAGGGCGAGATAGATTGTGCTCACGCCGAAGCTGGTGCCGACCTCGGCGATGTTGCGAGCGCCGGTGGCGAGCGCGAGCTGGTAGGTGAAGCGGCACTTGTCTTCGTCGAGGGCGATGAATTTGTCGCGCATCAGGGCGTCGAAGGCTGCCGGGGTGGTGGTGAGGTAGGGACCTAGAGCTTCTTCTTGGACGGTTGATTCTTGGTGGAGGCGGGTGAGGAGGGCGTGGATGTGGGGCGGGGCTTGGACTGGGTTGGGGGAGACCATCGTGCAGGCTCGGATGAGTGTTGATTTACGGGATGAGGATGGGCCGGGTGGTGTTGGATGCTGATGACGCTGTGGGTTGTGGCCGTCTTTTTTTTTTGGAGCAGGGTCGGGGTTTATAAGGGACATCACGCCATGACGCCCCCGCCTTTCTGGCTCCGGCCCGGTGACTCAGTCTTTGCTCGGGGTGCTTTAGCGGCCGTTTGATGCATGGAACTACTGCGGTTTCCACAAAATGTGCCATTTCGCGCCCTAAGCTATGCTCTCGAGTCTGGTTTGCAGGTGTGCGACATGACGTCCCGACGATCTTTCTACAGGGGGACCAAAGAACGATAAAGCTGCGTACCTTAGGGCTGATTCAGCAACCGATGTGGGCGACGGTGGAAAGGGCTAGATACAAATCTTCGGAGATGCTCTTGATGCTCATGGGGTAGCGGCGTGTTGGAGACTCGATGTTGACCCGGAACAGCTACGAGGACATATCAAGTTGGCCGTCTACAAGCTTAGACTAGATGAAACGCTATCATGCACATACTTTATGTATAATTCAACTTGAAAGAGGTCTATGAGGGCAAGAGATTTGGATAGGACGGATGTTCCCCCAGATAAGTACAGCTAGTTAGACAGGAAGTCCGGCTCCAGATCGAACTGGAAACCCGTGTCACCAAATACATCGTCCATAGCATACCCACCAGCGACGAGGTTGGCGAAAGACCCCTGTGATATGCCACTGGTAAGAAGGGGAACGTTACTTAGCCCCTGGACCGACATGGCTGCGTCCTCGATATCTGCCATGTTCTCGCCATGCGCCCCAGAAGCAGGTTGTGCCTGAGAACCCTCGTTTTGCCCATTGAAGTCCCATGCCTCACGTGCACTCGAAGACCCCGTCAGACTCGTCATCTGCCCGTGCTCGGCTAGCTCTGGCGTTTGCAACGGCCATGGGAGTGCAATAGTGATGCCTCTAGAGTTGAACAGTGCAGCGGCAGGGTCAAAGTCAAAGTCGTGGCGTGGTGTCTGCAATGCGGGCAATGAGGGCAACGCGGGCAACGCAGGCAGAGCGGATAATGCGGGTATTGCGGGCATTGCGGGTAACGCGGGCAACGCGGGCATTGCATCACTACCAGGTAGCAGAACCCCGGGTCGGGTGTGTATATCCACCGTTGGAGCTGGTGATTGCAGCTGGGCCGATTCCGAGGCTATTCCATGGCCAAGCTTTAATAGATACAGCCACTGGTCATTGTCCGCCGGAGTCTGAGAGTCGATACATATGCGTCTGATGAGGCACGGTGGCATCGCATTCTCAACCAGCCCTGAGATCGCAGGTTCCAGGCCACGGTCTCCTTCCCAGTCTTCCATGACCGCTCCTCTCCTGAAATGGTCCGCCAGATGGTCGTTGCGGTCAGACCAAAGAGAGAAGGTCTCACCACAGAAGCCGCAACGCGAGGTGATCCTCAAGACCTTGACTTTCCAGGCGCTCATGGACGGCAACATCTTGTCAACACCGTGGCAAAGGCGTAGGTGCTGGCAGAGGTGATCCTTTCTTTGGAACACCCGGGCACTCAAAGGCTTAGCGGAACATCCAGAGACACGATGCGATTCGACATGAGCGTTGCTTGGATCTGGCTTATCGCATAGCGAGCACCTCGGATAGACTTGGCCTGCATCGTGATACCTCGGTCCAAAGGGCATGCATGTCCACTGCTCAAGAGTCAGATGGAGCGCTCCCTCGTGCCTAGTCCAGTCATATCTTGACTTGAATGTGTCAGTGCAGAAGGTGCATTGGTACACGCGCCTGTCGCTGCCTCCTTGTGCCGGGCCATCCACAGGGACTCGTCGTGTCTTCGATATTGCGTCTTGCTTCCGTCGTCGCCTCTTGTTATTAGCGAGAAAGGTTGAGCGGGAACCTGAATCGGAGTGATGAATGGAGGAGTCGCTTGAGTGAGACGAAGTCGAAACGTCCCACGAGCTGGCAGAGAAGGATAAAGTGTTCGCTGCGTCGAAGTTGCCAAATATCCAGTCATCATGCCCGGCAACGGCCGGTATGGAACCGCTCCGTGTGGCTCTTTTGCGCTCTATCGCCCCGGAGATGGTATGGAGCGAAGTGCATTCCTCTTGAGGCGGCGAGTGGTGCCAGCGGTCGTGCGGAGTCATGTGGTCCCTCCACTCGCGAGGATATCGGGATATTGCTGGCAATGATGGCGAAGCCACGGGAGTATCATTGGTGGCCGATGCCCCTTTTGGCAGTTTCTCACTGCTCCTCCGACGAGTATTAACAAACCAACACGCAATCTGTCGAGAAGTCAAGCCGGTTCTTTCGCTCAGAGCGGCCTTCTCTTGGATGGTCGGATAAGGCCAGGCAGAGTGAGAAGAGAGCCAGTCCATCAATATCCGTGTCACGCTCCTGGCATGTCTGACCACCGGCCGCCTTGGAATACTCAACACAGTATCCTCCTCGGCAGATAATGTTCCATCACTAGGTGGTGTAGCCCGTTGCTGTGTGTGGTCCATTCGTTGTCTCTCTATGTCGTGGGGTGTGTATAGCGTCCAAAGGGGCATCACAGTAGGGGGAAGCATTTGAGATTCGAAGAGAAAGAAGAGGAGAGAGAAACGTAGAGATTGGTTGACAATTGCAGTGGTCATATGAAAGGTTGAAAAGAGGTATGTAGGTCTAATACGAAGGGCGGACTTAAGATAATCCAGGGGTATGTGATGGGAGTCAGGGGGTCAGCGTATGCTTTCTTGAATGGGCCTAGCACGGTTTAATTACCTTACCTTTAGGCTTTGGGTGACTCAACTAAGCTTGGGGTAACGAAGATTTCCTCACCTGTATGTCTTCTCTGAAAGACCACGGTTCGCTTTTACGGAAGCTCCGCGATCCGTATTTACAAACCCCGAGACAGACTGCATGAGGGTCTTGGAGAAACGAACATCTCCGGCACTGGCTGACACAGGGCGTCGAATGACACAGGGCGGTAAAGCGTCACATCGCAATGCCGACAGACCAGTGAGTGGATACCCAAGCACAAAACATTCAATATAAATAGTTTTTCGTCCTTGTCGACCACCATGATCTTCTACCTGCCATCTTCTTTGTATCTGTACAGTACATACCATGGCAACACCCCCTGAGACCATCTTCCTAGGAGAAGCGGCGGCAGTGGCGGAGCCGCAGTCGTTGAAAACTGCCATGGACTCCACAACGGACACGGATGGAGAGCTCGGCTTCTCGACTCCGAGTGATGAGTCACGAAAGCCCTCGAGATGGTAAGTTAACAGTTTGCACGGGTTCAAGAACCTCGGTGGCCTTCTAGTGGCACCCACAGGGCCAACTAACCAAGCTTCACTTCAGGCACCAAGCACGGACTCTGGCCGCTGCCTTCATCATCAACTTTATCGTCGGTGGTCTCCTCTTCAGCTTCGGAATCTACCAGGCTCTGTACCAGTCCATGACGAACGAGGAGACGACCCCTTTCCACGGCGCGTCCTCCGCCGAAATTGGCCTCATCGGCACCCTGTCCGTGTCCGTCATGACAATCCTCGCCCCCTTCGCCGTTGCATGGACGCACCATCTCAGCCCGCAGGTAGTCGTCTGCTCCGGCGGTGTGCTTTTCGGCCTGGCCAATGTCCTGACGAGCTTTGGCAAGGCCCTCTGGCACTTCCAGCTCGCACAAGGCTTGCTGCTGGGCGTTGGGTCATGTCTAGCGTACATGCCCTCCATGACCGTGGCACCAACCTGGTTCACCGCGCGCAGGGCCCTGGCCATGGGCATCGTATCTTCCGGTACCGGCATAGGCGGCCTGATCTGGGCCCCCGTCACTGACGCCTGCATCAAAAGCATGGACTTCCGAGATACTCTCCGCCTCACGGGCGCCCTCGCGGCCGCGCTCATATGTGCCGCAGGCGCCGCGCTCGACTGGGAGCCGTCCACGGTCACGGCCCCGAAGACCAACGATTCCAAGACCGTTCGGCTACAGGGCTTCTTCCGCGGTCTCCTGCCCGGCTGGGAGATTGCGAAACAGCGCACATTCATCGCGCAGGCCTTGGGCGCCGCACTGCAGAGCGCGGCCTACTACACCCCCGTCTTCTTTCTGGCCTCCTACGCAAAGACGCTCGGATACAGCGACTCGGACGGCGCCAATTTCACCGCCGTCAGCAACGCGTGCAACGCCATCGGCAAGATCTCCGTCGGGCTCCTCGCGGACCGTGTGGGACGCCTCAACCTGTTCTTCCTCACAACCTTCCTCAGCGCTGCGGTAACCCTAGGCCTATGGGTTCCCAGCACGGTGGTCGGCGTTGCCCACCCTGCACTCGGAAAAGCGCTCTTCCTCGGCTTCACCGTGCTGTACGGGCTGTTCGCCAGCGCGTACGTCAGCCTGTTCCCCGCGGCGCTGGTGGAGCTGTTCGGACTGCAGCAGCTGCGCCACGTGAGTGGTGTCATGTACATGGTGCAGGGGATGGCGGCGCTGGTAGGGACGCCTGTTGCGGGCGTGACGGTTCGGGGCTCGGCGGCCGTGGAGGCCTCGGACGACTACACGTGGATGGCTGTTGTGGTTGGTGCTTTGTTGTTTGCGACCACTGGTGCTGTGGCGTGGGTAAGAGGCGAGGTGATGATGAGTCACAGGGTTGGGAGGCGCTTGGAATGGAAGGCCTAATGGGACCCAGATGCGAGTTTCCCGACAGTCGATGAAAGGGGAAACGGAGGGTTTTTCTACGACAAGTCGATGCAGATTCCTATCGAAGCAACGCTGTCCGTGAGGCCTGTGGGCCTTCCGAGCAGCAACTCCGTACACCGACACACTGTCTGGAGCCGCTTCCGCCCTACCTGTGCCCATTCTTGCTGGAGATCCCTCTAGCAGAAGGTTGACTAGTTCGGAAGGATGTTGTTCGTTGACAGTCAAGCCGTGGCGATGCTGGACTCGGACCGCGCCACGTGCGCAGACGGGGCAGGGAAACGATCTGCTCGTGTCGCAATCAAAGCTTCACTATCCCCGATAGTCCATGTATGCTGTCTCGAGGGGGGGAAGACAATTGTCGATCGTGTTTTGTGTGATTGTGGGCGGTTTTGCATGCAACTCTCTTTTGAAATGCGGAGGAATTCACAAAGATTTGCTTTCTACTCCTAGGGCAGATAGAGTCGTGGTAGACACTAAGCGAGGTAGGGAGGTGAACATAGTTACTTTGGACGTATGGGGAGAAATAGAGAGAAGGCGGGAAAGACAGCATCCTTAGCGAGCTCGGTGGTCTCTACAACCTGTTGCATTGATCTTTCAGGTCGTTGTAGTTACTTTGGTCTGTCTGATGAAGGCTTGAGAGGGCACATCAGTCGATATGGCGAATTCTCGGGAAAATAACGACAAGAATTACGCAGTTTATATGGACCAAGTGAGATAAGAGTCGGCTCCGTCGAGACTGAAATTGCAGTGTCCCCTGTCATACCGATGAGCCGTACTACATCTGCACCCCTTTTACCCCTATCTGCGCACCCTCTCATTTCTGCACCCCCTGCTGCGTCCCAGCATTCGCAAACGGCATGGTTCTAGTGTATTCTTTCATATAAGCTAAGTCAAAGCTTAACTCATGAGGAGTGTGGGCAATACCTTTCATCTGAACTCCATGTTTTTTGCGGTGTCTGGATCGGCCTTATTCGGCCCTGGGTCACCGTTCTCTGAGCCGGAAGGAGTGTTGTTTGCAACGTTTCCATTCGTAATAGTACTGTGCTCTCCCTTCTTCTCTGAGTTGGGAGTCTTTGTCTTTCTTCTGGTATGATGCAGGTGGCGTTGCGTAGGAGGGCTGCAGAAAATGTCGACTGGGTCGCCGGCTGATATGCGCTTTAGTGACGTTCTGGGCGCCGATAGATGCATTTACTTAGATGACTCGCCTTCGCGACGGTCAGTGTTAGGTATTCCCTTTCGCTCAGGATACCTCCGTGGGGACTGGTTCCTCTCACCTGAGAAGCATTGGGCGGAGTCAGGTAGACTGATGTTGTATTAGGTTCTGTCCTGGGCTGCTCTTAGCAGCGGGTGTAGCACTTCTAGCAAAGAGAACAAGGGGCGAGGAGGTATTTCATGCATCCACAATAGTACTAGCACACGAGACGACCCGGCCTAGTTGCGGATGTGAACTTCTTGACGGGGAAAAGAGAAGGCACTCAGCTGCCGGTGCCTCTTCACCATCGTATGTCAACGTGTCTCACAGACACTAGCACGCCTCAGATTCGACCTCCGCGTAGGCCTCGTACCTAAATTGGATTTTGGAAGGCAAGATGTCTGATCCAACATCTATATCTACAAGAATACAACATGTCTAATAGAGGGGACTGACTGACGTGACAGCCGCGAGGCAGTCCCAAAAATAAATAATAGAGGGGATATACCTACCTACATGTGCCAGAAATACGTGGCGCATGAGTCATGTTTAGATACGCCCAATAAAGGATATGTTGGTGCAGACGTATGAAGCACGAGGCATTGACCACTAGGACGCCGTTGCCTGATTGACCAATGAACGGCAATCAACGTATCCGAGACCCTAGAATATTCAAAGCTGCTGTCCACAAGGTCACACCCGAATATTCTTAATGAGCCAGATACTTGCAACTCTCTTTTTGCCGCTTTCGCGAGCCCAAGCTCCCTCGCATCACCCATGACTCTCAATTTCCCGAGCCACCCCCTAGCCGTCCGCCTCTTCTCCTACTTGCTTCATTGACCAGAAAGCACATTGCACTGCAGTCATACCCAACCGACACGAGCATTTGTACCTCCCTGTAACCTTCTTCAGTTGTGTCCATTCACTAGAGTGGACCGAACCCTACATCACCCGCCCATTGCCGGGAGTTTCCTAAGTCAGGCTCTCGACTTGCAAGTCGAAGACGAAGCCCAATCGATGCCTATTTTCGACCTCTCGAGGTGCCGCACGTTCGCAAAGACATCCTCATAAACGGTCGGAACGACCTCACAATTTTCCACTGCTCTGGAACAAACGCTCGAACACATCACTTTGAGGGCAAACGACGTAGACGCCAATAGTCTGTGTCAGCGGTATCTCAAACCTGGCCCCGATGGTGCGCGAGTCTCTTCTGTACAGTGAGCTTTATCTAACATAGCCTCAGTCTCTCGCAATACAACCTCTTACAAAGGAGGAGGAATATTTCAAGGACGCGAAGAATGGCAGCATAGTGGTTGGATCAGGACAGACGATATACTGGAAGCAATGTACGATCAAAGTCTACAAGTCTGGAGAGGAAGGGACGGTCATTGAGGAGTATGCTAAGTGCGATGGTCAAGCGCTGGTGAGGAAGGGGACTAGTCTTTTACTCGAAGACGGCCCTGTGATAGAGGAAGAGTGAGGCATCGACTTGTTCATCTCTCCTTCGAAGTCCCTACTTCTCTTTCGGTGGATAGAGTACGTCCCGGAGTCTGAATGCATGGAAGTCCCCTATATACAATGTTATCTTACCACACTCCCGGTCTTGGTTGGATATCGTCATCGATGCACCGTCTGTCCGGTCAAGCGCCTGACCCACCTCATGCTTGCGTATGGGAGCAGATGAGAAACCATCGAATATCTCTTTCCCAAATAATCCCAAGATCGCGTCGGGTCCAATAGCTCGAAGCTTGATCGATGGGTCAGGCTCGATCTTGCTGCCATTCGGGCAGCGTATGTACCTGAGCCCGTTGTTGGTCTCTACATCCACATCACATAGCTTCTTAGCATAGTATGGTACCCTCTCTTTCGCGATTCCAATGTCCATCTGGCATCCGAACTTATTACGAATCTCGCCTTTCTGAAGGAACAGGGATATATCGGCAACCCATTCCTGTGTTCTACCTTGTCTTCTTCGTATTGAATCCATGCATTCGGGCTTGAACACGGTTTTGGCTCCCTTGAGAGAGGCTTCGTCGTGCACCCCACTGTCAGCACTCGGCTTTGAGGAGCTGACGACGGCATAGTCTGTGTGTTCAGCATTCGGTGTCGTGGATGGGAAGGATGTATTTTGTCTGCCGTGCTCGATATCTCGACTCTGTTAGAAGCGAGCTTAGGTTAGTGACTTGGTGTTGGAGTACGTACAGCGCCATTCCCCCGAACTGTGGCCTTCACCAGTGTCAACTGGTCGCCCGGCTCCACCCGGAATCTCACTATTGATAGAATCGTTCGGTGGAGGGGTCGTCGAAGAGGCCTCTCGTGCGCTCTTGTCCATGGTAGGATCTAGACGCGATCAGAAAAGAAATCATGTTAGCGGATAACTACATACGACACAGCTTCCTCTTCCTTGAACTGTTGCCTTCACCACGTTCCACCAGTCCCGAAGCGACGCCTTCCATCGACTTGCCGAGCAGCTCGGCGAAAGCACGCTGGTATTCGAGAGGCTCTTTGCTGAGGTTGGAGAAGGCTATTTTCAGGGGACGATGGTCACGATATGTGTGTGTTGATGATATCCTTTTCTTGACGGCGTGAAAAGCGTGAAAAGCCGATTTGCCAGCGTCTGCAAACACTCGCTCGATCGACGTCGGCTCTGCCTTCGTTGCTTTCAGAAACGCCTTACCGACACCGTAGCTACCACGCGTTAGACTCTGAAAGTACCGGACGAATAAGTGGATATCATCTTGAGGTGCCGCCATTGAGAAGGTAGACGGATGTTTGTACAACCGTCTCGAACACAGATTTTGGGCAGAGTCTTGTCGGACAGAAGTTTGGGCAGAAGTTTGGGGACGGGAGAAGGTTGGGGGCCAGAAGTTTGAACGGGTCTTGACATACGTGTCATGCGGCGCAACGGCAAGCGCGCTAGCACTTTGGCCATGGTTGATTCGTTCACATCACGATGCGCAGACAATCACTGCGTCCGATGATTCGCAACAGGCACTCTGTGCAAGACCGTTGGCGTCAGTATCACTTTGGGCTTCCCCTCTTTGTCGCCAAAAACCTGCAGCATGAAGAGCTCATGCGCAACCTGATATGAAAGCAGTCAGATGTGGTGCCACCCACCACCCACCTCAGGTGGGTGGCATAGCAGCCATGCAGTTGAACTCCCATACAAGAGGCAGGATTTGGTATTCAAGCTGCGGCGTTTTCGAAGACTTGTAGGATTTCTTGCCAGAAGTGCTGTTTCTTGAACGTCAATCCTTGGCGCATACACCCTTTGACATGCGGTCGCGCTCGCTAGGGAGTAAGGAGTATGCGCGCAGTTACGATGGACAATGTCCTAACATCTTACGACGTTCCAGGTTGCTTAAAAGGCGGAAATCCTTCACTTGCTGACAGGCATTGTCATTTTTCCTTCTATGGACTGACCCCTTTTTCTGAACAATGTGAGGTAGCCGTTGACATTCAACTGCGCTTTCCCGAACCGGCCATTTTGTTAGTGTTTCAAGTTCCATTCAGCAATCATGTCCCTCATCACGACTGCACGCCTGCGTCGGTTGTGGCAAGATGCCCAGGACCACCCGGAGTGGGCAACCACGCGACTATGGGAATATATCTTCCATCACATCATCTTTACCGAGGACAAGTGGGTCGTATCATCTCAGCAACCTCCAACGCATCAGTCTGGCGACCTGAGGCGCGTCGATGTTATTGTCGAGAAGATGGACAGCAGCGCTACGACCATCGGGACTTTGCTGTTTCTGGAGGCCAAGCGAGCAGGCGCATCGCCTTCCGACATCGAAGAGGTAGAATACCAGGCGTTCACTGCCGCCTGTGCATACTGGGTTGAGACCAGTATCCCCGCCCTTTGGACGATGACCTGTGTCGGCAGTAGCGCACGGCTCTGGATATTCTCCGAAAGGACCGATTATCTGATCCCATTCGTTCCGGACGGCCATGGCTTAGCAGATAGAAGCGAGTACCTGGATATACCTAGCCGTGGCACCGAAATTGCCAACGGTCTTGATTACATCAAGAAACATATGACGCCACCTACAGAACTGCTCAAATTGACTCCATCGCCCAGGCCCGCCCACCGACCACTCCCCGACGGCTGGCACGACAGTGAAGTTGGTCACTTAGATGCAGTTCATCAGCAAGACGCAGTCATCCGGCCGTCGTCAGTCAATACTTTGGATCCTGGGGAGGGTCCATCAACCTTTGCTACCGCCCAGCCTCCACAGGAGGTGATATACGACCTTGACGATGAAAACCCCGGTTGGGCCGTCGCTGAAGAGCTTCAAGGGAACTCCGCCGGCCAGGCGGAGGGCTACATTGAAGCCGATTCTGTAGAGACACATCACGGTGGAGACGGCCGGCAGGAAATGGAAGTGAAGTTAACTAGGATACCGCGTACTTTCAAAAAGGATGAACTCCAATTCGAAAGGAATGGTCGTATAGTATCAACCACCGAGGATGACTGGGTTAGGGGAAAACGTGACCAGCGAAAGATATGGGTTTACCGCGGAAAGAAGACGGTGTACTGGACAAAGAAACTTCCCTGAGTTTGGTCTTTCTTTTGTATTTTCTTCTGATGTTTCTCTGTGTAGTCTCCCTCTTAGTTCTGTCACCTGTTGTTTCCTTGTATTCCTCTTTTCAATCATCCAATCTATAACGAGCTTCTAGGTAGGGTTATCAATAAGTATTGAGCGAATTGAACTGTGCCTCTGATCTCAAAGCAAGCAGATAGGAAAGACTATTGTGTAAATACACACAAAGGGGAGCTTTGTTGCCAGTCGTGTAGAACCCTCACTCAGTTCTCGACGACTAGAAAAGAGGATTCAGGTGTAAACCAGAACTTGACGAGCCCCTCCATCGGCCGAGACTCCCACCCCTCACTGTCCGTCTCCGTGGGGTTGAACTTCACTTGCACGTTGTAGATATGTTGGTTGCCATATGGACGGGTTCGGAAACAAAGCCGGACAGGTTGGACAAACCTGTCTGCCGGATCTACCTGTAGACGGCATTGACCAACCGCGCGCAGACCCCGGTTCTGGTAGCAGAACACAATACCTCGGCAAAATCCGGTCTCTTGGTCGTAGAAGACTAGCGTTGACGAAACGTCGCGCAGGGGCGCCCATGAAAAGTAGGCATCGTTGATCGGGCAGGGGCCGCGGTTGATCAAGCGAAACGGCGGGGGAAGAGTCTGATCGGAGGACCGTCCGCGGTAAGCGCCGAAGCTGCTAACCGGATCTCCCTCCCTAGGTTCACCGTAAACCATTGTCAATGGGCCAGATGCGTCCAATAATATGTCCTTGGCTTGGCCTTTGGATTGCGAGCCGACAACGACGTCGCCTATGAGCGCCGTCCTAACCAGGACATTAAGGGATGGAGATCGCAACACTTCTCGGATACCGAGGACGAGGATAATATCGGGCCGCGATATAGGCAAATAAATCCAGACAACGCTCCGCTGAAGTCGATCGCTAAGATTCCGCGCAAACGTATCCATAGCGCACGATTCCTCTGAGCGGTGGATATGAATGCCAAACAGCTGACCGAAGGCGAAGAAAAATGTAACACCTGATATCCCGTTCATCTCAACCGTTTGGATAATCGGGCACGAAGTAAGAGCCGCGGGATACGCTTTGCAAAGAGACAAGTTCGGCGGCGCGGGAGTATTCCAAATGGGTAGTATCCGTGACCGGACGGGGAATTTAAGGCGTAGCCGTCCGTTCTACAAAGGCAAAAGTGTTGTTAGGATATGAAACCTAAAATCAGATAGGTATCAGAGACGTACTTTGAGCTGTGCCATAACATGAGAAATAGACTCTTCTTCTTGGACAATATAGGCGAATCGATTAGTATATTCACCTATATACATGGGTGGTTTAGGTAGACGTTCGAGTTTGCTGATGCCCGCAGAGTCGATGGTTAACCTCAGCGTCGAGGACTCGGAGGGTACCCGGAATCCCACAAGGCGTTCAAACTTCCCACCACGGTCCCAGGAAAGGAGGTCTCGCAGCGGAACAGTAAGAAGCGGGTTCGGTTTCATAGTCGACACGTGGGCAGCTAACTGAAGAGCCGGGACACATCTCCACAACAACGAATGTCTGGAATACCGCCGAATCATCTCAAGCAGCTCTGTCGGTAATGTGTAAAGGCGTGGCAATCCGCAAAAGCCGGATATCGTCCGTAATATGTCCTTGTCCACCCTCGGGGCCGAAAGATAGATGGGCTGCGCTCCACGCCAAGGATGCCTCCACGCCGCCAAGGTCCATAGACGGTCCAATGCACACGATGTACTAACCGAGCATTGTTGCCGGAAGACGTCGAAACAGTCGGAATGAATTGGAGCGAACTCGGGCGAGGCGGCGCATCGCTTGCAGTCGGGATAGCGGCACAATAGGCGGCCATCGACCCTTGTGATGGTATGGCCTCGTGGGGGGAAATCGAAGGATCGGGTGTGACCGAGGTAAGACGTCGAATCACTGTTCCCAAAGACTAAGGCCGAGTAAGCATTCTCTGTCTGGGAGTGAGGTTGAGAAAGAAGCAGCTTGCAGCCACGCCGGACTCGGGGTGAGACCGAGCGGGGCAAGCTCACATACTTACGTCCTATTACCCGTTCGTTCGTAAATACTATGTCGGCACAAATGCCGCAGCGGGGGTACAGCCCCAGATGGCCATTGTCATGGACACCGGTGCCCAGAGCTGGTGTTGCCATCGAGCTGTCTCGACACTTGAGGCGGTGAGCTATCAAAGAAAAGGAGGGAAGGCTGTGCGGGCATTGGGTGGGTGTTACCTCGTTGCTTCTGTGGGGATGGAAGATTGTCCTTCACCCAGTTTGAGCACCTTGGCGTGGGGAGGCAAACGCCACGGCGGTGTAAAACGCTCAGCCACAACGCTGAGCCACAATGCTGGCAAAGGCTAATCACAGGATGAGAATCTAATTCTCAGGTAGGCAGACGTTTGGCCGACAATGAGTGCTCTTTGACTATAAGCAAGATAAGATGTGCATGTAGAAACTTACACAACCACGCCCAGGAATATAGATGGCTAAGAGTCCGAGTCTACATGAAGCCACCTTCTTTCGCCGTGCACATACCCGTAATCGTATAAGTATGTTCCTCCGCCACTCGCGGAGCTGCATCAGCGTCTCTATCTTCCCCAACATAAGATAAGGTATGTAGTAAAGAGTTAAATATCTAGAAATAATCATAAGATTTATGAGGGATTACATATGCTACCGCTTTTACCTAACTGACAAATGTAGTGATATTACCGAAATATACTACATATTCGTACCTGGTAAGGGTATATCCTCAAAAATCAAAAGGCAAGTGAGACCCAGATCTCAGGGTTCATCCGCACCGAGGCCCAGACACTGGCACGTTGATACTAGTAAGTCTTGTAACACGTAGAGCCAGCTTTATGTCCATTTTCTAACCACATCCATAGAAAAACGACGGAGCCATTGATCAAGAGCTTCATGGCATCACTGACCGGCTCTTTCCATGGGCTGTCTTGTAGTGATGTAGCCAGGATGGAGCCTGGCCGTTGACGGCTTGGGAGGGCAATCAATATGGTGTGAATTTCCGTGTATACCTGACAATAATAACGCAGTGTTTACACGTATATGGGCAGAAAAAGCTGGGAAGCAGGATGAGATAAGCACACGGTTTGTGAATATTGATAGTCCGTCCAACCATCCACGTGATTTCCTCTTATGGCAATCTTCAGGCTTCAGAAGTTCAGCCGCACTCGCGATTCGGGCATAGTTGGGCCATCCACATTCATCCATCAACATATTCGGATCATAGGAAGAGGTGAGGCTACAACTTAATATTCATATCCGTTTCGAGTCTGCCAATATTCTAGCAAGGTCGGAAGGTGTGCTTCTTAGGTACTTTACTTTTCATTACTATCTAGCTGCCAGTAGGCAAAGTAGTAGAGAACCACTATACAACTAGTGATAAATATTACCTACCCATAGGTACCTATGGGTACCTAATGGGTTATAAGTATAAAATACTTATAAGTACCTATAGGTAAGCAATACAATTATAGTAAACGATGTAAATACTTTTAATAAGATAATAAAATATATAAAATACTATTAGGAAAATACTAATATATTTAAGTAAAACTTAGTTAGAAATTTAGTATTTAATATACGTTTATTATACTATTTATTATATTTGAAGATATAAGATTATATTTGGGATAAGATTTCGCTAAAGCGAATACAATTAGTATCGATTTAAGTTAGCTAAACTATAGCCGGTAACGTGTAAGACTTACTTTTCTAATAATTAACGCGTTTCTATCGTACTTTCTTTTTTCTCCTAATTTTATACTTATAACTATACCTACGTACTACTAAGCCGCTACACTACGTAACTAACTAGCCTACTACTACCTTAAATCTACTATTTACGATGCTTAAGCGAAAGGCGAACGAAGAGTTATCTACGAATAAGAATACTATTCGAGTTCAGCGGATATAGGTAAGTCTAAAGGGTCTAGATAAAGAGATCTTTAACGTTAGAAATCGTCTCAACGCTACTATCTTTAGAGTAAAGGTAAAGGTAAAAAAAACGAAGGAGTACTAGGAAGCTATCCTAGAGTACTAAGAAGAAATTCTAAAAGACGTAAAAGCTAAGGCGATATCCAAAGTATAAGTTATTTTATATAATATATAATAAACGGTATAATAAACGCGATACGATACTAATAATCGAGATAATCGAGGTAAAGATAACTATTTAGACTAAGTCGTAACTCGGTTAGAAATCGTTATATCTTCTATCGAAGAGGGCTAAGAAAATATAATTAGTAAAGAGTAGTTTAAAATAGATCTTATAAAGTACAACGTTTTTATACTAAAAGAAGATAAAGAAGATAAGCTTATCTACTAAGATATAACTAATTAGCTTATTAATACCCTTTTCGCGAGTATCGAGTACCTTAACGTCGAAGATTCGCCGACGTAATAGGCGATTATAGTAGCGCGTATATTTAAGCGGAAAAATATAAAGATTATACTATCCGAAGTATAGAGTATTATATTACTTATAAGGGTAATAACGTAGAAAAAGTAATAAAAACGAATACGTCTTAGTTTCTTAGAAGAATATAAACAAAAGCTTTAAGCAAAGGTACGTTAACCGTTTATTACAACGTTTATTACACTTACGAAAAACTAATACTTATACTATTTAAGATACGAAGTTATAAGCGCTAAACTAGTAGTATATAATATAAGAAGTAGAGTATATTTAGAGTATTTAGCTAAGCGCTATATAAGTAAGGGCGGCCTTTTTAGAGCATAATAGAATACATAGTTAAGTGGATACCTATACCTATTTTCGCATAGTAACCTTTATCCTAGCTTCGAAACCCTCGTATATACAAACCTAAAACTTATTAACAGCCTTACCGAATAAGTTATAACCGTAAACCTTAAAATAGCCTATAGACTATAGCTACGTAAGCTCGCTACCTCGGAGGGGTATAAATACTTACGTACCTACTTGCCTACTAGTTAGGTCTCTCATATAAGTCTTCCTATCTCGATTGATTCTACTACTTCTATTAATCGCCCGAACTAACTACTACAAACTAGTCTATGCACTGCCTACCTACTAGTTGGGACTCTCTCATATATATAAGACTTGCTACGCTTTACACTAATTTATTCAATCACCTCCGTTAACCGCGTCCAATTGGTTGCAAAGACTACTATACTCGCCAACGAACCCCGAGACTCTTTACCTAAAACAAAACCTCTGGCAAGTAGTACCCTTTACGTCGAAGCTATTGCGAAGCTAACCCTCCGATCAAAACTATAGTTGCGATGGACCGTTCTATTATCGAACTAAGCGAGGTTTTGGTGCCTATGCGTAAGTAGGAGGCCGTATCTCTTAAGATCTACCTCCTCGAGCCGGTTGGAGCAATTGACGATATAGCCGCGATCGAGCTATTGATTGACGCGTTAGAGATAATCGTCGCGAGCGATAAGAAGCGACGAAAGGAGATGGAGGGATACGCAGCTAGGCTCTTAAGCCTAATTAAGAGGGATTAGGGCGAGTTGGGTACCGTAGAGCGAGGCTTCTAGATAAAGGCTGTGCCGAAATTGGAGGCCGAGTTAAGGGCGAAGAGGAAGAGTTGAAGGACTCGAGAATATTATCTGCCTTTATTAGTACCGAGTCGAAGTTGTCGTAGGAAAGTGTAGTCGGCTTGGTCGGTGTTTCTACTACTAGATGTGCTATTGATTAGTTCTAAATCGTAATAATTGAATTGGTTCCGTTTCTATAGTAAATGCTATAGTAGGGGATGGTAGTTTAACGTTGAACGCCTACGACGGAAGTAGAGTATATAAGTATATTTATTAAACTTTATTACTATTATTATAAGCTTATTTAATAAACAATCTTCGTAGATATTATATATTAATACGAAGAACTAGACCTTAATATAATAAAGATAAAGTACTATTATTAAACGCTATTTCTTAACCTTAAGTATATTTATTATAAAGATACTACTAATATTTAGAATTTGCTAATAGTAGTATAGCTTATATACGCTATTAACCTTTAGAGAATTCCTCGTTACGAAGTTTTATATAATAAATACTTAAAAGGTCTACGGTATAGCTAATAGTATAATGGCACTAATTACTTAACTTCTATTAAAACTAGCTCTACGACCGCTAGAGTTTTTATCTACGAAAGAGCTAACGGCTATTCGATATATAGTAGATATATACGATTATCGATATAATAGACTTATAAAGAAAGAGAAGAAGTAGATTAATCGCGATAAAAGGTAAACGTAATAAATACTATAATAAACGCTATTTAATTTAATATTCTTATTAGTTATACTCGGATTAAAGTTTACTATAGACTAGCTATAAGAGTAACTATTATTAAAACTTTCTTTGACTAGCGAACTTAAGTATCAACGTCGAAGACTTTTACGCGTCGTACTTAAATATATAAGATAGTAGGCTAAGGCGTACAAAGTATTATAAGATACTAAGCTTAGACGAATCTCTTTAACTTAGCTAGTAATTAGGAAGACTTACTAACTCTTTATAGCGATAATTTAATCGCCGTTTCTAACCCTACTCCTAAGTAATATTAGAAGGGTTTTTAGTTATTAATAAAGCTAAAGATAAAGGGCCTTTTACTTAAGGAGTTCTATAAAAGAGCTACTTTAAAGGCTAAAGAACTATTAAAGTTCCTATTTACTTTTTTTTTCTTTAAAGAGGAAAGGAATATACGTAAAGCTATTCGGTTAACTATAATAAACGTAGATATAATAGATTAGGAGTAAACGAGTTAAGGACTAGTAATACGTTAATATAAGATAAAATAGAGGTAGATAGCCTAAAGACTCGTAATATATTAATTTCCTATAGTATAACGGGAAATTCTATATCTATATAACGAAAATAGTAATAAACGCTATATTAAACGCCTCTAAAAATATATAACTAGGACTCCTTCCCGAAAATCTATATAATACGAATAGTAATAAACGCCGTAGTAAATACCTCTAAAAATACTATAAATTAGAACTCGCTTCCGATAACCCTTTATACTATCTCTTTTATTAGACAAATATCTAAGACTTACAAAGTAATTCTCTTAGTATAAATTACATAGAGATTTACTACTAACGTTTAGTTAGTTACTAAGCCTAATTAAATATAGATAAAGAGATTTATACTTAAATAAGAAGATAAGATAAGCTTTCGATACTTCTTATAAAGCTTCAATTGTAGATTTCTAGTAACGAAAGTCTATATAGCCTAGCTCTTAGATAATAATCTCCTTAATAATATATTGAAAAGGGCTAAATAGGATATAAAGGGTATAAGTTTTTTATATCCGCTAAATCTTATATAAAGTATAAGCTAATAAAGTTAGCCTTTAAAAGCGTAATAAATAGAGTAGTAAATACTTACTACTTTACCGAAATCGCCTTTTAATAAGCTTATTTTCACCTCTTTTTTATATAATAGTATACGACTATATCTTTAAGGCTTTCAACTAGTATTTTTATCGTAGTATCTTACTACCTTTCCTTAGCTATACTCTTTTACTAATATTTATCTTTTAAGTAGCCTTTATCGTTCGATACTCCTAAGCGTTTATCGTTTCTATAGTATCTTTAGTTCTATCCTTATCTTCTCTTAGTAACTCTAAACTTTCCGATACTTCTATATTAGTTTAACCTAAGGTTAAACGGTTATTAGCTCCTTTATAGACTTCACTATTAGATTTCGAAAATACTTCGTCGCTTTTCGTAGTTTCGCCTAAGTCTTATAAGCTCTCTATAAGCTTATTAGCCTATATATTATCGCCTTCGCCGATACTAGTTTAGAGAACTAGGAGACTTATATAAAAGGATAATAGTAATAATTGATTAAGAGTTAGTACTTTAGATAGAGTACTTAGAAGCTAGACTTTATATATAATTTCTAAAGGTTTATCGCTTCGAATAGCGCAACTTTCTAACGCTACTCTACGAGTCTTTTTAATCGCTTTCCGTTATTCTTACTCTCGTATTATAAATAATATTTCTAGAATTTTATTATCCTTTAAAAGGAGTAGTATAACTCTTCTTTAAGTAGAGCCTATAATAATAAGAAGTTGGGATATTATAGAAAAAATATTCGATCTTAACTACTCTTTTGAAAGTCGAGAATTATTATATAATAGGAAAAGTAAAAAAAGGAAGTTAGATTTTCTATACGGAGTAACTTTACTTTAGTACCCCTAAAAGTTTAAATATTAGAGCGAATAAGGGTCTCTTAAATTATAATAAACGTAGTAATAGCTATCTTAAGTTGTTATACGTCTTATACTTCTTTAATCTTTATTCTATAAATACGACGATAGACTTATAAAGCTTCGATTTATTTCGTTAAAACTCTTCTAAAAGCTAAGGCCCTTCTTTAAGAGTAGAATCGCCTACTTCGTAATCGTCGGTAGTTAATAATCGTATTATAGAAAGCTTCAACGATTATCTAATTAATCGGCTACTAGTATTCGACTCTAAAGATAATATATTAAACAACCGTATTAAGTTATATATCTAAAAGGCTACCGATAGTTTTATAGACTAGTTCCTATCTACCTTATAAGTATAAAGATATTCTCCTACGCCTACTTAGGAGAAGGTAGCTACTTAGTTTAATGAAATACGATAAAAAGTATACGTTTAGTATAATTTTTAGTAAAGCGTAAAAGAGAAGAATAAGGAGCTATAAATAGTTTGCAAATTATATAAGAAGAGCTTAAACTACCTAAATATTAAAAAGTAGAAAATATCTTCGATATCTAAGTATTTAAATATAGCGTATTATTTTATATAACGTAGCTAGAAGTCTCGTATACTTAGAAGCGTAAAAATAATTACTATTAAAAGAATAGAAACTAGAACTTAAACTAAGAAAATATTTCTAATAAATTACGTAATAAACGGCGTAATAAACGCTTAGTAAAATACGAATACTTATACTATTTATAAATATAATAGACTAAAGTATACTAATAAGGAACTACTAAATTTAACCTTCGACTAGTACTTTTTCTAATTATTATCTGTATTTTATTCTAAGCGGTATACAATTTCGTCTTTTAAAAGTTCTTCGAAGATATCTTTCTTTTAACGTAGCTACTGAGCCTAGGAATATTACGTAGGAAAACTAAGATGTATCGTAACTAATAAGTCGCCTCTATTCTCGCCCAAATACTATTAGACTCAAAAGTATCGCTAATCGTAGATAAATAGTCGATAAGAGGCGGCTATTAGTCCCTTTAGGGCGTATTAGTATAGTTTATCGATAAAGATTAGCGAATTAGACGGATTCCCTTAGCTTTTACTATATATAATAACTCCTCCAACTCCGCTACGATAGTAAAGCTAATTACTATAACTATATAAAGGTATTATTTAGAAGATCGTATCTTCGCTATTACTATAGATAACGGTAGTAACTTTAAATTATTTAAAGTTCGTAATCTTTTAAACTTATAAGAGAAACTAATACAAATACCTTACTTAATATATATTCTTTAATTAGTAGATAAGATATTCTAGAACGTATTTAATATTAAGCTAACGTAGATAAAGTCGTAGCTTAATAAGTATATAAAGAGAGATAAGGTAAAAGAGTTTCGAAAGATTACCTTTAAAGAGATAATATAATACTTAATCTTTAAAGTATAGTTACGATCTAAGAGAACGTAATAAACGCTATAATAAATATAATTAATTAACGTAAAATTTAAGTATAACTCGTTATTAATATTATCGAAGGATCTAATCGAAGATTTGAATATTTTAAAACTTACTAAAATACGTTTAATAATAAATCTCGGAATAATAGCTATTTATATCTAATTCGAGATATATAAATATATTAGAGTTTAACTACTATTATAATCTTATATACGTATAAACTCCGAACTTTGTTTAATAAGTTTATTTCGACGTATAAACTAGATTACAAAAAGGCCGATCGATTATTTATATAGTTTCTCTTATAGCTTTATATTTCTAAAAAGGGTTAAGCTCGCTTTACTTTAATAATCGATTATACTAAGGTAGAAGTTTATCTTACGAACTTTTATAAGTACAAACGAGTCTTTTATTTTCCTACGTTACTATAAAGTATCGTCTTTATTTAGAAGTTACTCGCGAAGTTTATTAAAAGGTTTATATCTCTTATATTACAAAACTAAGAACTATAGATCGATAAATTCTTTACAACGTTATCTACGGTAATTATTAAACTCGAATAGTATAGCGAAAAGTATAGTAAGATTTACGATCTACTTATAGTTGCTACTCTATTAAAGCTATCGAGCCGAATCGATAGCTAAAAGATATAGTAGTAAAACTTCGATATTATTGGTATAACTAAGAGTATCGATACAAATAGAAGAACCGCTAAGCGAAGATTAGAAATAAAGTATAAACGTATTTATACCGCTTAACTTATAACTACTAGGGAAAAAGAGCTAAGTTTATACGAAAGTCTAGCGGAACGGCTTATAAACTCTAGTCTAAGTTAACGCTATTTTAGACGTATAATAGCCTATTAAGTCGATAAAGAAATAAAAGAAGAAGTAGTACACTTTTTATAATAAAGTAAGTACTTATTACTATTCTACTATATTTAGGTCTATTTATTACGCCGTTTATTACGTTTTATATTAAATACTAATTCCTCTTCTATAACGTTAAGCGATTATCGAAATACTTTTAGTTAGTAGAGAAGAAATTATTAAAGGTTTCTAAACCTTTCGTTAGTTATATAGTTTTACTTAACTATTAACCCTATATCTACGCCTATCGAGCGTATCTTTAGTAAAGCTAGCGCTCTATTTTCCAAATAGTAAGAGAATTGTCACGGTGTGTACAGCGATATACTGAGGCAGGGCTGCAGAACTCGTAATACTGTAGGTAATATTTCAGCTACCAAAAGGAAGAGGCAAAATGGAGGGTTTTGCAATACAGAGAACTGTTTTGGTGTGCCCTGCGCACAGACCACCTCCAAGGCCCTGGCGCGTCACGTGACCCTGCGCCGCTAGGCCAGAGCACAGGCTACGTAGTCATGTGATCCCACAGGAATGCGTAGGTTCGAGTTACGCCCGTGATACTACTCCCCCCTCCAAAAAGAATCGCCTACGATTCTTACCGTTAGGACTTGAACCGTTGACCGCTTTCTAGGCAGAGGAGGTATACCCTTGGGAGCTCATTGATTGGTAGTATAGTAGGGCCTCAATCTACTGTACTACGTAACCAACTTATCTACGATTTGAGCGAACTTGCCAATTGACTTGCCAAACTTGCTTATCCTAACCTTGTGGCTCAACTGCCTTTTACTAAATCAATTGCAATCAATTGAACCTCTTTGTTGCGATTTTTTTGTCGCCGTTGATATCTTTGTAATGTACGTTGTATGCTAATTGTCTATCGCGCATCACTTTTGTCGTCGCCTAGTGCGCTTGGGCTGTACTTGTGTCGTTGCTGGTGCGTTGTCGTCCTTGTGGTGAGGCGCGACCTTATCCTTCTCCGCGGTTTGTAACCAAATTTGTAGACGTTTTGGAGGCCTTGGCGTATTAGGGTTCAAGGTATGGAATGCCTGGACTTTGAGAGCCGCGTTCTTGAAGTTCTTCGCATCGTAGTAAATAGGATTTGGGTCCCATCTCCGCTACTGCATTTGGTATTGTAGTTTCCGGTAATGAATTTGCGATGCGAGTATTTTGTCAACCTCCTATTCTTGCTCGCTAGCAACGTCTTCGCTGGTAGGATATTCCGCGGCTTGCCCGGGCAGCGGATTGTTTATATACTTCCTTAAACGGTCGGCGTGGAATACCTTAGAGCCCCTCCACCTTGGCGGGACCTTCAATAGGTATGACGATCTTACTATCTTGTCTATTTCGTAGTGCTGTTGAGTTATTGGGAACTCTAATTTGTTAGCCGGCTTGTCGGTTGACTATATCTGTCGACGAATGAATACTCGATCTCTGGGCCCAAAATCTAGCTTACGCCGATGACGGTTGGCTTGTGTACGTATTCGCTCTTGGGCGGCCTCGATGCTTTGTCTGGCTACGTTGTGATGTTGCTTTAAGTAATCGCGTATCTCCTGCGTATCTTCCCTGCTCAATTTCTCTCTTGCTGACATGCTTTGGTTATTGAGGTTGGTCTGTTTTGTCTAATCTAAAGTTGTCGGCATTGGGAACCCAAACATTGCCTTATGCGGGGATATACTAATTGATTCGTGTGGAATATTTGCTTGAACGTGATCCAATACCGGCATAGTAGTCGCCCAATTATCTATTGTATGATTTACGTATATACGTAAACGTTGGTCGATATACTGGTTTATGATCTCGGCTTGTCCTGCGGTTTGTGAGTGGCTTGCGGAGGCCGCTTTCTAGGTAAATCCCAGCAGAATTGACATCTCGTTTATGAAATCGGAGACGAATTGTGTTCTCCGATTACTTACGACCGTGTCGGGTAGTCCCACTTATCGGTAGGGTCTTTGATAATATAACAACGTTGCTTCTTTGGACGTATAGGTGTCGAAGTAGGGTACCGTCTAGTACATCTTGGTGAGATAATCGATTATGACGAAATAGTTGTTGTATCTTGCCTGGTCTTTCGGCATCTTCTTGAAATCAATTGCAATATTTTGCTAGGGGCGGAGCGGTATTGGCATAGGCTTTAATAAGCTTGGAGTCTTGTCCTTAGGTGCCTTGGCGGAGCGATAGAGGTAGTTGGCCATATAACGGTTAATACTGCCGGCAAGCCCCGGGAACTAGTATTGAGCTGACACTAGCTTGCGAGTCTTGTTCCTCCTTGGGTGTGCTGTTGCTAGTCGGCTATGGGCTTCCTTAATAACCTTCGTCTTGAGATTGTCGACGTCCGGTACCACCAATCTGCTATTATGGAGTAGGTAGTGTTCTAGTATAGTGTAGTGACTACCCAAGTTCTCTCTTGCTTCTGTTCTATACTCCTCTAAGCTTGGGTCCTCTTTGTTCGCTTGAAGAAGACGCTCCGTGAGGATTATCCCGGATAAAGTAGGTGGCGGGATATCTTAGTTCTCCAAAAGCCTAATTGTAACCTCGTCCTAACAGATTATCAGCATTTCCGGATCTTCTTAGAGATTTGGGTTTAGCACATAGATGTGGAGGTTCTCCGCGACGGGACGGAATAGCGCGCCGGTGCGCTCTTCGTCGCGCTTCTCCTTTTGAGTAGGCGTACTCTCCGTTTTTCGAGATAATGCGTCCGCGGCTGTATTTAAGGTTCTTGGGCGATAGGTCAATACGCAATGGTATTGTGATATGAATTCTGCCTAGCGGGCCTGTCGCGTATTGAGTTTCCGTTTCGTGTTGAAGTACTCCAACGCCTTGTGATCTGTCTTTATGGTGAAGGTCCGCTCTTGTATTCCCACTAGTTCTGATCTCTAGAGCTGCAAGGTACGTATCACCGCGAGGAGTTCCTTGTCGTGTATGACGTAATTCCTCTCCGCTGGACATATGGTAGTCGAGAAGAAGGCTACCGGGTGCTATTCCCCATTATCCAATTTCTGTGAAAGGACGCCGCCGATAGTCTCGTCGGAAGAGTCGGTCTCTACGTAGGTCTTCCGCCTTGGTACAAAGTGTGCTAAGATAGGGGCATTGAGTAGTCGGTCCTTGAGGCTATTGAACGCTTCCTTACACTTTGGGGACTATTGGAAGGCGATACCCTTTTTGGTTAGCTTTGTAAGTGGTAATGCGAGGCGTTTATAATCTTTGATGAATTTGCGGTAAAAATTGTAGAATCCGAGGAAAGATTGTATTCTACGTAGCGATTTTGGCTGTTTCTACTCTTGTACTATAGATATTTTCTCGGGATCGACTTGAACCCCGTTTACGCTGATAATGAATCCTAAGAACTTGGTCTGCGTTATATGGAACTCGTATTTCGAGATGTTGGGTTGAAGCTCGGCGTCCCTGAGCTTTTCCAACACCTTCCTTACGTGTTGTCTATGCTCCTCTTTAGTGTCCGAGTATACGAGTATATTATCGATGAAAGTATTGTAGAAATTATTAAGGTGCTCTATTAGAGTATCGTTGATGTATCGTTGGAACGTCGAAGGGCCGTTTGTTAGTCTAAAAGGTAACACTTTGTACTTGTAGGCTTTATACTGGGTCCTGAAGGTGGTTAGTTCCTCGCTCCTTGGGTCTATGCGTATACGATGGAAGGCTTGTCGAACATTAATTTTGGTAAAGACCTTGGCTTTGCTAACTTGGGCTAGGGTCTCTTCGATTAGAGGTAACGGATATCGGTCTTTCCGGGTAATGGCGTTCAATCGTCGGTAGTCGACGCAAAGACGTAGGCCTCTATTAGCCTTAGGTACGAATAGGATGGGTGCCGCCTACGGTGCTGAGCTAGGTTCTATGAATCCTTTGCGGAGATTGTTATGGATGTATTCGCGATATGCCTCTAGTTCGGCTAGCGATATCTTGTATAGAGGGCTATATCTTAGGTCCTTTGGTCGAGCGCCTTTGGTTAGTTCGATCTTGTGGTTAGAGGCACGGTGGGGCGGTAATTTGTTCGAAGCCACCTTGCTGAAACCGTCTAGTAAGTCGTGATAGTAGGCCGGTACTTTATCTAGAGCGGCCGTTCGGAATTCGTCTGTGTCGTCGGGCAAGACCAACTGTCGCTGCTTGTCTATGATGATGGCGTCGATCTCGTGTAGGCTGGTAACTCCTATGTAGCCATAGGATGACGCGTATTTCTCTATGGCTAGGATGTCTACTACTGTGATGTTATAGGGATTATAGAGAGAATCGTCTTCTAGGTTCTGCTGCATGGACTCTATATTAGGGCGACGTATTATTCCTCGTGGAAGTCGTAAGTGTGACGCGTATTGTTTGTAGTCTGGGAGCCTTATTGGGGAAGGCTTTGGTGCGTCTTCGATAGCTTCGAGCTCATCGATCCTTTGTTTGACCTTCGCCTTCTATTCCAACCAGGCTTCTTTGGATGGAGGCTCGGGTGTTGGCTCTATCTTAGCTCGGCTGTTTGTTCGTTGTTTGTCTTCGCGGCGTATTCGGTTTTCCCGTAAGCGGTAATCTTCCTCGATTCCGGGGATACGAAGTAGTCCTTCCCTAGCCTCGTCCATCGAGATTTCGCAATCGGGCGGTGGTGCGGGTGGCTAGTCTGTGGGAAATCCTAATAGCCTAGCTTTACAGTTGACTTGTATATTATGAGTTTCGAACTACTTTCGCCCGATGATTATATCGTTCTTTATGTCTAGGACTAGGAAGGGCACTTTTTAGACCGTTTGTCCTTACACTCGGAGGTGGCCTATTAGAGCGTGGTCGATGTATTGGGTGGACGCCTTCTTCCCGTTATATCCTTCAACCGGGTGAGGCTTGAATCCTCGAATCTCTTTTAGGTGTAAATATCGTTTTAGTTTCTCGGCAAACTTGGTGCTTACGAATAAATATCCGTTTGCTTCCGTGTCGGGCAACGTATGAGTAGAGAGTGATATTCTATTGTAGGCTACCGTATATTTGATAGTTAAAGGGTTTCCTCTAAGGTACTTGGAAAGAAAGTCGTACGGTATGTCCTTTAGGTCCTTACTGATTTCTGTTAGAAGCGTTGATATTCTAGATATATCCCCTAGGCGGGAGTTGTTATTTCCTGGGGTTAGTGTTTTACCTCTTTTACAGCTTTCCCATTGTTATCCTTCGTGATATCCTCTACGCGATCTTGTTTAGAGAACTGATCGACGAGTTGTTGGATGCGAGTCTCTGTTATGCGAGATCCTCTAGCTTTCGGCTTAGGACAATCGCGAGTGATATGGCCGACTTGCTTATAATTGAAGCATTTGCCTTTGGTGATTAGTTGTCGGATCTTCTCGGCGGAGTGGCGAGGTTGAGCTCGACCGGAAGTGGTGCCTGTACTGGGGCTACGTCGAGCAGTAGTAGTGGTGCTCGTAGATGATCCTCCGGCGCTAGTTTGGCCTCTACCACCGCCGTTGCTACGAAATGAGGTCGTAGTAGTGTTGCGTTTCTCGTTACGCGCCTTGTAAGCCTACTTGTGAACCAATACGATCTTGGAGGCGCTGCGAGTAAAGCCGTCGAATGTCTGTCTAGGCTCGTGGTAAAGTGTGGCCAACGAGATCTGTAAGAAGGAAGGTAGGCGTCGCTATATCTCCGACAGCTATTCGGTCTTAGGCTTGTGCGATTCTCCGGCTAGGCGGATGAACTCGCTTTTGAACTTGTTGAAGTCGTCGTTGGGTTTTATGGTTAATTTGGCGAAAGCGGTGACGGCTTCCTTTAGTTTATTCGGGTTGTGGTATTCCTCCTACAAATGGTCCATTAGGTTAGTCGTAGTGGAGATTTGGTTGGGGTGACGGCTAGAGAGGTAAGGCTGGAGCGATTGCGCGGTAGGTCCTCCTAAGCGTCCTTCAACGTAGGCTCGTTTCATTGAATCATTGTCGAAATGGTTTGAATTGACGGCCAGCTTGTTTAAGACTTGACGGTGCTAAACCTCAAAGGATATAGTGTCCTTCTTCTCGTCGTTGGAGAAGATTGGAGGGTTAGTAAACTTAGTAGAACGGTTCTTCGAGGTAGTCTGTGAAGTTACCGTGATGGGGGTCTGTAGACGGGAACGGAGTGGAGATGTTAGAGGATGAATAGTGTTCCTAGTCGGGTGGCGGTTATCCTTAGCGGCGAGATTGGTGATATTTGCCCCGCGAACTTGACGCTTTAGATCGCGGTTTTGGAGGGTGACCTCGGCTACTAGTTCGTTTATAGAATTGATGCGATGGTCGCGTTCCGTGAGTTCTGTGTGAAGACCGGTAATCTGGGCAATGAGTTCCTCTTTACGGTTCGATACGGTATGACCACTCGCGGCTGGGTTGGTGATCTTGTCGTTGAGATCCCTGACCGTCTCCTAGAGGTGTGCCTGATTGTAGTCTAGTGCGTAGGCGATGCGATGCAAATCTTCGACTTGCTGCTGATGAGCCGTTACTAGGAAAGTGCGTAATTTTATTTCGTGGAATATGGCTTTAGGGTTCTTGCCGACGTGTTCTGCGAAGGTCTTGGCGTCTATTCGGCCCTCTACGTTGCTATACGTAACCTTGCCCGGTGTCGTTAGGGGAGTAAAAGGTATGGTGATACCTCTCTTGTTGTAGGTCTCGGTAATCTTCTCGAGACGCTCTCGGAGGTCGTCTCCTATTAGGGTGTTAGACCGTGTGTCGTAGCGGAGTATAGCGAACTGTTCCTCGTTGTTGAGCTTCTGCTACTCTTCGAGATACCGTCGGGCATCTACTGGGGTACTACGATGTGCTTCGCCCTTAGGTTCTTCGTTATTACTGCCGGTGATGGTATGCGTGTTTTGGTCTACGAGGTTGATCCGGCGCTTCGGTTCGAAGGAGCGTCGGCGGAGCTTTGTGTTGGCGTCGCGAGTCGATTTGGGGAGTGCCTTTGTAAGGTCGATGACTTCGAAGCGTACCATCTTGCGCGCTAGCTCCTGGTTCTGTGTTGATTGGATCTGGGCTTGTACATCGGCTAGTTGGTTAGCGTCAACGCCGCCATCGTTAGCTCTTTGGTCTGCGTCGTTAGATTGGTAGTCGATATCTGAGTTAGCGTGATCTTGGATAGCTGGCTTGGGCGGCTTGGTTCTCGGTCGGAAGGACGATATTCTGTCTATCGTATTCGGGTATCGGTGTGGTGGGGTCTGCGGATCTTGCCGATCTTTTGTAGGGTTCAAGGTTCAAGGTTCTTCAATGACGCGTCTGCGGCTGCGTGTGTTTCAAATTAATCGGCGGATATTAATGAGCCTTCCTAGGCGATAGATGATGAGCTGAAATATGCTGTTACGGTGTGTATAGCGATATACTGAGGTAGGGCTGCAGAACTCGTAATACTGTAGGTGATATTTCAGCTACTAAAAGGAAGAGGCAAAATGGAGGGTTTTGCAATATAGAGAACTGTTTTGGTGTGCCTTGCGCACAGACCACCTCCAAGGCCCTGGCGCGTTACGTGACCCTGCGCCGCTAGGCTAGAGCATAGGCTACGTAGTCATGTGATCCCATAGGAATGCGTAGGTTCGAGTCACGCCCGTGACAAGAATATAGTACTAAAGAATATTAAGATAATCTTTTAAATCTATTTTTTATAAAAAGAGCAATAAGACTTAAAATAAAGCTTTAATAACGATAAGACTAATAATATATACTCGACTAACTTATATATAAGTCTAAAGAAAGAGAAGGAGTATAAAAAGATTAAAGAGTAAATTAAAATACTTAATAAGTATTTTACTATATATTTTATAAACGAATTAGACGTTATACTAAGGTTATCGATAATTACCGTTAAATTAAGCCCTTTACTAAAAGGAAGTTAATAGACGTAATAGATAAGAATTAGGATAAGATATAGTCACCGACTTCGTTCACCTACTCTACTTCGTAGCTCTAATAAAGAAGAGTTAAATTAAGCTTAAAGGGATCTTTCTTAAGAAAATAAGAATAAGGATAATAAGAGTAGCTAAAGTAGTACTATCGAAAGTATAAATTAAAGGGTACGCTAAAAGTCGTAATAGTTAACTACTTAAAGTCTAATATCTTCGTAGAATAATAGCGATAAAGGTTCTAATTATAATAGTAGTACCTCTAGCTTACTTATATATAACTAGCTTAGCGGAATAAGGAGTTAGAGTAGGAAAAATATATAAAGGGCTAGAAAAAGGAAGAATATTATCAAATCTAAGGCCCAATAATCGTAGGTTAGAGCAAAACGTATATAATAGTTAAGGCAAAGGTATTAGAAAAAGATTCCTAAGATATAATAGATAAGGTTTTAGCTAAAAGGTTTATTAGTTTATTATAAGTTATCTTTTAGTATTTATTACTACGTTTATTATAGATTTATAGTTAAGTAAAAAGAGTTTAAATTTAATCGAAGCTAAGTAAGATTAAGCGAAATTAAGCGAATTTAAGCGAATTTAAGCGAATATATCTATAATTTTATTCTTATTCGTCTTCTTCTACCTTTTCATCTTCTTCTTAGCTATCCCAACTAGCTACCAACTATCCTAATCAATCGTACTAAACGCGTACTAAACGTATACTAAATACCATAGAAAAGCTTATCCTATAAGAAATCGATAACGTAGCGATAAACAACGTTTTCGACTTAGATAAGTTCGATTTCGATTATAATAGTTCAATATAAGGTAATAACGAAGTAAATATTACTCTAAAATCCTATATTAAACTTAAACTAACTTTTTTATTAGTAATCTTCTACTAAACTAAGCTAAGTTAAGCCTTTTACTAAAAGAGAAGATAATATACTAGTAAGTATATATAATAAACGTAGTAATAAACGTAAACTAATATTTATTAGAATCTACTACCCTACTCAAATCTCTTAGGTAACTTTAATATTAGGCTCGAGATACGAGACTTATTACCTTACCCAAATAGTTAACTATAAGTAAGTATTCGTAATAAACGCCGTAATAAACGTAAACTAATATCTCTATTAGAATACACTAATTATCCTAAGACCTTCGGTTGAACCCTTCGTTAGTATAGGCCCTCTAGTTGTTCTAGGCCCTCTAGTTATTCTAAGCCTTCTAATTGTTTTAAGCCCTCTAATTGTTCTAAGCCTTCTAATTATTCTAAGCCTTCTAATCGTTCTATAGAATAAAAAGTGGATAAGTATTCGTAATAAACGCTATACTAAATAAATCTAACCTACTTAATAGAAGAAAACGAAGACGAAGAATACTAGAAAATTAAGAGAAACTTCTACATCTACTTCCGAAATAAAATTTACTAGAAAACAATCTATTAGAAAATAGCCCCGTAAAACTATTATTCGGCTACAACGGACTCGGGATAAGATATTAGGTACTAATATAATTATTAAACTTTAACTTAAAAAGTCGTAGTCGAAAAAGAAGGTTACGAAGTCTAAATAGAATTATAAAGATACTTAGTTTAACCTTAGATATTAAGCTAACCTCTTCTATAACTAAGAGTCTAAGGGAAATTTGGTATTATTAAGTAAATACTAAACCGCTAATCCCAAAAACGTTATTCGTTTAGCTAATAAAAAAAGTTACCTAAACTATATCGCTAGATCTACGATTCTAAGTTTCTACTATTAATACGTTATAGGAAGTATCCGAAGCGATACTAATAGACATTTTAGCGAATACGTAATAAACGCCGTAATAAATAAACTCTAACTAATACTCTTAGCCGCTAACCTTTATACTATTTACGTTAAACGAATTATACTAATATAAAAGAATCTATAGTTAGTTCGTACCTTAGTAAAATATCGTTTATCGGAATATCTAATAAACGATCTTAACTACGGTACTACGCCTTATATAACGTAGAAGAGTTTCTCGCTAATAAAGGTTAACAAAATAGATAAAAAGATATCGAAATACGCTATACTAATATTTTCGAAGCCGAATACGATAAAGAAACCTACTAAGAAAAGTAGAAAGTAGACTTTTTATCGTATATATAGCGTTTAAGGGGTAGTATAGTATTATATTATATTACAATTTAGTTTTATATTAGTAAGCAAAGGAAAAGTTTATAATCGTACGTCGATATAGATAGCTACTTAAAGAGAGTTAGAAGGGCTTAGTCGTTAAATTAGTTTTATTTATAATACTAATATTCGTATTAACTTATTATTACTATTTCCTCCCTCCTAAGTATATATTATTTATTACGATGTTTATTACTTCTTTACTCTTCTATATAGCAGACCCGTAGGTACCTAAGATAATAGCTCTAAAATCGTAGGTAAGTAGGTATGAAAAACCCATAGGTACCCGTAGGTATTGTTTGATACTATATATAATATAGTTCCGCTACAGCTATATATTGCTAAGAGCGCTAGGGAGTATATAGTATATAGCTTAGATATACCTTCGGAATGGCACAGACCCAGGTACAGCTATCGGGGTCTGATCTCTCCAAGGTGGAGAGCGACATCATTCAGACCATCAGTCTCGCCGACACGATCATCACCCTGATTCGCGAGCCTGTCGCGTTAGTTTATCAGAATGTCACCAAAGCTCAGCACCTGAAGCGAAGCCTCGGACTCTGGCAAGAGGAGGCGTTAGACGAGAACGGCCAGTGTCGCGTTCCTGTTCTGCCCTTGAAAGGCTTCGAAGAGTATCTCGTGCGGATGGACGGCGTTGTCCCAGCAGCCACGTCGACACGAGGAACTGGCGGGAGGGTTAGAATATCTTGGGGTGGCTGGCGGACACAAAACCCGAGCCCGAGCCCGAGATTAGAGTTGCCCTCGTCTGGAACGGCATGTTGGGCCTACTTCCTGTTCGCCTTGGGGATCCGTCCCGGAATGGGTGTGGCCGCCTGGAGACCCTCAACTGATGGCTTTATAAACACTCAGAAACACTCAGAACGGTGGTATCGAGATGGAGTTTGAAGGCTCTGTGCTGTGCCATATCATCAACCTGTTTTCCGTCACGCTGGATCCGGAGCCTTGGGCCCGCCAATGGCCGGAAGAGTTGTCGGATCGACGGCGAGAGAGACATTGCGAATTTCCATTTGGAAAACTCGCCTGGACTGCGGCTGGCGACCAACTTCACGCACACTTCACTCCGGGGTTGGAAAGCGAACTCGCCTCGGCGAAACAGCCATTTGGCTTCAATGGAACGCTCATGGAACCCGGCACCATCATGGCCTCGTATCTCACGGCGCTGCTCCACGGTGTGTCGGATTCGGAGTATCGGCTGGCCCCTCCAACTGCGCCGCTCCCAGAGCGAATCTCACGGCTCACCACTTGCTTTGATTTGCTGACGTCTAGAGATGGACGAAATGAGCCTCTGTTAATCTCGTACGACTGGTTCGAGGAGGCGGCTCGCATAAAGCGACGGGTCCTGGCCCAGGGTGGCAAGGATCATTCTTTCTTCCAAGACATCTGCACAAACATTGATACTAGTACCGATCCCTACTTCATTTCTCAGGAGACGGAGAGGGAATTTATGAAGAAACGCGTACGCCAGCTGTTTCTTCTCGATGACGAAACATTCACCTTCTCGGTCCCGGGCGGCCAGGTTATGAGTGTACCCGCCAGCCTTGGAACGGTGACGCCGCGGTCGATTTGCAAAACAGTTTTGTTAGGATATGAGCATCATCCAGCGGGTTCCTGGAAACGCAGCCTCTTTGACATGGAGGCAGACGTGGTGAAAATCTTGGAAATACCCAATAATTTGACTATCCGGAAGCAGTTCAGAATCCAGCTGATAGAGTTCACAAGCTGGTGCGACTTGTGGAACAAGAAAGTGTTTTTGGGGGCCCCGATCTGAATGTACTCCGAGTCAAGCTAGTAGCTAGCATCTGGATATGGTCAGCAGAGTTTCGTAGGTTAGGGTAGCAGTCTCAATAGGGTTTTCCATAACATCGAAGGCCAAGTGAGATGCTCAAATTCACCTTCCACGGCCAGATGTTAGAGTCCATCCGCACCAAGACCCAGACTCGTTGATGAGTTAAGTCTTGTGATGCGGAGAGCCGGCTTTATGTCCATTGTCTGACTATATTGTAAACAAAAGAATCAAATTCCACTACACAAACCTCACAGGGAGGTGAAGTTGTTGCACTAGTCGATCATGCCTGGCTGTAAGAATGAGGCAAAATTAAACTGAAGATGTCTGCTACCTACTTATAACAGTCAAGAAAACAACATTGGTATCAATCGAAACCTTAGCCCCAAATCAGTGAGCCACCTGCAATCTGGGATTGGGTATCTGAACAGAATGAACACTCTGACAGCAATGACATCTCCCTGCCCCGACCCCCCCTCCACGACTTCTCCGTCTTCGACCTCCTCATTACCGACAGAGCTCACAACCTCTCACTGCGGCGCCGGTGCAGGCTCAGTATAAGTCATGCCACCCGGAGCCTGATACGGCTGCTTGCTGGCCTGGTTCAGCTGATTCAGCCCCTGATACGTCGCCTCCTTCTCCTGCTGGACCAGGTCGCAGAGGCCGCAGCAGCACGCGGCGGCAATATCTGTCAGGCAGTCTCCCTGGAGGTTGTACTTGGCCCTGATGTCGGCGCGTTGCATGGCGAGAGGGATCCAGCAACAGCCGACCCAGCCGGCGGCGAGGACCATGAGGCACTATTAGAGGGCGATGCTTTAGTTATGTGTGCGATACAGTGAGAGATGGGGAAATGCCCGACGTACGGAAGTGTTTATCGGCTCATAGCCGGCGAGGTTGACGTCCTTACGCAGGCGGTGGTGCGTCTTGCCGAATGTCACGCAGGGGCAGCAGTAGGTCATGCAGCACAGGTCGATCGGGGAGAAGCAGCCAAGGAAGGACTCGTGCCACGGCTGCGCGGTCGCGGGGGACTTGGAGTTGACGACTTCGCCGGGCTTGGCGAGGACCTCGTTGATCCGCGTCTTCCAGTCGTTGATGTCGTTGTTGTCGATGGGGCCCGAGCTGGCCTGGGCGGGGGCTGGCGCCGACATCGTGGGAGTGTTTTTGAGACGGTTGTCTGGTATCGCGTACTTGACGTCAGGTTGTAGAATGTCAAGGTCGTGATGAAGCGAATGACTGGCCAATATCAACCATATAGCTGGGCGCGAAGAGGAAGAAGAGCGGCCTCCAGAGCGGAAGGAACGGCATGCTCTTTATCTTGGCCAAGATCTCGCGTTGCAGACACATCGTAATCTCCTGATATCTCTAAACCAATCGCACAGCAAGCCTCCAACGCCTGTGCACCGCGATTGGGTGCGACCCTTCGGCATGTGGCTTCAGGGTCCTGGTGAGGAGCTGCGGCTGAAGATTGGGCGTGGCATCTAAACTCAATTTGGACGCCGAAACCGTTTTCGGGGACGCAGGATTGGCGTGGCATTCCTGGCGTCAAATGAGCATCGGTCGGGCTGCAAGCCATAGCTGATAATGTGGCGTCAAGGTTGGAATTTCGAAATGATGTTGGGGAGACAATGCGACAGCCCTCATGGTCCGCTGACCTGGGTTTTAAAAGGGTTGACATTGAGCGATATGAGAGCGTGAAGAAGTAAAACAAGTGCGTGTAATCTCTACACAGCATGATGAGCAGTTTTCGTATTGTGTAAAGTTGTCATACAATGAGACTAGAGTTTGAGCACGGGGTTGTGCCGGCTGCACATTATGACGAGGAGCTGATGTTGCTGATGACCTCTCACCCCTGGCGCGCGAAGTTCGTATATTTCACCCCGACGAACATCCGTTGACAGATTCGATCTTCTTGCTTCCGTCCCACGTTGTCCTGACACGGTCTTCAAGTGAAGTTTCGGAGGCAGGCTACCGCTGCCGTATGAGCTCGTCTTTCCTTCCTTGGCGATGAGCCGACTTGAGAGAATCATCGCACTTTCCAGGTTCTATTAGTGAAGGTTGCGAAGCTCCTTGTTAGCCCATCTCACCGCTTCGTCGAAGTTATATGGCATATCAAGGGCGCTCAGTTGAAGTTCGGTCGAATCGTCCCCTGGCCGCAAAATATCCTTGTTACCCTGGCTTTCTAGTCAGTTCCCTCCTTTACGCGAAAACGGGAATGTCGCAAGTGCATACGCTTGTAAGTCCTGCTTGACGGATTTGCCAAGGCACCCGCCTATACTTACTCCCTGTTCCCTTATCCTCTTTATCATATCATCCACCCAGGCCACCTCACGGTTCCAGTCACCCGGAGCACATCTCCAGAAACCTTGCACTAATGCAAGGGCGGGGACTATCTCCCCGGGTCCGAACCCTTGCTGTCTCTGCTCCATGAAGTATTCGACCGACTGAGCGATATTGTAAGCCGTGGTTCGGGGCCATAGTTCTCGGTGGCCGAGAGCAGGTAAACGCTCCATGGAGAAGTGTTGAAGACATGGTGCCTCCGATCCATCACAGGTGCACGAGAATGTCTCCCTACCCGCCGCATCGAGCATGGCCACGAGCTGTGTTAACATCGCATATGTGAAGCATAGGTGAGCTTGGACGGCCATCAGCGCGACCCAGTAGTAGACTAGATTGTTAGCGATGACGAATGCCGGGAATTGGAACGCGACGGGAAAGATCCTCCCTGTGTCCGGGCTGTCGACCGCGCTGTCAAACTTGGATAGCTCCGGATGATACAAAGCGCCCGGCACCGTGGCCTTGAAGCTATCGAACCACTTCTCGAGCCCGGCTTCCATGATCGTCCCAGATCGAACGCTTGCCAGCGCACCGGAGAGAACCCCTAGGGGATTCTGAGTGGTCCACTGTGCGTGACGTTGGGCAGAGAGATCGGGAAGACCGAGTAGGATGTCAATGAGGCGCTCGAACGGAGGTTTGCTATCCGGTTGCGGCCACGGGCCGTCAACCCACTCGGCATCTGCGAGGAAGCTCTTCTCGCGTTTCACAATTCCATTGAAGACCTTAATTCTAGGTCAGTCTCAAACTTGTGCTATGGTGGAAGTCGTTAGTACACCTACAGCATGTATTCTCAAAACCTTGAAGACGCTATGGGCAAGACCAGATCCGTGGGCGCCAGCACCACGCAAGCGCAGCAGCTCTAAGGTGCCTAGATAATGAGCCTTATATCCGGATTGGGTGCCGCCTGGTGAGGCTGTAACCTCGTACAAGAGAGAGGCCAAGCATGCGGCGAGGTTCTGATCGTTATTTCGCTTTGACGGGTTAAGAATGTCGAGACGTAGCTCAGCTAGACCCTTGGTATATAGCTTCAAGCTCTCATGAAGGAGCTCAGGGCGCGAGGTGCGTTGTCCCAACTGCGCGACTGCTATGGCGAGCAAGCTGTCCTCCAGGGCCGGTGTTAATTCTGGCAGATCGAGGATGTGTAAGAGCCAATCATTGCGCTCGCCGTAGGCCAGTCTGACGGTGGGTACATTATGCGGATCCTCAAGGTTCAGAGCTAAGATTCTGTCTCTGAACACACTGCGAACCGGGATCTCCTTTGGGAGTGTCGTGTTGCCAATAGCCGAAGGCAGATCATTGTCTCTTGGCGTTGATGACGCTGACAACTGCGCTGAGGAGATTGCTGGTTTTGAGCTGCTTTTCCGCCAGCGGGAAACCATGACCATGCTGGATTCTGACCTGTCAGCCGGCAGGGCACTTCCATCATGTGATGAAGTCGCCCCGTCGGCGACCATATCCTTTGACAGGATGAATGCATGCTTCTTTTGGTAACCTGTGCAGATACGGTTGGACTTGGCGCAGTTCTTGCAGCTTGGGCGCTCTCCATCGCACTTCACACGTGGTCAGCCGGGTCGAACTTGAGGACGGCACTGTGTCCTGATTTGGAGATGGTCCGGCTGATGGATGACACAGGACGTCTGCTCGTTGGGTACCGGGGAGTCTGGAACACACCTTTATCTTTCTCGACCGACAGTTATGACATCCCTTGGATCTTCCCGGGACTCCGACCATGTCGCCGGCTGAACCAGACTACTGGGACTTCTTGTCACTGGTCAGTATCTCTCCGCAGATCCGACTCGCGGATTGCGACTCGTATTGGATGACGGGATTGCGCTGATAAAACGGCTGGGCGTCTTGAGGCCATCAAGAACCTCGTGTCTACTATCATGTTTCTGGACACAAGATGCGAGAGTCTTCCGTCGATTGTTTAAAGACAGTGTGTTGGTTCAAGTCGTCCAGGGGCCCAAGTTGTTTCGGGGTGCTCCACCAGTGCGGCACAGCGCCCAGCAAGCCAATCAAAAGATAGCTCCACATCGAGTTCGACAACGGCCCTAGGCCATTTAAGGTCACTATCTGCGAGAGGGCTTGGAGGGGCAAGCCAGACTGCCAGGTACCTAGGTCCAGGTACCTTAGGAAAGACGACGAATCCGAGTTAGTGACGACGAGAAGATGTGAAATTGTTGTTCGCCCTGAATTTGAGCCTTGTAGGGCTGAGTGCGGAATTGTTCCGTTGCACTTTCGCTTTCCACTTTTCTCCGACTGGCCGCTCCTACGGATATATAGGTGCGTCGGCCTGATGTTGGATGGCTTTAAGTTCAAACAACCGCATGGCAGCAAGGTATACGGCAAGCCCAAGTCAAGCCTTCTGATAAACTAAGGTACCTTAGCCATCGTGCGGTGAGACCTCCAGTGGCAGGGGAGGTCTCAACGGGCACATGGCAAGACAAGACACAGTGAGTCTTTCACAAACACCATATGCCAGTTTGAACATTACATACAATCCTAATTGTGGTACAGACTGTAAGGTAGCTTCGGCAGCACAAGATGATGCATATAGACGTCCTGACGCATACCTGTGAGAATTGTTTGTGAACTCGCTTGAGTTCCACATACTGGAGTAAGGAGAGTCAAAACAGTACTTTGAGGCCGAGAAATCAACAATCTGGAAATGAGGGAGGCAGAGATTTGGGAGGCAGGCGGGAGCTTGAACATTCAGTGAGGAGGTCATTGATACCCGTCGCGGCGAAAACAATTGCCCGGAGGTGAACCCGTCAACCCTGTTCCAACAAAAAGATAGCATCCATGTGCTGAAACTTATCACGGCTTGATTACCGCCATTTGGGAGGCCTAAGGTGAGGCACCAGACTCCAGAGCAAAGGCCACGGCCACTTATGTCTGTCTAGGTGAGACTTCCCAGCATGTGACGCTTTCAAGCCGTTACGACAGGTCTGAATATGGAAGAACACTCGTGTAGCTATCATCCATCTTGATGAGATATTAAATTCCAGTGTTTTGTTCTGTTGACGGGATTTGTGACTGTTGAGAATTTATTAACAGTAGCCCATCTCCCTCATAGCAAGGTACTAGATTCCAAACCTTGAGGTTAATGGCTTTTACTCGAAGAATCTGATGCAATAGGCGGGCACGACTGTTGAGCACAGTTTTCCTTAGACTTTAGGTTGCCTTGCACTTTCCTTCAACTTATCCTCACGCACCTTTCGCCTGGCAGTTACCCTGCTTACACCTTCCACGTTCCCTCGTCTCCAATTCAACTTCACTTCATCTCCGAATCAGTTCAATTCCCTCTCGATTTTCAACCGCATCTCTCTTCCGGCTTGGCCGCCGTTTTCCGGACTGTACAAGCAAGCCAACCACAACCATGGCGGACGATCCCAAGCCACCAGTCGACAGACTGAAACATCTTTGGGGCCAGGTGAAGACACATGAAGACCAGATGCAATCATGCGTGACGGTATGTACAGCGCTCGTTACCTTTTTATGAACTTGCTTACGCCATCGGAAGGACATAATTGCCCGCAACGAGACCCTGGAACGCAAATTAGCAGAGGCAGAGTCGGAGCTTATGGACAAGAGGGACGCCATAAGGACTCTGAGGCTCGATCTGCACAGGATTCGTCATGATGCACCGGAGGTTACGACCCGCACTTCAGATAGTGACCAGGTAAGATGGTCCTTATGTATGGAGTCTGATGGAGAACCACTACTTACTTCGACAGACTGGCGACGATTGCATCTTGGTTCTTATCGACAGCAACTATCTACGGGTAATGACAGGAACTATATTCCGCCCCAGCAAGACAATTTGATTCTGACTTTATTTTTCAGTTCAAACGTCACCTTATCAGTCAGAGCCAGCCTGGTGGCAGCAATGCAGCCACTATGCTCAGAGATGCTGTTCAGGAGGAGGTAAAGGGCACGTTACCAACCAGCTCCAATCCCATGTCGTTGCTTATCCGCATTTTCGGGAATACTTCGAATAAATCGATGTCGAAAATATACCCTGATGATCCTCCGAGATTCCAGGAGTTTGTGCGAGGCTTCAACACGAGCGTCGATGAATGCTATTACGTTGATATGGGAGTTAATGGGTCAGAGAGAGTCCGAGGTACGTAAAACAATATCTTATTCCAGTCTCCCGCACGGCTGCTGACGAAACAAGTTACTTTCCGAGACTTCTTAGCCTACAACCGCTGTAAAAAGATCTTCTTTGGTTTTCCTCATAACGAAGAGTACAGCGAACTCTTGGATGGCGTCGCTCAGGACAAGACCGGCAAGGTCACGTTGATATCCGGACGACCATGGTACGGACCTTTTAGCACTCTTAGCACTGTCGTAAACAAGCTCGGTTCGGTCCCGGTCAAAGCGCTCTTCGACACTGTGCTGCCACATTCTATCGTATCTCGAAAGCGCAAAGCAGTATACGACCTACCTCAGCCGACCGGGCCTCCTCAGCCTACAGGGGTTCTTCAGCCGACCGGCCCTCCTCAGCCTGCGGGATTTCTTCAGCCGACCGGCCCTCCTCAGCCTGCGGGATTTCTTCAGCCGACCGGCCCTCCTCAGCCTGCGGGATTTCTTCAGCCGACCGGCTCTCCTCAGCCTGCAGGATTTCTTCAGTCGACCGGTCCTCCTCAGCCTCCAGGGTTTCTACAGTCGGCCGGTCCTCCTCAAACTGCGGATCATCTTCGACCTTCCATGCTGGTCCAACCTTTCGGTACTCCGACTCTTGGAATCACTCAGCCATCGGTCCTTGCTCCCCAAGGCATGTTTAATGGTTCGGCACCAGCCCCTGGATCCGGCATCTTTGGGTCACTGACTCAACCCAAAGCCTCAGCCCTGACTACACCGCAGGGCTCAGCCCAGGTCACACCGTTCAAGAATCCGGTTCACTCAATCTTTCCCCCGAAAACCTACGATGAACTCGTTACCGGTGGATATTGTGTCACGTACCACATCCTTGGAAGATGTGCCTTTGCCTTCGGAGCCTTCGGAAAATGTGATGCTATCCATGGCCTAAGACTTGACCCTGCTGGCATCGAGAAAGTTGCCTCCGAGGCCCGTCAAATTCAGTGCATGAAGGGGGTTATGTGTAACCTCAAGGACTGTATTTACGGTCACCCGCATCTCGAAGGTGGCGACTCCAAGGCCGGAATCAAGCCTAGTGGTACATGAAGCCAAAGAAATGAGCATAGAGCTGGCATGGTGATGTTCAAAGGCAAAGGGAGGAGGTTTAGGGTCTTTTCTGTCAAAGGAAAGGAAACTTTGGAATTGTGCTTATGGCAAGGGCTGTAACATGGGTTGCGGTGCTGATGCTGTTTGCTGTGTACCTACTGCAGGTGGTTGGTCATTCTGTACGTTACTGTGGTAGCTTTGTGAATAACATCTTGACCAATTGCGTGCCGAAATGCGTTCCAAGTGATTTGCCCCACCCTTCCCGCGCGGGGCACTCCCTGGAGCAAAAAAGTTGGCGAAGACTTCACATGCAAGACAGAAAAGTCTGTGAAAGCACACGCTTCTGTCGCAATCTCGACAGTTGTGACCGCGATAATGTATTCAGTAGTGCAGCCCAACGGGTGGGTAGCTTTGAAGCTCCCATCCGACACCACAAAGGTGCTTCAGGTTGTGCCAAACACGTAGGTTATCACCAAAGCCCAGCTCTGGTCTGCCACGGCGCAATCGAGATAGTACTCTCAGCTAACCTGCCATGTGTGGTACAGTACGATATCACTAGGCAAATACGGCGCCTTCCCCAGCAATCTTATCATACATCGACCCTACCACCTCACCTACGAGCTCGAGGACAAGCGAGAGGGCGAGTCGTTTTGCAGGCTACGCGTAGTACCTTCGTCCGAGCTGTATGCCGATGTCTTTGCAGAAGAGTCAGGGATGTGCTCCGCGCCTGCTGACGACAGCGATCGCATAATATCGGCCACCGATGGTGTCGAATACAGCCTCGTCGACCCCGAGAGTGGCAAGGTTGTCGCGCGATCGAACCGCGAGATCATTGACGACAATGCGCGCCAAACCCTGACCATGGAGGAGATTGAGGAGCTAAAGAGGGATGGCACAGGCGCCGGCAAAGACATTATCGCGAAGCTCCTGCTATCGCATACCGCGTTGGACCAGAAGACGAGCTTCAGTCTGGCCAAGTACAAGCTGCTGAAGACGAAAAAGTACATCCGCCGGTTCCAGGTGCTGCCGCTGGACGTCCCGCTTCTTGGGAAGTGGATGCTCGAAGAGAAGGATTCGGCGAGGGTCTTGGACATGCGTGACGAGATGATTGGCCTCGTTGGCTGCTGGGCTAATGTTCACTTTGGCGGCGAGGACGTTTTGCTGGACGGCCCGTCTTCATCGGACCCTGAAGCGACAAATGACGACATAACCGAAGCAGAACGGCTACGGAGGCTAAAGGAAGAGGCGAAGCCGATGAACGGCAGGTGGTTGGTTATTGATGACACGAGCGGCTTTCTGGTTGCGGCGATGGCTGAGAGAATGGGCATACTGTACCAGGACGAGAAGGACCCCAGTGAACAGACGGCCACCGAGAATCACATCGAGAAGGAAGAGTCTGATGGCGCTGATGACCAAGCAATAGAGGTTCCGGCCATTACACCACTGGAGACCAAGGTGGACAACGGAGCAGAGGCGACAACCGCGGCGGCTGCAGAAAGCACCCATCAGCACACGCCTTACCGACCGCGCTCTCACGACTTCCAAATCCCATTCTCTCAAACGAATACCATCACCGTCCTCCATGCTGCCAACCAACCAAACCTCTCCTTCCTCAATTACTACGGCTTCGACATCCAGAACCCGAACCACCCACCTCATCCGCTCCTTAACCACCTTCTCACCCTCACATGGCTGCAGTTGCTCAACCCCGAGACCGATGCAGCCTACTCCACCAACCCGCCCTCAGTATCCTCTGCTCAGCTAGGAGCCATGAAGCCCAACCGACGAGGCACCTACCACCGCAAGCGGAGGCGGTTCGCACGCACGCGGCACATCGTCGACAGCGCGCGGGCAGGTAACTTCTCCGGACTCGCTGTCGCCAGCACGATGGACAACATCAGCATCCTGCAGCACGCCCTGCCTCTCCTAGCCGGCGGGGCCCAGATAGCGATCTACAGCCCGACGCTCGAACCATTGGCCGAGCTAGCAGACTGCTTCAGCGTCGCGCGGCGCTCGGCATGGATGAACCCGGAGACGGCACCGGCAGAGACGGTCGGCAAGACGGCGGCCGAGCTCGAGAGGTGGGAGGGCAACGACGACTTCCCGCTCAACCCGACACTGGTGCTCGGCGCGAGCATACAGACGAGTCGCGCTCGGAAATGGCAGGTCTTGCCCGGGCGCACGCACCCGACTATGACTGACCGAGGCGGCGCGGAGGGCTACGTCTTGACTGGATGGAGAGCGCGGCCGGCTGAAGGACGGGTGGAGGCTCGTGGCAAGCATACTGGGAAGCGGCGGAAGGTTGATGATAAAGGCGCATCAGAAAGCGCGGCCGCGACGCCGGTGTCGGATGGCGTGCAGGTGTTATAAGCGAAGAAGCTGGGATAGCATGCCACCATGGTAGAGGGTCTGACGTTATCTAAGACCTGGCAATAGGCACTTGGAAATGGAAACATGATACCCCCTTGGGAAGCACTACTTGGGCTCATCGTGCCGCGCGATTCACAGACACTGTGTTTTATGCTCAGTAACCATCAATCACTTCATTGGACGTAAGCCACCTAGGAATAACGCTTCGACAATAACCCCCATTCCCTCCTCTCTTCTGCATAGCTCATAGCGACTTGCCCATGAACTTGCGCTTCGTGAAGCTCAACCACCACTTGCTCGGCTTGCCATCTCCGCCTTCCTCGTATACTCTCGCCAGTAACCTCGTCGCCAGCTCCTGCCGTACCTGAGCCATGTACTGCCGCAGAAGCTCGCCGTCTTGTCGGTCGCGGGGCGGTTCGTACATCTACCACGCAGGACGTCAGTCAAACACTCTCGTCACATCCTCCAGCCCGTTACGGAGCCACCCACCTGATTAAGAGGCCAAGCCGGATCCCCGGGAATAGCAAAGTTCAGGTCCAGCGCCAGGTTGTTGACATCCTTGGTCGCGTCCCTGACGCCGGCGTTCGGCTTGATCTTGGAGAGGCAGTCGCTCACGAACAGGATGCCGTAGATCAGCAGCCTGTCGGCGGGGCCCTTGATCTCGAAGTTGCGGAAGAAGGTGTTGGCCCGGAAGAGCGCGAGGACCTCGTCCAGGATGTCGTAGCTCTCGCTGTCCGGGTCGGGGGACTCGTGCGCCGGGAGGGGCGGGTTGGGGTAGGGGAGCGTGTAGGCTGGACCGCGGGTCTTGGTGCGCAGGGGGAGGAGGGGGAAGTTGCCTATTAGGCGCGGCGGGTTGGGGTCTGCGTTGAAGATGGAGTTGTAGGCCTGGAGGAGAGGATGTTAGAGGAGATGCGGATACCGGGGGGGAGGCCAAGGGCTGGCAGGCAGAGCTCTTGAGATAGAGGTGTATCACAGCGGAGTGTACTTACCGGCATCTTGAGATTCTGGCTCGTCAAGAGCTTCTGAATCCAACGACTTTGTTGTGCTTGATGCTCTGTCTTGATGCTCCTATTCCAATCACAGCCTCGGCGGGGTGTGAGGCTGCTGACGTCGCAGGCTGGGGGAGCCATGGCACGTGACAGCTGAGGTGGGTCATGAGGCTTATGTCAGCCTCGCTTAAAGCACGTACCCTCTGACTCATCGCAGTTTCGGATAAGAGCGGCACGATCAAGATCGTGGCTAGCGATCGTGGCTGAACCACGCTAGGAAACCTGAAAATGTGCACGGATCATTGGTGCCTGCTAAGTCACCTGACTTGGTGCACCATTTTCGTGTCGGAAATGTGGCGACCTTGGAAGTGCGCGTCGTGGCAGGACAAAGAGCGAAAAGGGCGGGCCGCGTTTAAAGAGGGCACCACCCTCGCATTCTCTTCTCTTCTCGCCAGACCCACGTCTCTCACAATAGAACCAAACGCTTTATTGTGTGAATTGCCTCTACATTTTGAGATCAAACCCATTCTCTCGCGATTTCATGGAATCCCATCTGATATTTCATTTCCACGAAAGCTCTTGTCGCTGTTGACCATTCAGCTTTGGTATGTGGTGGCCCTTGCGCACATTCTTTGCTTTTTGCGGGCCTTCCCGAGGCGCGTCAGCAACAAAAGCAATCTGGATCTCATCCGCTAACCAGCAGGGTACCATAGGGTAGCAGACAAACAACGAGGGGCATCGCGACGTCCAGAGCGCCCAGTTTCTTTGCGCAAGTCGCAACTCGATGCTTACTATTGAGTAAGTACAATATTTAATATTTCCTTTGTCGAATGGGGACGTTTCCATTTTTGTATATAAATCCTCGCATTCTTCGAGCGTCATTATGACCAACTAACTGACTGTTGTTGTTGCTAACAAGACTCTCGTCGCGCCACAGATCGTTCTTCACCAGCAGCCACTTCTTCGGCCCGCTGCGAACCATCATAGACATGACGACCTCCTCAATATCAGAGCCCAGCAAGGGCGCAGCATCACCTCAGGAAGAGACATACAGCGACAAGATGGCATCCAGTCCAACCAAGGAGACAGTGCCCTGTGGGCGGCGGCGTCGTTACAGACGTATTATACGACCCGAACCGGGCTCGCTCTACGATATCATGCATGATCACCATGGCGCCTCGCTCTATGTTTTGCCGATCTGCTGGAACGACATGCATGCGCGACTGCTCCGTGTGCGGTTTGTCGAGCTACAACCGATCATGTACCCCATCCCTGGGCCCCAGCTCTGTGGTTGGGATGCCTGTCCGCCGGCCAGGATCGCGAACGATCTAGCTCGCGAACTCACCACACTGTTTTCCTCTGAGAAGACAACACGGTGGTTCACCAAGACACAGGCCATCAAGGCGGTCATGTCTATCATGTTCCCAGAGACTTTGTCACGTCCAAAATCGAACGCGGAGTTGGACCTCCACTTCGGCGATCGCGTCTTCAAAAAGGTAGTGCGCATGCCCGTTCTATGGAGGCGCGAGGCTTCTGGCACGTCCTTCGACTCGGCAGTAACGCAACCGGCTGCGTCTTTAGAAAACATGTCAGCAAGCTGCCAGGATGACGGCGTTCCCAGCACTCCTCCCCAACCTAGTCAGCCGCTCCTGGCCTACATCAACAGGAAACAACTGAAGGCGATCCGATCAAACCTATACCGGATATGTTCGGGACCAGTCGACGGCGATCACCGCAACACCCCAGTCCAGCATCTGCAACAACTGCGATCGAGACAGTTGATACCCTTTGACGAAGATCACGATGCTCACTACATTGCCATCATGATCGCCATGGCACAGGCTCATTTCTACAGCACGGCATCCTCAAAGTCCTCGTCACAATCATCCCCACGGTTCGGCGGCGGGAGGATTATCGACAACCCGCCAACCAGTTTCTCCAACATCACCGTGCATCTAATAACTCACGCTGAAGCCGAGTTTGTTGTGTACGAAGCTGTGATAACATCTACTTTCCTCGAGCGCTTTGCACATCCAACAAAGGCTCCAGCCGAGGATGTTGACCCTGGTCTGCAGATCACCTTCCATCGCGTCCCGGTCTGGCCAATACTCGGCCTCAAGGAGCGTCTGGCCAGGGCGCTGGGCTACGAGATAGCCGGCAATCTGGCACTGCACGAGTTCGACGGGGAGTCAAACGACATCGAGACCTGGCTCGATCCCGAAGAGAAGCGCAATGTGCAGCGAATCAAGAGAAGAATCGCCTCCATAGGCATGAAGCGGAGGAGAGCAGCAGAGGAGCGGGAGGTGCTGTCGGAGAGAGTAAACAGCAGCTTCGAAGATGACGCGACCAGCTGCGCCAGTACGAGCGAGGATTTGCCGGTGTTGAGCCCCGATGCTAAGAGGCGGTGCACACGCACGACGAATCCGCTCGAGGTGTGCTAGGAGCTTGTCCGAGGGGCGTGGGAGAGGGTTATGGACGCGTGTTTTGGGTTGCGAGCATTGCGCGGCGTTAAGCGCGGACACGACTACGTGACGCTGGATCAGGATGCGCCACAGAAACAGGTCCTGCGCAGCAGAGAAGGCTGCAAGCGGCACCGGATAGGGTCACGATTACGATTACATGGACACGGAAATGCATAGGGAGGCATGAGTGATTTCGGCGGTTTTCTTTGCGTTGAATTCAGAACAAATGGTTCAGCGACACTGGTCCAGGAAGGGCTGGCATACTGGATTTCTTCGATTCTCAGTACATAGCTTTTTTCTTTCCAGCCCCTGACAGCGCAGACTAGCGCGCTGGGGAGCTTTGGAATAGGTAGCCGAATTCAGGAACCGTTCAGGAACAGAGCCTCTTCGTGACTCGTCGCCCTGATATCTAGTGGCCTAGCCGTCGAGCTAGTAGCCTTGCGGCGTTGCGGCGTTGCCTACCGCACGCGATATGACACGATTGCTGCAAGGCACAGCAAGAAAGCAAACAGCAACGAAATGAAGAGTCGAGTGACATGATTCTTGCCTAGCGAAACAGCCGTGACGCCTTAGGTTTTGGTTTCAAGATCGCTTACTGTCGGCAATCGATCGAGTCACATATCCGCTCAAGACGGCTGTTCAGGCAGACGACCGCAGTCAAGAGTCTTGCTATCACTCGGCATGCTGTCAATGAATCCAATAGGAAGTCATGAAACGGCCATTCCTTGAAATGGCCGTCGATAAACATCCGCCGTCAGATCTCGACTGAGGCAGGATTGCTGTCTCGGCTCCGACGGTTCGGAGCAATGGGCGATGCTCATCGTTGTACATCGTTGTACAAAATGAAGACGGCCGATTGGCCGGTCATGCTCCCATGCTTGGCTGACAGACATACACGACTGGTGCTTGCATCCAGGATGCTCGTCGTCATGGCGTTATCCGTAATCGCTATCGGCATCGCAACAATTTCATGCTTGCACGTGTCAATGAGATTCTCCCGACGGCGGTGTGTCCGCTCTAGGATTAGTAGTCGGCATGAGGTGTGTGTTGCGACACGCTGGAAAGTCTAGGCGGAGGCAGAGGTTCACTTTGAGGATCGCGGCACATGCGGGATGTTGAAGCTTGGAGATGCTCCGCTGTTCGGGACCTATTCTTGGGGCCGTTGCAGCCGGGCACATGCGTCGGAGACAGTGTGACGAAAGGGGAAGGCACGCCCGGAGCAGCTCCTTCCTCCCCAGTCCCCACGTCCAACCTCCACAACCCCAGGTTTCGCTCCCCGCAAAATCAGACCTCAACTCCGTCGCACACGATCCGACCTCTTCGTCAATCTACGATATCGCGTCTGGGTAAGGTGTCTTCCCGGAGAGTGCCGTTTAATATTCCCCACGAGGCCGGTAGTTCCAGCCTCGAGTACCGACGGAACTCGGCCGAGATACAGGCATGTTGCGGCCCAAGCTCGTCGAGTTCTGCCCTCTCTCCTGGTGGTGATGTCCTCGCCCGCCTCACCGTCTGTCTTTTGGTGTGGTCACCGCCGTTTCAAGGTTCCGAGTTCATACGAACACGCCGAAGACGGGTACCTTAGGTTACTCCTCTTCCGCCATTCCCGCTACTCAGGCCTATACTCTCCTTACTCGTTGCCCAATATTGGATACACTTCACCCCGATAGCACCCTCCATCCTTCTTCCACGTCTACCCCTCACCTTGGAGCTGTAGGTCGCAGCGCTAGTTGTGATCTACGATCACGATCTGCTGCACTAACGGAGCTCTGCCTATCACTTATACAGGATACCGAGGCTCTATTGCTATCTCAGGCACAGAATGCTGATCGATTTCCATGTGCTACTTTCCCAGCACTGCCAGCCGTCTACGCTGCAGCTCACTCCTAGCGATGGTTGCCCCCAACTTCCACTCAAGAGTGACTGTTCCGGACCCCGAACCCAAGTCAGTTCAATTTATTTTCCCCATGGGGAAGCGGGTCGCTTCTGCAGCTGCACTCCCGGACTACGTGCCTTCGCCAAGTGAGAAGGCATGTATTCGCGAGATAGAGCACCGCTCGGTGGTGGGATTCAAGTTCCTGCCCTCGGAGAACATCCGAATTTGACTATATCTCCTTTCTCGAGGGCGGTCACCTGGCTTTGCACATCCTACCTGACAGTGTCATCCATTCCTCCACCGGCTGCGGGGCTCGGAGACACAGCGATGTTTAGCTTGTGATCATGGTCACGGTGCGGAGCTTGGAGGCTCGAAGGACTTTCGTCGAATGCATCACAAAGTATAAGTCTCAAGTGCTGTGTCCTCTGAGAGGTCTGTTCGAAGCTTGAGGACACAGCCTTCCTTCCTCCGGTCTCGTCCCCTTGCCGGTATCAACCTGTGTCGTAGACGGTCTTGACTCCGCACACAATGAAAGGCTTCTCCCGCGCCGTGGTGGCCGCCCTCATCGGCCTGGTGGCTGCCGCACCAACACCGAACCCGGTGATCGAGGACCGGGCGGCCAAGGTGAGCGTGGCAATCGCACCATCGTCGACCGTCGTGGGCGCCTCGACCCTGGGCGTAGAGAAGTTTTCCGGTATCCCGTACGCTGTTCCACCTGTAGGGCCGCTTCGCCTGAAGCCTCCCGTCAGGCTCACCGCGTCCCTCGGCACCTTTGACGCCACTGGTATCGAGGCGGCTTGCCCGCAGTTTTTGCTGTCGACCGGTGGCAACAGTCTCATCACACAGGTCCTTGGCAACGTGCTCGACTTGCCGTTCTTTCAGACGGTCACAAAGCAGTCGGAGGACTGTCTGACGATCAACGTTATCAGACCTGCTGGTGTCAAGGCCGGCGATAACCTGCCGGTGCTTTTCTGGATCTTCGGAGGTGGCTTCGAGGTAAACGGGTTCTTCTAAATATGGCTTTGATCTGGTGGTATCTGACATTTGAGTAGCTTGGGTGGACGTCGATGTACGACGGCTCTTCTCTCGTCTCCAATGCCGTTAATGCTGGCAAACCCTTTGTGTTTGTGGCTGTGAACTACAGAGTCGGGGGTTTCGGTTTCCTGCCGGGCAAGGAGATTCTCCAAGACGGATCTGCCAACCTCGGACTGCTCGATCAACGCATGGGTCTCGAGTGGGCGGCCGACAACATCGCCGCTTTCGGTGGTGACCCGAGCAAGGTGACGATCTGGGGCGAGAGCGCCGGCAGTATTTCGGTTTTGGATCAAATGGTTTTGTATGGCGGCAACAACCAGTACAACGGCAAACCACTGTTCCGAGGCGCGATCATGAACAGCGGCAGCATCGTTCCGGCCGACCCCGTGGACTGCCCCAAGGGGCAGGTCGTGTATGATACGGTAGTCAGGGCTGCCGGCTGTTCCTCGTCAACCGATACACTGGCCTGTCTCCGCAGCGCGGATTACACGACCTTCCTCAACGCCGCTAACTCGGTGCCCGGAATCCTGTCATACAACTCCGTTGCGCTGTCTTATCTGCCGAGACCTGACGGCACAGCCATAACCGACAGCCCAGATGTGCTGGTCCTGTCCGGAAAATACGCGGCGGTGCCTATGATCATCGGCGACCAGGAAGACGAGGGCACTTTGTTCAGCCTCTTCCAAAGCAACACCACCACTACATCAGCCTTGATCGACTATCTCAACAACATTTTCTTCCACGACGCCACACGCGAGCAGATCGCCGCTCTCGTCGCCACCTACGACGACTCGATCACGGCCGGCAGCCCCTTCCGCACCGGCATCTTCAACGAAGTCTACCCGGGCTTCAAGCGCCTAGCGGCCATCCTCGGCGACCTCGTCTTCCAGCTCACCCGCCGCGCCTTTCTCACCGGCCACGTAGCCATCAACCCCTCGGTGCCGGCCTGGAGCTACATGGCGTCGTACGACTACGGCACGCCGATCCTGGGCAGCTTTCACGGCAGCGACCTGCTGCAGGTCTTCTACGGCATCCTGCCCAACGCGGCGAGCAAGAGCATCCAGAGCTACTACGCCAACTTTGTGTACAACCTCGACCCCAACGACGCGTCGGGCGGGACGGGCACGGGGACAAAGGTCGCGCTCGGCTGGCCGCAGTGGAAGGACGGGAACCAGCTCGTGCAGTTCTTTAATATCGGGAGTACGTTGATCAAGGACGATTTTAGGAGCGGGACGTTTAATTGGATTGTTGGGAATATTCCTTATTTGCGTATCTGAGAGCGCTTGTTTGGGGCGCACGCGGAAGGGTTCATGGGTGCGGCGTCATTGGTGTTTTCTCATGGTCATGAATGAATGCCTCTCTTGATCTCATATAGGACTTGCGAGCCTGCTGCTCCAGGTTTCTGGACGGACATTTTATGTCGGAAGCGGCGGGTTTGCAGTTGCAAAAGAAGTGACGGACAGTTGAGTTGGACTTGGGTCTAGGCTGAACGGAACCGAGCCGCCTACACATCAGCTGCAGCGTCTCGGTGCATAGGGTCTAAAATAAGACACTTATCAATCGCCATGCAGTTGGGCACATTGTCTCTGCAGTGTTATGCTGTTGAGTTGTCGGACGCCAGGGTCTAGGGTCGGTCTACGAAGAGTGCCTGTCCCTGTCTGTGTTGCACAACAGTGTCCTAGCCATGTAAGTCATGGTCCAGAGTGAAAAGCACCGGTGCAGGAGACGCTGCGGCACCCAGTCAAAAGCGCTTGCGAGCTCAGTCAGCGTGCCGTCCGAGGTGGTATCGCGTTAGCGAGCCACCGTTGAATGACAACGGACGGCCCGACATTGCTTTGATCCTGGTCCCATTGGCTTCAATCCTTGAAGGATTGCCTTGGATGTTTATTCCAGCCCTAAAGTGGCAGGCACATTTCCGAGGCTAAAGGCAGACGTCAGCAAAAATAACAGGCAAGTGTCTCGATCGCACGCTGGACGGCATGCTCTTCCGCAGAGCTGGATATCGCCGTGAACCAGGTGTCTGGCCCATGATATAAGGATGACCCGACAGCCCGGTTGAACTCGATCGAGATCTGTTGTGGAACAGTGCGCCTCTTGAACACTGCACGCGATGATGTTCAGTCCGTTAAGAACCTCTACAGCTCTCCTGCTGCTCTCGGCGATAAGTGCCCCCGTTACAGGCTACACGCCCGCTTCCACGGCCGAGACAGATGTGCTGGCCGCACTTGCGGCTGGCAAGCTCGCACTCTACTACACCCAGCAGCGTCGAGCGGGAAACCACACGTCCTGCACGCTCGAAAATGTCGCTGTTAGGAGGGAATGGTAAGTCTGCAGCATCTAAGACCAGTTCACCCCAACCGGCACCCGGAACCTAGAGTATCACCAACTAACACCAGCAAAGGAGCACCCTCTCGTCCTCGGATCGAATAGCCTACACCAACGCAGTGAACTGTCTCATGTCCAAGCCCAGCCTCAACAACGCATCCGAAGTGCCAGGCGCAAAGTCGCGCTTCGACGACTTCGTAGCCGTGCACATCAACCAAACGCTCTTCATTCACGGCACCGCCAACTTCCTATCGTGGCACCGCTTCTTCACCTGGACATACGAGCAAGCCCTCCGCAACGAGTGCGGCTACACGGGCTACCAGCCGTACTGGAACTGGGGCAAATCAGCCTTCGACCCCATCCACAGCCCGTACTTCGACGGCACCCCAACAAGCGTGGGCGGCAACGGCGTCTTCGAGCCGCACAACTGCACCAGCGGTCTGCCGACGGGACTGAACTGCATCCCGCCCGGAGAGGGGGGCGGATGTGTCACCGCCGGGCCGTTTGCGAACATGAGCGTCAATATGGGGCCTATATCGCCCACGCTGGCGGAGCCGGATGCCGTGCCTGCTTCTAGCTTGTATGCGTATAACCCGCGGTGTTTGAAGAGGGATGTTAGTTCGTGGGTTAGTAGTCGGTGGACGACGGACAGGAATAGCAGTGATCTGATCGCGCGGAGCGGGGATATCGTGGCCTTTCAGACGACGATGCAGGGTGATTTTGCGAGCGGGGTGTATGGGGTGCATACTGGTGGGCACTTTGTCCTGGGAGGAGATCCGGGGGGAGATCTGTTTGCGAGCCCGGGCGATCCGGCGTTTTATCTGCATCATGCGCAGGTAGGTTGAATCTGGTTTGGTGTTTGATCGTGGCCTGACGGAGGAACTGACCATGGGGAGCAGATTGATCGAACCTGGTGGGTGTGGCAGAACCTCGATCCGGAGGAGAGGACGAGGGCGATTGGGGGGTCCATTTCGTTGTTGGACCCGACGGCGAGGAATGGGACGCTCGAGGATGTTATTGACCTTGGGGTTAATGCCGAGGCGATCACGATTGAGAAGGTCATGTCTACGGTGGGACTGACGGGTGGTCCGTTGTGTTATGTGTATGTCTGAGTGGTAGTGTTGAGGATCCGAGGATGATCGGAAACATGGTGTTGATGCTGGTGCTGGAATAAAGTCTGGGACAGAGCTGCTGCCCGATTCCACAAATAGAGTGGGTTCTGCCTACGGCTCCACAGAGTTATAATCAACGTCGATACGGATCTCTACTTTGTAAATCTGGAGTAATCCGGAGTTAATGATTGCGTCCATGGGTCAAGTTGTGCTTTGTTCGGTATTGTGGCAAGTCAAATGGTGAATCATGGAGTTCCCTGAAGCGAACAGAGCTCTGCCGGATTGGCCGAGAGCCAAGAGGCCGCGTCAGTTAGGTGGCACTCACTGCCTGCGGGATCCGCGGGGTTTTGAGGTACCGCAGTACCGACCGGCGACCTCTAGCCCCGTCTCCCGTGGCTGTGGTTGACGTCAGCTCACGCTTGGATGTCGAGCGAACGAACATACGACTGATCTTGTGAAGAGCAGGGACACTGCACCTCTCTGTTTCACCAACATCACTGCTTCTCCATCCAAGCTATCGGAGTATTGTGACTGAACATGAAGTTTATCCAGACGCTCCCCTACGTGGCGCTTGCCACGGCCTTCGTCCTTCCGGACGTCGAGACATTGAAGCAGTTGGCACTAACTGAAACACCTGACGAGGTGCACGCGCTGTGGGATGACATCCCCGACACTGCCGACGCCATCTTTGGCAATCTGAAGGACAAAGTATCGTCCGTTAAGCAGGACTTCCATACCGCGATCGAGCTGGCTCTCGATGAGGAGATTGACGACGCATTTGATCTGGCCGACCACCCCGGTCACGGACACCATGGACACCACGGCCATGATCATACCTCCAATCTGACCATCTATCAGCTCATCTCCAAGAGCCCGTACACCACAAACTTCACCAAGCTAGTGGACGAGTACGACGACATCGTCGAGCTCCTGAACTCCACGAAGGCCAACTATACTCTGTTCGTGCCTGTCGACTCGGCCTTTGCCCATCTGCCCGACAAGAAGCCCAGCAAGGAGTTTGTCGAGGCCGTGGTGAGGTACCACATCGGCCTAGACGTCTACTCCGGCCTCAGGATCCTGCACACGCAGACCATTCCCACTGCACTAAACGAGGAGTTGCTAGGAGGCGAGCCGCAGCGGCTGAGGACCAGCGTCGGTCTTTTCGGCATCAAGCTCAACTTCTACGCCAGCCTCATAGCCAAAGACTTTGTAAGTGATCCACCATCAATGTGCCTCGAACTGCGACTCACACATCAGTAGAAAGCCAAGAACGGCGTCATTCACCCCATTAACCACATTCTCGTGCCGCCTCCGTTCGTTGGGCGCGAGCTGAGCCTATTCCCCAACACCTTCTCCACGCTTCTTCTGGCATACGAGAAGACTGACTTCGTCAAATTCATCCACGGAGTGAAGACCAACGGCACCACCGTCTTCGCGCCCAGTAACCACGCATTCGCCAAACTCGGCCCAAGGGCCAACGCCTTCCTCTTCAACACTGAAAAGGGCCTGGGCTACCTAAAAGCCCTGCTCAAGTACCAAATCGTCGCCAACGCAACTCTCTACAGTGACGCGTACTACGACAACTACGGCAAGAAGGATCTGCTCGAGACCGAGGACGTCCAGCACTATGACCTCACCACGCTGCTGCATGACCTCCCCATCCGGGTGGACATCAAGCGCTGGGGCGGATGGGTCAGGTTCTGGGTGAACGGCTTCAACCGCGTCGTCGTCCGCGACGCTGTTGCGCGGAACGGCGTCATTCATGTCGTCGAGAAGGTTCCTATCCCTCCGCACAAGCACCATGGCGCTGCTGATGACGAGGACGGGGAGATTGATGTCGAGGGCTTGATTGAGAGGCTTGCCGATTATGTTGAGGATGCAGACCGTCCTCAGGATTGGTCTGACCTCTAAATTCGCATCGTCTGACACCTGGTCGTTTGGGGTGTACATGTTTTGGTATATAATATGTGCAATGCATTCTCCGCTTTATCCTTCGTCACTGCCACTATCGATTACCTTTTCGGGGCATAGCCGTTACAATGATGACTCTGAACCCATTCCACACGATCGCCTCAGGTGATTCCAGAAAAGCCCGAACCCTTCACCCTCGACATCTCAGATGAAGGGGCTCTATGAGACTATGCCTGATGCAGAAAGGGAGCAAGGAGAACCTCAGACGTAGTCATGTTCGCTGCAGCGATTCCAGACTCATATTACATAGACTGTACGCGGCAGCAACCTGGGATGAGTAGTTAAGCATCACACTCTAGGTGATGGTTAATATGGATGGATGCTAACGTGCAAGGCCGCCGTCTGCTTTGCGAGGGCAATGATCTGCGTCTTCATAGCGATGGTCTCGAACTTGAATTTAGTGGTCGCACAGCCTTAGATACTCGGTTTGAACGCAATACCATCGCCCAATTCGACACAGTCCAAAGCAGAAATGAAGGTTCGTCTTAACTCCTGATACTAGTAGTACATGTACATGCGCAAGCCTAAACCCCCCTCAACAGCATCAGACAGAGTCACACCGTAAGCCCTACTTATCAGATGTGTACCACTCAGGAAGCACGTGTATATATAAAACAGGTGCCCCTGCTCATTCCGACGAAGCTTTATCCATCAATGACTGTGCTCTCCCCTAGTCTTTCTCATCAAACCTTTACCACTGCTTACCTTTTCCTCTTCTGTGAAGTCTGCAGCTTGTCCAATATTGCAACAGCACCTGCTTATAGTTCTTCTCCAAGTATGCCTCACATCTCACGTCGTACACGTCGCCCTAATATCCACCAAAAAGCAATTCTCCGCCAACACAAGATGGATCCAAGCACATTCCCAAACTTCACAAACCTCCCAAAGGAGCTCAGAGACGCCATCTGGGACCTTGCCGTGCACGAAGAGAGAAAGCTACACTCAAAGCTGCCCAGATATGACCGGATCTACTTGACCTCGAGTAACGGGAGCGTCTATTGCTTTTTTATCCGCATCGTAAGATCGTCACGTACATGTACAGATTGCGGTACTACCTTCTGGGCCGTCTGTCATGAGTCTCGCGCCGCCGTCATGCGGCCGTTGACAGCCTTCGAGACCAACTATGCTGCCTTCCGCAACAAAGCCGAGCAGTCGACGCTACTACGAGAGTTGAACTGCCTCTGGATCCCCGAGAGCCACCTCGCTGCATGTTCCAACACTAAGAAGGTGGGCATGCCACTGAGAAAGTTCTCTTACAATCCGAGTGTGCGCCACGAGGAGGGTGTTCACGCACTAGAGAGCGTGATCAATGAGGTCTGCTCTCACCCAGATTTCCAGGATATCTCGTCCTGGTGCGAGATCATACCTCTCTTCTTCCGCAGTGAGGCGGACAGGCCACTGCCCGGCTTGTCGCGTGCCGTGGAACTAGACGACTTCGACCGCGCCTTCGATGCGTACATATGGTCGATTCAGGAGGACCAGACAAGTCGAATTGGTCCCGCGACTTCACCTGCGCAGGTACATGTGCACTACCCAACGGACGCTATAAACGGACTGGTTACAAGGTCTGTGAGGCTAAAACGGTGCACCGTTGGACGGTTCAGTTATCATCACAACTTAACACAACTTCAACATAACAACAATCTTCACTCTCATCCCCCCTTCACCCTCCCAGCCCTATCCCCCGTCCCATGCACCCAATCCAACAACCCAATAACCCCATAATGCACATTGAACTTCTCGTGATGCGCGTCATGGTGCCTCGCCAACCCAGCAAAGAAATCATACCCGCTGTGCACCGTCGTCGTGTCGAGCAGCACGACCGCCAAAAAGACCCACATGGTCACTATATGCGTCCCCAGCATCGCAGGCGGCAGCGCGACGGGCAGTGTGTTGGCGACCAGGTGCTCGAGCGGGTGGGCGTACTGCGAGGCCAGGGCGACGGGGGCGGTGAACTTGTGGTGCGTCTTGTGGACGGCGCGGTAGAGGTGTTTTGTGTGCAGGAGGCGGTGGGCGTAGTAGAACATTACCTCGCGGAGGAGGACGCAGAGGAGCACGTCGGTGAGGACGGAGGTTGGGGACGGGAGGGTCGGGGTGGTGCGGAAGGAGGAGGGTTTGCCGGCGCGGGTGGAGAGGGTGGCGCTTGCGAGGGCGATGAGGATGGAGGTTGCTTGGTTGCGGAGGACGACGAGGGCGCAGTGCCGGATTTCTTGGGCGGTGGGCTGCTTTGGGGCTGGTTGGATCTTGTGGCGCTCTGAGAAGGCGGGAGTGATGGAGGGCAGGAGGAGAAAGATTGCGCAGGGCAGCCAGAAGAAGAGGATCTGGACGATGATTGTGCCCACGATTTCGATCTCGTAGGGACTGTATGTCCTGACGATGTGTGGCCAGAGGATGCGTGGGTTGAGGTAACTCATCGTATAGGTTATGAGCAACGCAGGTTTGGTGGCTTTTGTGGTTTGGTGTACATGCAGTTGTGCTGTTGTTGTTATTGTAGACTCTTGGTGAGGACATGAGAACAAAGAAAGCTGGACATATATATGATGCTCTGGTCTGCCTCGGCATTCCCACAGTTCTCCTCGTGAGGGGGCGTAACATAGTTGGGGTCCTGTGACGATCACAAGCAACCCCAAGCCTAGTGTAAGTGGCGGCCCGTGTAGCACTTCGACTTAGCTCATGGTGGTAGTCTAGTCTACTAGACCCCGCACAGCATACATGCCATGAACCACTACTCCGACTGCTTGACTAGGATGCTCTTGATCGCTATCCATGAACTGAGGCACACGATTTCTCCCTTGGACTGGCCAGACATCAGGCTCTTGTTAGTTTGCGCACATCTTCCCTCGTACTCCGGTGTCTTATATCGAGTCTGTGCGTGGCAGTTTACTGATTTATAACTTCTCCGCTTGTCATTTTCAAGAATCCTGTAGATGTCATCTTAGATCGAGGGCGTGATCATTATTGTAATTGAAAACCGTCAGGATAAGGTCCTCCGCTCCGGGGTGGTGCCTCCATACTTATCGCTGGCAGACGTCTACAGGGCCTCGATATAGTAGGCTTTGCATCCTATATTTATTGCGCGGAGACGGGCTACCGCTGTCTCCCAAGTCTCAACAGGAGAATGGCTTGTGGCTTCGCGCCACTATGAGCCTCGCAGCAGCTACGGAGCGGTGCGACCTAAGAGAAGCACACACCGGGACAGGCAGGCTGGAGTTGAAATCGGACACATCAGCTGGTCAGTACCTCATCACCTCTTCTTTTCTCGTCCTGCGATGTGGTGGATGGTAGGATTGATGACATACTCATGTGGATTGCAGCCGTGATCGAGCTCCAAGACGCGGCGGCAGGCAGGAGTAGCACCGCTGCCACCCGTTTGCTTGAGCCAACCTCAGCACCTGCTGGGCGACCTCATCCTGGGAACAGTTGCCGACGTGCGAGGCGCCTCAATGAGTGGCCCCTAAATACTTCCCCTATCCCCCATCCCCCATTGGTTGTCAGGCGAGCTTCCACTCCATGCCGGGTTCCCTCCCCAACGGGCTCTCACTCGCGCTGAGCTTCTACTCCCCACCTCTCCTACTCCCTGCCGTGTTGGCTCTCCGGCGTCACATAATCTCGGTTCCAGACTGTCGAGACGAGGCTATCGACCAGCAGGCACTTTCAAGTCGATGATGATTGGAGCACACGAGCCTCTTCTCAACCCCGCTTTCAGCTCTTCAGCTCGTCAGCTCCTCGAGCACCGAACATCGTCTCGCAGTCAGACGAATCTCATCAGGTCGTAGCGGAACGGCAGGCTTAGTCACATACTCCCAGACTCCCAGACTCCTAGTTGGCTTGGTTCGGGTTAACATCTCCACGATGTCGGCCATCGCGCCGACGGGACTGACGGTCCTCCACGAGCCGCCGCAAGGGCAGCCCGTCGATGTCGAGTACGATGCTGGTACACCCCATCTCCTTTGCACAACTTGGTTAACCGTTGGCCAGCATTCTCTTTGTTCATGGCCTACAAGGCCACCCGGAACGAACGTGGCTTTCTGAAGGCGAACCCCAGCCCAAAACAGGACGCACTTCAACTTTGTCCCCTCTGAAGGCCCTATTCAAGCATCGAGGCAGAAGCAAATCTCCAATCAGCAACCTGCGCAACGAAGACAACAGCGTATACTGGCCTAGGGATCTCTTGCCAGCCCTGTGCCCTACCTCGAGAATCATGACCTTTGGTTACGACACCATGGCGACGAAAGGCTACGTGCCCGCGGACAAAGGCAGCATCTTCTCGCACGCAAGAGACTTGCTGTATGAGCTGGAGAGAAATAGGCCACGCGGGAGATACCTTATATTTGTGGCCCATTCTCTAGGCGGCATCCTTGTAAAGGAGGTACGCCTCGTCACAACCCAACTTGCTGTGCTAGAGGCATTTGAGGAGGGAGCCTGTAATTTGCGACTGACTCTTAACGCCTAGGTCCTGCGGCGGTCCGAAAACTCAAGCGAAGAATCAATTCGAGACATCATCGACTACACAGTGGCTGTCGTCTTCATGGGAACCCCCCATCGAGGCAGTCCTGACTTCGCCTCTCCCGCGGACGTGGCGAGACGCGTGGCGCAGACGGTGCTACGGATGGATACCAATCCGGCCGTGCTCCGCGCTTTAGGTCTAGATAGCCCCGAGTTGGAACTCTGCCGCGAGTCGTTCATCACCCAGTGGCGGACGAGGGAATTTATCGTCAAGACTTTCCAGGAGTCCCACGGCATTGTTGGTGTGAATGTTGGCCCCTTTAACGGAAAGGCAAGCGCTGGCTATTTCGGTCGTGGCCCCAGAGGTCCGAGATTAATTGATGTGACAGGTGGTTCCAGACACGTCTTCCTCCTTGGACGACCCGCGCGAACATGCCGAGACACTCCCAGCAGATCATATGGGCATGTGTCGATTCAGCGGCGCAGAGGATCCGAAATGGAGAAAGGTCGGGCCTGAACTTCAGCGGCTATCTCGGGTCCGAAGAGGTATTGTATAATGGAGATTACCTACTTATCAATTAATACTTCGCTAACAGTGCACAATCCAGCCTTTGAACATGGTCAGTCAGTCCAGTGACGGGATGGGGTTTCCGGTTTAATTTACCTACCTAATAGACTAAACTTCCTGAACACTAGCATGTGAGACCTCTCTGGCTTTTCCCGAACTGTCACACCGACAAGAGGCAATCACGGACCCTCTGCAAAACACCTGTGACTGGGTTTTCCAGTCAGACACGTATCGGAGTTGGGTTAGTCGAACCAACCCCCGAACGCTCGGTGGGTTTCTGTGGCTCAAAGGAAAACCGGGCTCGGGGAAATCAACCTTGATGAAGGAGGGCGTCAAAAGAATGACGTTTCATGGCGATGGAACCGGCGCCCGAGTTGTCATTGCTCCTTTCTTCTTCAACGCGCGAGGATCGCATCTCGAACGGAGCCCCCTCGGCATGCTCAGGGCGCTGTGTTATCATCTGCTCAGACAGGATGAACATTTCAGGACACACTTAGCAAACCACTACCAAGCAAAGTCGCAACTCGACGAGGGGAAATGGGAACCGCGCGAGGACGAACTGCGGCACCTCGTCACGACGGGGTTTCGGACTCGGCACCTGCTGGCTATGGTGCGTGTCGTCTTCTTTATCGAGGGTCCGAGGGCCGGACGACTGCCCGTCATTGGCATCCGGCACGACCTTACCGGCAGCGGCGACTAAGCTCCCGGTCGACAAAAGCTTCTTTCGCATCGCTAACGGTCAAAAGTCCTCGGTACGGCCCCTCAACCCCTCATTTTCACAAGCACGGGCTCCTTGGGGGGCACAGGTGGCATGATCGCCGTGATGTTTGACGTCCAGCGATCCTACCCCAACAACGATAGCGAGCGACAGCCCCGGTCGAGGCGCCGAGCCAATCGTGTTGTCCGTGGGATTCTGTAAACTTGGTTCGCAACCCTGCACATGTTTGATGCTAGCGGCGCTCCCCTCGCTGCCCTTTCATTTTTCTGCTCGGCCTCGGCAGATCGACAGGGAATGTGAAAATTGGAGTTCAAAGGAGGATGTTCGTCAGTCCAGCAGCACCATCCGCGCCTCTAACAAAAAAAGGTAGAGAAAAATCGTTGAAAATGGTAGAAGGGAAGGGATGATATGGACTTTCGGTGAGCCAAACACTTTGCTGGCGGTGAGACGACGAGAACCACTGTAAACCCACGGGAACACCGGGGCAGGGGCCTGAAGAGAAATTGGATGCGACTGCGAACGGTCCGCATGCGACGGGTAGCTGCAGCCCGTAGCACTCGGCACCGTGTGCTCTGTACTGAAGCGACGCATCCTCTTGCTCAAGAACCCCATAGTCGGCGGGGCTATTGGTGATAGGCCGCCGGTACGATCACGGTGATCCTTGAGCATCCCTGAGCATCCTTGAGAAAATGCCCGAGAGGGGAAGACCGGGGGAGGTGTGGGATGGTAGGATCGTCGCATTGCGTGGAGCTATTGAATCTTTTAAGGTCCAACTTGGCCCCTTTTGTCCTTTGTTTGCCACGGGCTGATGGTTGCTCAGCTTCCACTTCTTTGACGGTACTATCGATATTATAGCTTCTGCAGACTGCAGCTTTTTGTTCTGGCCACGCCTAGACGGCGTGAACAAACAATTGGCTTCCTGTCTGTTGCCGAAAACGGCTTACTGTAACACAAGGGTCGTCAGTCAGCATGGACTGGATGTAAGCTCATCGTCTCCGGCCCTCCGCAATTCTCCTGACTCCGTCTTCTACGGTCAATGTGGGCCATGTAAGTGAGTTCAAGGTCATTAACAGCAATGGACAGATCAATCACTACCGGCTGCTTCGCTCTCGGCAATGCGATCGGGAAGACCTCGCCCGCTCTCAACGCCTTCGTCCGGAATGTACGGGAGTCCCGCGCTGAACTCGATGCGCTCTCGGGCGAGCTGCATTCGCTCAACGGCGTCCTAGACCTCCTCAGAGATGACGCTTCTTCCTTTCCTCCGACCTTGGCTGCGAGAACTCCAACTGTTCTGCAGCACTGCACGGCCGTGATCAACGAGCTGGAAGGATATGTTATGGTCCTCAACAGCAGCGAGCTCTCGACGCAGGCGAAGAAGCTCCGATGGGCCGCGACCAAGTCACACATGGCCAAGCTGCGGTTGACGTTAGATGGCTACAAGTCGACACTGGGCTTGGCCTTGGATCTGGTCGCCTTCACTTCTGCGGCTGGAAAAGATGCGGGAAGGGACAGCCCAACCGATGCGAGCAGGAACATATCCAAGACGGTTGAGGAGATGGGACGGCTATCGGCAAGACTGCAAGGCGACTTCCAGAAGAACGCGGCGCTCCGGAGCTACCTCGACGCCCTGCAGCTCTATGCCGACTCGACGGGCATCAACCTGGAGCCGGACCACGCCTCCTCCTCCATGAAGTCCGTCAGCGATGCGCCGGACAGCGCCATCGAGATGAGCGACGACCCACCGTTCAAGAGCTCGCCCACCACTCCCGACCTCGCTCTGCGCATCGAAGAAATCGACGAGCTGCTAGACGAGCTCAAGGAGATGCCCAGCAACCGCCCGCCAACACCACCTCCGCGCAACATGCGCCGGTCCCTCTCCGTCAGTAGCGTCAGTAGCGTGGCACCCCCGCCGATAGCGACAAAGCGGCCGCCTCTGTCATCAGTACCCAGCAATTACACCTTCGTAACCACCATCAACGCCCGAGACGACGTAGCAGAGCCCCCGCCGCCGATCAAGCGCGGCTTCATAGGCCGCATGTTCAGCTCTACCAAAAAGCGCTCCCTGTCCACCTCTTCCGCAGCCTCAATTGCGACCGTCGACTCGCGACCGTCAACCTCCGCCAGCACCACCCCGAGCATGTTCGCCAGCGAGAGGCCGGGCGGCCTAGTCCGCCGCGGCAGCCGGCGCATGTCGTCGACCATCAAGTCCCTGCCCATGTTCAAGCCCGCCGCCGAGGACCCCGTCGAGATCGACAGCGAACCCAACGCCGTCTTCGGCGTGTCGCTCCAGAAGTCCATCCAGGTCGCGCACGGCTCGGCCAGGACGCGGCACACCACCGGCAACGGCAAGGGCGGCACCTCGCACCGCGACTTCCCGCTGTGCGTGCACAAGTGCGTCAACTTCATCACCTCGGGCACGGAGGAAGGCGTGGCGGTGCCCGACATCTTCGGCGAGGCGGGCGACGCGCCGCGCCTGGCTGCCCTGAGGCGGTTGTTCTCCGAGGGTCCCACGTACGGGGAGGACATAGACTGGGAGTGGTTCACGGTGTACGAGGCGGCGGACCTGATCCTGGTGTACCTCTCCGAGCTGCCCAAGCCGCTCGTGTCCGAGTCGGTGGCGAAGCGGTGGATCTCGCTCTCGCGCCAGGCGACGGTCAGCAACGGGTCGCGGACGGACCAATGCCTCGACTTCTGGGAGGAGGCGCTGCTGGGCGTGCGCGGCCCGTCGAGGAATCTCTTGAAGCTGCTGCTGAACTTGTGGGCTGACGTTGCCGAGGCAGCGGACCATAACGGCATGACGGCCGAGAGGCTTGCCGGACGGATCGTGCAGCCTCTGATGCACAGTTCTGCTCGGACGTACACGACTGATTACATGCTTGGGCTGGCCTTTTTGATTCGGAAGAGGTCGGAGTACCTGGCGTTGATGCAGGGAAACAAGGGCAAGGCAAAAGCTGCCTTTTGAGCTGGTGGTGATGTTGATGTACACGATGTCAATGTGATTGATGCTGATGCTGATGCCGATTTGTCGCCGGTTATGGCTTTGCGTATTCGTTTCCTTTGTTTTCAGTTCGATCGGAGACCTGTGAGGAGAAAGATACCCTGGAGCGCCTGTTTCGAAATATGATTGGAGCTCGTGCACTCGTTGTCCGCTACTGCAGTCTGCTTATGCTTATGTTCTGGAGTTGGTGTGGTGGATTTTTGTCGGCAGCCCTTTGGATGCTACTCTAGTGGAATCAAGTTGATGATTCCATCCCCTTCGTATCACTAATCCTCGCCTGACATGAACTCCAAACCTCGAAAGTGTTTGCTTGACATGATGATTCATAAGCTCGTCTGGAGAAGACGCTGTCAGCTGCAGTTGACGGCGGAATTCCGTGCTGGGACTTAGCGTGCGGCGTTTGCTTAACTCCTTGCGTAAGGTACAGTCAGTGCCGTAAAAAAACGCGCCAATGCCATTTTACGGCAAAACTCGCGCTAAACACTCCGCAATAAAAGTACCTTTGAGAACTATTAAATAAACCAAACTTAGTATACCTATAGATTTTAATAAGGTTCTTAATAATTAATTTTATTCGAATTTCTACGATTTTAATAGCTTATAGTAGAAAGCTTTGAAGTTGGCTTTAATTGTAGAAATCGCGTTATAGGGGGTTATAGTGGGTTCATTTTCGACTTATAGCGTACTCGAATTTCGACCTCGAGTTTAAACGACTACAACTTTTGCAAACCTTTCTCAAATCTCTTAAGGAGATATAATATTAAAAGCGCTTATTAAGATCTATAATTGTACTAAGTTTGGTTTGTTTAATAGCTTTGGAAGGTACCTTTTTTACGGAGTGTTTAGGGCGAGTTTTGCCGTGAAATGGAACTTTCGCGTTTTTTTGTGGCACCCACTGTACGTCAGGATTCCAGCTTCAGTTGCCTATAACTCGAAGGATCCCCCGGAGCCTGGTCGAAAGATATTGCCATTCCAGAGCTCAATTGTAACGCCGTCCACACTCGTCGCAATACCAAAGATGTCTCTTGCAGCAAAGACAATCGTAGCCACCGGAGTGTCTTCCGGCCTAGTAAGCACCTGACTCCACTCAAGGAAACACAGCTCTAATGGCATCAACGCAGGGATTCGAAGCGATCAAGCAACTCCTGGCCCAATCTCAAGCGTACAAGGTCATACTTGGAGCAAGAGACACGGCGAGGACCCAGAAGGCATATGACGAGGTGGCATATGACCGCGCGAAGCATAGCTTGGCAATCTTGCCGCTCGAGCTGTCGGACCTGAAAACAGTCAAGAGCTTTGCTCAGCAGGCCCTTGAGAAGCTCGGCCAGGACAAGATCGACTACCTGCTGCTCAATGCTGGTGCGACCCAAAATAAAGAGGAACCTGGGCAGCGTCAGGCGAAGTGGTGCGAGACCTATGTCATCAACCACCTGTGTACGACCTGCTTCCATTGCATACCTGTCATGCCGTTGCTGACTTTGCCATTGGTTTAGCACAGCACTATCTCACTCATCTGCTGAAGGACAAGCTGGTGGCGTCAAAGGCGCGCATCGTCGTGGTGTCTTCTGGGGCAATTCGCGGAGCAAAGCCAGGTACGTAAAACCATGGGAGCGAAGACATCCTGGGCTAATGTTGCATTGTCATCACAGAGGCCCTAGACAAGGACCTGCGCGCTGGATCGGGCGCGGACCCCTTCACGCTTTACGGCGAGACGAAATTCGTGCAGCTGCTGGGCGCGCATTGGTGGAGGCGTCAACTTGCCGGCTCGTGCACAGTCATCGCCGTCTCGCCGGGGCTCATACCGGGCACGGGACTCGGCCGTGGTTCAGGCACCGTGTTGACGAACGATATGCCGGATGCTAAGCCGCTTTCCGAGGGTAAGAGACCGGCCAGTGTTGTCATTGCCGAAACGGTTTGCTAACTTCTTGGTCGCACTGCAGGCGCTTCCAACATCCTCCGCGCTCTCACGGTGAACGACTTCCCGGATGATCCAGACCAGATCTTCTTGACGAGCTGGGGCGAGTGGTGGAGCAAGGACGTGATTGCCCACAGCCTGGATAAGGACCTGCAGGACAAATGGAGCCCGAGCAAGGAGGAGATTGAAAGTGAGGAGGGACTGGCTGCTTGAATGACTTGCCAAGCTGATATTGCTTATAGCTTTCTTAGGTTGATATGGCAGGCATAACAGCGGAGGGCTGGTTAGCAATCAATGAGCGGTTGATTCCGGTTAGTGTTCACCATATGCCGATATGGCAACAGCTATCAGTCTTTCTAGACCACGAACAGACCATAGAACAGACGGAGTCATGTGATAGCAGTGGCAGTGACCACAATTAGACGGATGTCAACATGTGTTTGTGTTGAACAGCTCTTGCCGGTTGTTGCACACGCATTTTCGGCGACGTGTCCAGGCTTGTTCCAGATTGAGCAGACCACAGACGATGACTTGGGGATCTAGATCAATCGCACAGGTAAGACATGAGAACCACGACACCGTCGACGACACGAACATGTGGGTTTTCGTTATGATCTGATGTTGATTCATCAGAGCTGGGAGGGAATGTCCGGTAGTTCGTATGGGCGCACACTGCCTCGACTGCGTCTCCGGCTGCAGAGTCGTCTCTCTAGCCGTGTTTGCGTTTTGCTGCACCCAGATGTCGAAGATCATTCCGAGCATGCTGGACTGGGAATGTTCAGGGTCCACAAGCCGCGCATGTTCCCTTGCAGCGAGCACGAGGGATGTCTCGCATGTCTCACAAGAGCCGCAATGTACAACGCTAGCGGCAGAGGAAGTACATACACAACGGCCTGTGGTCAAAAGCCTGGGAATTCGGTACAGTATCGACACGTCAGAAGCATCTCTGGGCCTCTGCTCGGTGAAACGCGCCAGTCGCTGTGTTAGGGCTGCCGATCACGTCCCAACTGCCGACATGTCCCGAGAGACGGCACGTCATCTGGAAAATACCAGGTCACTGTCGAGATGAAAACTGGGAGCCGGATGATGATCGTCAATCCACATCCCGACTCTCTGTGTCTCAAGGCTCCTGACGGTGGGCGTGATTGACCTTTGACGTGGATGAATGCTCCATATTATCAGTTTCAAGTCGGTCAGGTCGGTCAAGTGAAGAGACACTCCATCGAAGATCTTGCGGAGCCAGAAGGACTAAAACTTGGCTTCACAGCCTCACAGGGAGGCAAAAGCTTCTCCGCAGCGTGTTCGGAAATAGAAGCAGTTGGAGAGTTGAGACAGACGATTGGCGAAGTCGACGACTGCACGTGGAACTCGCAGATACGATCTTCGTGAGCAAAGTTCGCATCGACAGGGCGGGTGGATCACTGATATTCAGGAGTTTATCTTTCTGAATCGCGGATTGCAAGCTGCTGAAAATATCCGCAGAAATTCTGGAGAATTCATCGATGAAACTATCGACGGAGAGCCAAGGATCGTCTTGCATTTGCCGTATGGAATGGATGCATGTGATACAGCACAACTTTGCCATGCTGCCATGTTGTGACACTCAGGACACTCAACGATGAAGTTGTTCGAGGCATCTACCATATTGTCGCATCGAGATGCTTGTTTCTGAGATGATCAGCACCTTATTTGCAGAGTTGCGACTGTCGAGACATCTTCAAGATGACGCAATTTCGGTATGTCCTCCTCGGTACCTTGCGACAGCGACAGCGCAGACTTAGCTTGGCCGCTAGCAGGAGGTCTGGCCAATCTGTGCTCTTGGCGGCTTGGCGGTTTCCTTCCTTTGGAGACGCTAGGAGACGCTAAGAGACGCTAGGAGACGCTAGTCCGAACAGAACGCCCCCACCCACGTGCAGATGGTTCCTTCCGCCACAAGATTCATCATTGGCCTGAAGAATCGAAATATTAAGAGCTGGATTGATGGTTGCAGACGCCGTGATTGGAGCATGAATTCGATTAAGCACAGAGGTGCATTTGGGCCATCCGTCCAATATGACAGCGCCATCGGTTGCCGGCCCCTTTTGCGTGTCCTGGCATCTTGAGATTCATCTACTTGTGACTTGTGCAGAGAACTCGACTGAAACCTGCGAGACTTTTCAGGGCCCAGAATGTGGGTGTCCCGGTCCCGTTGATCCACTGACATGTCGTGGCTTCAGTGAGCCTTCCCTGTTTGGACAAGCCGATCTCCCCCCTCCATCTCCTTTTTCTGCAAGCTACCCGGTCTAGCAGTTTGCACCCCGGTTATTGGCTAGAGGTAATTAAAGCACGTTTACCCTCGACACTATCTCGACAGTCGACACACTCTTTTCTATCCTACTGCTGCACCTCGCCTTTTTCCGTCCTCGCCTCCCCCCTCAACCTTATCGTCGTCTCTCTCGGTAGACGCAAGTCTTCTCGTCTTCCACTCGTTTCCTCAGTTAAGCCCTGCCTGCCTGTGTTCAGCTTCTACCGGCGCATATATCCGCAGTGCCGATGCCATAACTACGTTCGCTTATAAGTCACGCCTTCAGTGATATAACTACACTCGTTTAAACTTGGACGAGATTCGCAGCTTCAGCAGGAAAACACGGAAAGACTGGCTCGGATCAGTCATTATAGAGCCACATTGTCTCCTCAGCATTGCGAATCCAAGCTTGTCTCGTGGTGCGGCAGACAGGCCTCGGCTTGACGGCGGCGAGCAGACTTCTTTCACCCACCTAACATTAGCAGCGCCGTGGCTGGCACTATGGGCGCGAAGATGCCCGCCCCGGTACACCGGTGCTTCAACATGCGCAACCCAGTCGCCAAGGCAGTTGTGCTCTCGGTCATGCTTCTCTTCCTTCTGGGGACGATGCTAAGATCAGACTCTATGGACGTGAAGAAGGCCATAGTAAAAACCGCCAATGCCGCAAAGGCATCCATGTCGACGCAGGAACCTTTGGATAAACAAGATCCTGAAATACTGGATAGGCCAGCGGAAGACGACATCGTCGAGGAACAGCAAGAATCGGAACCTGCAACTCCGGTTGTGTACACCAATACCTCCCACGCCATGAACTGTGACTACGACATGGAGAAGATGCTCTTGCTACAAGACAAGTGGGAGCTCGACAGCAAGTTTGAGTACACCAAGCGCTACGTCCGGATAAGTCGTCAAAACATCAAGCGGAAGTCCATCACCAAGCTCAACCAGAAGTTCTTGCCCGAAAACCCGCAGGTCGTGGACTTGACCAAGCAGGCGCCCATGTCGACGGCACATACTTGCGAAGAACCACTTGTCGTTCCCGTCACCCAGTCTCCCTACCCTAACACTGCGAATGCCTCCGACTTCATCTTTGGCGTGTCGACCACCTACAAGCGGTTCAAGGACCCCCGGACGAGCTCTATCCACGAGTGGACCTACTGGCTGACCGACGGTAAGGGCAAGTCCAACGGCGGAAAGCTTGTCCTGCTACTACTTGACGCGAGCGAGGAGGAATTGCTCGACGCCTGGAAACGGTTGGACGCTGCTGGCATTGATGTGGATGTGTACCAGTCGGACTCGTCCATGGAAATGGCCGTGCGCTATCTGACTCTTGTACCGACTCTGTACAACCACCCCGACAGGCCTGGTCGCAAGTGGGTTGTTACCTGCGACGACGACACTTTTTTTCCTTCTTTCAATGCACTCGCTGCCAGGTTTGAAGAGTACGACCACACGATGCCGATGTACATCGGCACGTTGTCTGAAGATGTCAACAACGTCGACCGCCATGGTGCCCAGGCTTTTGGTGGCGGTGGCGTATTCCTGAGTATCCCGTTGGCCAAGGTTATCGCGGAGAAATTCGATAGCTGCAAGACACCGGAGAAGATCAAGCAGGCCAACACCGGCTGGGGCCCGCAGGGAGATGTCTTGCTCCGAAAGTGCATCTATGAGAACTCCGAGGCCAAGCTGACCACGCTGTGGGACCTGTGGCAGCTGGATATATACGGCGACCCGAGCGGATTCTACGAAAGCGGAATCGCGCCTCTCAGCCTGCACCATTACCGTGGCGGCGGCTGGCACGTTGCCCATCCGTGGCAGTACACCAAGATTGCGCACCTTTGCGGCGAGGACTGCACTCTCCAACGCTTCAAGACCAAGGACAACTACGTCATCTCGAACGGGTTCTCTGTTGCTTACTATCCCAAGGGCATCGACTTCAACTTCAACCAGCTAGAGCGGACGTTCCATCCAGCTCCCGAGGACAAAGGCTGGAACATGGACTACATGCTCGGCCCACAGCGGCCATCTCTTGCCACGACGGGCCGCAAGATGTCGTGGGATGGGAAAGAAACCACCATCAACCCCGACGGGAGCGTGAGCCAGATCTACGTCCGCAAGGGCGACGACTGGCGGTGGAAGACGCCGGACGGAGAGCCGATGAACAAAATGGATGGAGTCATCGAGCTTGTGTGGATCCTATGAGAGGACCGAATCATCATTTGCATTTCAGCGGTTTGGACGGAGGGTCCGACGACACATGACCACGAACAACCTACGACAACACACATCACGATAGAAGCTCGACTCCGGCCCTCTCAGAAAGAGAGATGAAGGACTTTACACCATTTCCATCTTAAGACATTTTTCTTCCAGCATTGAGCCCGGCGTTCTCATTTGGGTGCCTCTCTTTGGACCCTTTCTTTTACATTCATCTGGGCGACTGGAATCGCTTGACGGGAGGACCAAACACAGCACAAGACGCATCATATATGCCCGAATGATAATCTAATCGCTCCTCACCAAGTCGGTCCTTACCACACTTTCCTATTCCACGGAGCCATGGTCGGTCGGCAGTCTGTCGACACAATGTTTGGCATGTGCGGACGCATCTTGGCAGCGAGGCGGCATGATGCATTGGTGTTTCGGGGATCTGTCTGGTCATTCTGTACATATAGACATGGGATCGAGTGCGGACCGTCGCCTCATTTAGACTTTTGTTCTTTTGTTTTCATCGCATTTCGGTTTGATTATTGTTGGAGACGTCGGAGGGTTTGGGGTTTCTGTGCATAGTATCTATCAATGTATGGATCGGACACTGGACGGTCTGGATGACTTGGTGATGATACTGGAAAGGGCACGCGGACCGGGCCTCATGGAACAGGAGACTGGCCAAACGCGCGAAATGCCCACGGCGGCATACGATAGAAAGCAATCGATGATTGTTGAACCACATCATGCCCCAATGTCCGTGATCTACTACCTGTGGTATGTATGTCCATTTGTGACGAACTGATCGAGGAACGAATTCAAGCACAAAGTGGCCGAGATACGTCCACCGTACTATGCAGGTACCTTACCTTACGTACACTCCCGCTTGAGTGCCACAGGACCCTTGCTCAGCCACAGTAGATGACATCACAGGCCAATTGGCCTGAACAGCAAGTGCCACCCAGAATCACCAAAGCCACGACGACTGGCACTTGCCGCGTATGTGAAGCTGGCGCTGCTGCATGATCCTGATTCACTGCCAGTACCTTCTTAATACCTCTACCAAGTATCACTGCTTGGCATCGAGAACTGACGACATATAAGTACCTTAGGTATCCGGGCCACTCAGTGTCACTCCCCAACATCTACCCCTCTACCAAGACATACCTCCAGGTCCAACCCCTCCTTTGACTTCAACAGAACATCATCTTTCTCGTCATACCTCATCTGAACTTCGACCACCCGCAGGCACGACGCAGAGACAAACGACCTACGATCCTACAAACTTGTGACCGTAATACTATTTACGACAACAAGCACTCACCATGAGCGGCACCGGCGACCAAAAGATCCCCGGCCAGCACCAGGAGTACTACCCACCGCCTCCTCCAGGCCCTCCTCCCACCCACGCCAACCCGCTCGGATCCAACCCGCACTACACACCCCAGCAGCAGAGCGTCCCGCAGCACCCAGACGAGCACCCGATACCAGACTACTACAACCCCCACAACCCACAACAGCAACAGCACGCCTACCAGCCCGACGCCGCCGAGCTCTACGGCACCGATGACCCGAAGCCGGCCCCCCACCACGCCGGAGCCGGTCCGGCAGCGGCAGCCGATCCGGCAACAACCAAACCCTCCTGGTCATCCCGCTTCGCCGGCCTAGGCACCAAAGTCGCCACGCCCTTCAACGCGCTGGCCAACAAGATGGGCTCCGAGGCCTTCCTCCCAGGCACAATGGACAAGGAATGCGAGAAGGCGGCGCGCATCCTCCGCGGCTTCTGCAAGGACGGCATCTACAGCGACCCGGCGCCGCAGCAGACGTCTTCCTCCTCCGCGCCTGCAACCGACTTCAAACCTCCCCCCTCTGCACCAACAACAGCAGCATCCCCCGACCCCGCCAAGAAGAAGTCCCGCGTCCTCCTCACCATCCCCTCAAAAGTCATCGCCCGCGCCCAGGGCCTCGCGATCTTCACCACCGTCCGCGCAGGCTTTCACGTGTCAGGCGCCTCGGGCAGCGGCATCCTGATCGCGCGGCTGCCGGACGGCACCTGGTCGCCGCCCAGCGGCATCCAGGTGCACAGCGTGGGCGCTGGGTTCGTGGTCGGCCTCGACATCTATGACTGCGTCGTTGTGATTAACACGCCTGAGGCGCTGACGGCTTTTACGCGCACGCGCATGAGCTTGGGTAGTGACCTTGCTGTCACCGCGGGGCCGTGGGGCGCCGGCGGGGCGGTGGACTTTGGGGTGCCGCAGGGGGACAAGGATAAGGACAAGCGTAAGGCGAGAGATAACACCGGAGACGAGAAGCTCGCGGGACAGGGTACGGACCACGTCTACCCCGCCACGACGCCGGGCACGGGAGCGGTACCGTTGGCTGCGCCGGCGACGGGTGGCTCGAAGGACCGCAAGCCCAGTCCGTTCCGGGAGGCGATTAAGAAGCCGGTCTACAGCTACGTCAAGTCGCGCGGTTTCTACGCCGGTGTGCAGGTCGACGGCACGGTTATCACGGAGCGGAAGGATGCGAATGCGGCTTTCTACGGGGACAGGGGTGTTACTGTTGATCGCATCTTGCGCGGGGACGTGAGGCCGCAGGCTGGTGAGCACCTGTGGCCTGCTGCTGCGAGGGGGCTGATGGAGGTGTTGGCTGGTGCTGAGGGGTGGAGGGGGCAGGGTCAGAGCCAGGGGCAGGTTCAGAGTCAGTATGGGCAGTCGACGAGTCACGGAGGCGGGTATGGCACTGGAGCTGGAGCAGGAGCTGGAGTCTCGGGTGTGACCGAGGGCGTACGCAATCTCGACGTCAACGCCGGCCCCTCGACGCACGCGACTGTGCAGCCGCCTCCGCAGACGTACGAGCAGAGCGCCAAGGCGGCCGAGGCCGCCGCCGAGGCGAGGGCGAACGAGCCGCTGCCGGCGGGGCCGCCTTCGTACTATCAGCCCGAGACGGCGCACCACGGCCATGGAGACGAGCTGCCGCCTGCGTATGTGGATGACGGCGTGCCCAGGGCGGGTGTTGGGGATGCGAAGAGTGCGACTGGGCATTAATTGGAGGATTGTTGTGGTTGTTGCTAGCAGGCGATGCTTGGTGTTTCTGTACTTGTTAAATGCTCGTGGCAATTGACCAATCGGGTACTATGCTTGCACTGCTTTTTTAGCCTCGCCCGAGGGGAAGGCGTCTTCTCCAGGGGTGACGAATCAATGACTTGACGGCTTGACTGACGCCTGGTCTAATAGAACTGTTCAAACACTCTAGGTTGTGATGCCGCGGCAATGTCTCTTGTGCTGTGATTGCCGGACAACTCGCCAAGAGCCACAGACTGCTAGTATCTGGACATTCGTCTACAGCAGGATCTGCCTGCCTAAACCACACGTAAAATCTGCTGGAGAATGGTTGTTGTACGAAGTACCAAATTGGAAATCCTTCGACAGTCTTATCCGCCTGCTAAGCTCTTTTAAGCCAAGGGATGTGCCGTAGGCGGGCAGCGCCCCCTGCGCTATAATAGTGTGCTCCCTTAAAAGCTTGCCAATTGGCTCCCTGTCGGCACGCATCCCGGTCGCTGGGATTAATCGTCGTCAGCATCCCGTGTCTGCGCCTTCCTTCGACCTTCGACGCCCAAAACCTCTCATGGATCTCTCTCGTCGGCCTGCGACTCGTCCCAGCAGTCGACCATGGCCTTCCTACCACTGTCTAATGTGAGGGGCCTGAGGAGTCTCGCCGTCGCCCTCTTCCTCTTCCTCGCCCTGTGCCTGGTGTGGCTGCTCAACTCCGACTCCGTCTTCCCGCGCGTCGGCTTCCTCGCCGGCCACAGCCAGTCTGCCTCGGACCCGGCCCGGACAGAGCAGAGCCTCGACGGCAGGCCTATGCTGGACGACATCGCGCAGTTCTTCATCGACTATCCCCTGAACAGCCGTCCCTACCGCAACAAATTCGGCGAGCTCGGGCGACGAACCCGCATCCTGCGCGATGCGATCGCGTACCTGGAGTCATCGCCCGGCGCCGCCAACGCACAAGACCACCTCCTCCTCGAACAGGTCGCCACAAGCCTCTTTCCCTTCCTCAACAACCAACCCAACAACACCACCTCCACCACACCCCTCGCCGACCTGCGCTCCTCCATCCAACCCGGCTCAGCCGGCATCATAATCCCAACCGGCGACCGCACAATCCGCTACGCCGCGCACCTGATAGCCCAGCTGCGCTCCGTCCTGGGCTCGACCCTCCCCATCCAGATCGTCTACGCCGGCGACGCCGACCTCTCGGCCGACAACCGCGCCCACCTGGCCGCCATCCCGCGCGGCCCCGGGCCGGCCCTCGACTTCCTCGACATCTACGCCGTCTTCGACGACTCGACCCTGCTCTTTACCTCGTCCGCCTCGGGCGGCTGGGCCGTCAAGGCCTTTGCCGCGCTGGCCACGCGCTTCGAGAAGGTGATTGTGCTCGACGCCGACGCAGTCTTCTTACAGCCGCCCGAGGCGCTGCTGGCGCATCCGGCGTTCGAGCGCGCGGGGACGCTGCTGTTCCACGATAGGCTGCTGTGGCAGCACGCGTTCCAGGACCGGCATAAGTGGTGGAAGGAGGAGATACGGCGGCCCAGCGCGGAGATGGACAGGTCGCTGGTCTGGACGGAGGATTACGCGGAGGAGTGCGACTCCGGGGTGGTGGTGCTGGATAAGGGGCGGTTGGAGGTGTTGATGGGGCTGCTGCATACTTGCTGGCAGAATATGTTTGACGTGCGCGATGATTGTACTTACCGTATCACGTATGGCGACAAGGAGACGTGGTGGATGGGGCAGGAGATGGCCGGGAGCTCGTACGAGTTCTCAAAGCATTATGGCGGCATTGTGGGCTGGGAGGAGAAGCATGACAATGGGGAGCCGAAGGTGTGCAGCTTCGTCATTGCGCATGTTGATGACGCGGATAGGCTGCTGTGGTATAATGGGGGCTTGCTCAAGAACAAGCTGACCAACGACACCGAGTACGAGGTGCCGGCGAAGTGGATGATTGACGCGGACTGGTTGAAGGGCGGGAGCAAGGAGGCCATGAGCTGCATGATCAAGGGGACGGTCAACAGCCTGACGGAGGGGGAGCAGGCGGTGCTTGCGCGGTCGATTGAGCTGGCGAGGGAGATGGATGTTGTTTTCCACAATGTGTTTCATAACTAACTGACTGGGTTAGATATTGGGTGAGAGGCGTTTGGGAGTTGGGGCAACTGCTCGGATGGATGTGCTTGAGACCACCGAACCTTGGGTGAAAGCTAGCAACTTTGCATGAACTTAAAATGCTGACATTTGGCTTCCACGTTCCAGCACGTGTTATTCCGGTCTGCCTTGAACAGTTCTTTAGTGGTGGTTAATGTGGTGTCTGTCGTGTTAGCACCACGAGGTCTACCTCTTGAGTGCCCCTTGCAAACAGCAGAGACAAAAAAGAAATAGAAAAGGATATACTGCTAACTTATCATCAAGTCCGGCCTACTTAGGAGCCTGGCAAGCCAAGCCTGCCTACTTTAGCATAGGTAGTTCATATTGCATATAACCTCGGCATGCTCCCGTCGCCTCCGGCGGTGCTACATCTGGACAGATGGTCCGTAAGGGCAAAAGCAGGATGACATGGCATGGTCCTCATTAGTGAAAGCGTATGCTCAGCCACACTCATCTTGTAAACAATCAAAGAGGGTTCCGTCAAGACATCGTTGAACCTCACAGCACGCACGTGAAGGTTCAGAGGGCCAAGGACGCAAGAGAAGATCTACGACTGAGAGGTAAGGGGCTAATAGGATGACCACCCGCCAATGGGGTCAGCCGGACTTCAGGTCCAGCGCTTTAGATATTGCCATGCAGGAGCCTTTCGATGAGAGATAACGTTCGGAGCGAACATCGGGATTGAGGTAAACCCCAAGCTTGAGATTTTAACGTTGTAATTATTAATTATGTGTCCACAGGCTGTCCGTCTTCGCCAGCGGGAGCGCTGAGGGGAGGGCTGGGTGGACTGCCGGGCGGAGGGCCAGGCGGAGGACGCCAGGGTGACAGTAGCCCGGATTCGGCCGCCAGACGGCCACCGGCAGAACTGGACTGCTGCCGATACCCCACCCGCGACTCCATCATCTTGACATAGTTTGTCTTGTGGCCCGCCCATCGGGCGCGGGGGTCCGGCCAGTGCAGGGCATTGCGGCCGTAGTATAAGGCAATCATCATGGGCGTGACAAGGTTATCGTCGAGCGCGTGGGAGTCCGCGTCGGCGTTGATCAAAATCGTGATGACATCCTCGGACACGTTGTACTTTGCGGCGGCGTGGAGCGGGGTCTGGCCCAGGGCGTCTCGGGCCGATACCGATGCGCCCGAGGCGATGAGGAGCCTGGTCATGGCGAGATTCGTCGTCTCCATGGACAGGTGGAGCGGGGTGCATCCGTCGGGCCCGGGGAGAGATGCGCTGGCGCCGCGGGCGAGGAGGCGTGCCGCGGCGTCACTGTGCCCGTATTGAGCGGCAAAACAGAGGGGCGTCATGCCATAGTTGTTGAGAATGTCAACGGGGTGGCCGTGGTCGCAGATTGTGTCGATGAGTTCTGGCATGCCTTGCCATGCAGCAACGTGAAGGAGGGTGTTCCCTTCGCCATCTCTCGACTGCACGGATATGCCACTCGAGAGGAGCCGATGCAGCTTGATCATGGCGTCTCGTTGCCGGCTCTGGCCAATCTGGAGTGCCACGGGCTCCAGAACGTTGGGATCACTTCGAATGAGGGGGCTGCCCCAGAAGGAAGTCCTGTAGTCCGATTCAGGCCGCAACCGCCAGTGTCGATCGTCTGGTGAGATAGCAGACATGGCTGAATCAGCCAAGGGCGTGCAATGGGGTTCCTGATCCGTGTCAAGGGCATTGACAATGCGATTGCAGAGGAAGGCGGTGCTGACGCAGCAGGAGACCAGATGCCGGTTGTTGAGGATATGCGGGCCCAGTCCGTCTTGGACGATGTCCTTGATAGCGTATTTATAAGCTTCCTCATCGAACATCACGGCCGACGGACCAGCGGAAATACGCCTCCTAGATATAATCGCGACGATCCGGTCCACGGAATGGATGAGTTGGTTGGGCAGCACGGTTTCCCTCCTTGCCTCGGTGGCGTGATGAGGAAGAAAGCGGACGTAGTCCTGGAGCCAGTCGATATGGAATGTTTCGTCGAAAAGGGCGAGTCTCAGGTTGTCTCCCACCCTCGGCTTGGGCTTGGTTAACTGCAGGATGCAGAGAGCATGTGTCCATGCCCTGGTGATCATGCAGTGGCTGACCGAGGTGAAGCGAGGTGCGTTGAAGATGCGTGCGCCCTCTGTTACGAAAAACCCGCGGACAGTTTCATGGATGAACTGTAAGTGGTGAAACCGGTTGATCTCGATCAAGCCCCTTGACATAGCGCGAACCATCCTCCGGATTCGCTCCATGTCTTGATCCCACGATAAAACAAACCCTTGTGTTAGGCGGAGCAGGCCATCTGTAGTATCGTCTAGTTCGTGGAGAGTCTCGTTCATTAACACCTGAAGGGCCGTGGTGCTCTGAGCAGGAATCGGCTGTTTAGCCAGCAGCACCAAGGAAATGAGGGCTCTGGACTTGAGCCTCTCTTTCGAACCCAGGGAGCGGATGAGGTCCGAGAACAGGGCGACGAGGTCGTCAGGCACCTCGGCCAATGACCTTTCGATTTCCCACGACGCTCTGCCTTCGTCGACATCTCGGAGGACAATTTCGACAACAAGCACAACCCAAAGGAAGATGCCAGAGGCCTTTTGTAGCAGTAGGGCATGCAGCGCAGCGACCGAGGCCGGATCCGACATGACTCCATAGGGCACCTTCCGCTGGATGTAGCGTTCGATGTCGACCTGGTTGCCATCCTCGACGACGAGATCCACACTCCGGGGGGCCGTGATGGTGGGATAATGTCGACTCGAGAGACAGATGTCAAGTTTCTGGCCCATATTCGTGACGTCTTGGACGAGACCAACCAGGTAGTGAACAGTCTGCCTCACCTGTCGTTCATCACACTCGTCGAGGGCGTCTGCGCTCCAAGGTCCTGGTGACCTGGCGAGGTTGGACTGTGTGGCTCGTTGGGGCTAAAGCCACGGGCGAGAAGTCAGAGCAGCTGTTTCATCCAGAAAACAGCATGTGGCGTTCGACTGCCACCAACATCGTTTGGGCGTATTGTTCTTTGGTTCCGGCTCTGCAGCTATCACAGTTCCAGGGCTTTATACATGTGAGTGCTGACCTTAGTCTAAGCAAGTGGCTGATAACGACATGCACGATGTTTTGTTACTGCACGTCCAAAAATAGACCATTCACCTTTCACTCACATTAGAATACCTACATGTAAGCGACATCGTCAAAGCTATCTGGGTATCCATGCCTGAGTTTGGCCAAACCGAAGCCCCAAGGAAGTAAGGTGTCAAGGAGATCCATGGCTGTCTCACGACCCTTCACTTGGGTATCTACGATTAGAAGGACAGAGGCGAGCGTTGCAAAACTGCTATCTGTAGCAATTGTGTGTTACTTTACGAAAGATCGATTGACTGACCACTAGATATGGCTTGCACCTAAGGCGTGTGTCTGTCTATATACCAGTTCCCCAATACTAACCAAAAGACTTACATGAAACTCCGAACCTTCTAACCTAACTCCTTAAAAGCAATGACTCCCAAGATCGACTTCAACAACGGGTTCTCCGCGTTACAGGCTGGCTGAAGATAGACAGCAGCGGTCTTCCCAAACTCCTTAAAAGCAAATACACCCAAGAGCGACTTCAAGGCACGTTTCTGCGCGCTGCAAGCTGCTTGAGCATATTCAGGGTCGGGTGAGGCGGCAACGGCGCCCGTGGTTCAACCCCAATGAAGACGATGAACGGCCCTGTGCCGCAAGGGTCGACAGCAAGGCAGACCCCGCGGCTCTCGTAGCACATGGGGTGATTGAACTTCTTGTGGATGGCGTACCTGAACCGCCTAACATCCATGGTCTTGAGCTCATTCAAGCTCTTGTTGCCAAGCCAGTCTGAATCCGCAAAGCCCCGGAACGACATCCAATGCCTGCGCCGCGCCTCGTGCGGCCCTCCGTTCTCGCCGTGGCCACCGAAGTCCTCTTCGCACCTGTAGCACCTTTCTGCCCGTAGGTAGCCCTTGAACCTGCAGCGGTCCCTGGTGGCCTCGCCTCTCAGGTTACCTTCGTCCTCCTGCTCGGGGTTCAGCTCGTGCTTGTTCCACCGCTCGGAGACCTGGTCGACGACGTTGGAGTCCCAATGCGCCAATTCGTCGGCCAACCATGCGACTTCCTCATCGGACAACGCGGCAACAGCGGGACCGCCAGAGCTCCCCGAGGCCTCTGCCTGCGTCCGGTCGAACAACCAAAAGTCGTCGGCGTAGTGGTACTTATCGGCGTGTGCCGCTGCGATCGCCGGGTCGCTGAGGCGCCAAAGGCCGGCGCGGATCGTCTTGTTGAACTCCGAGTTGTCGCGCTCGAGCTGGGCGGTGCGGCGGGCGAGGAAGTATTCCTTGGTGTCCTCGTTGATGCACGAGTCGCAGTACAGGGCTCCGCGAGGAATAAAGTACTGGTAGTAGTCTACGTCATCGTCCGGGCTTGAGTCGCTGTCGCTGGGGTCGTCGTCGTCTGAGGGGTCCTCATCCTCGGTTGTGGACAGGGGCGATGGGGAGGCTTCGTCTTCCTCATCCTCATCTTCATCCTCATCCTCATCATCGTCCTCATCATCGTCATCATCGTCGTCGTCGTCGTCATCATCGTCGTCGTCATCGCCATCGTTGTCTCCATCATCGTCGCCATCGTCGCCATCATCGTCGCCATCGTCGCCATCGTCGTCGCCATCGCCATCCCCTCCGTGGTCCCCAGCATTCGGAGGCCCCGACGCGGCAACCTCCGCTGCAGGATCCTCATCCGGAGGTGGGCTCAGGTCAGAAGAGCTCCCTGAATCGCGTCTGTTTGCGGGCGTCGAGGCCGTGTCGGGAGACCGGGCCTTCTCGGGGGTCTTAGCCCTAGCCTTCGCGGGAGACTCAGGGTGCTCAGGAGTCCCAGCCTTCGCGGGAGAGCGAACCCGCTTCTTCCTGACAGGCGTTTCCTTCTCGGCGTCATTGTCCTCGACCTCGTCCTCGCGAGGGCGCTTCTTGGACTTGGGCGGGGTCTTGGTAGCCTTTGCGGAGGGCTGCTCAGTTTCGGGCTGGGGATTCTCAGCATACTGTGACTGTGCGGTCATGCTACGGGTCCTCCGAGTAGTCGGTGCGGGGGTCGGCTTGTTTCTAGGCTTCTTCTTCGGACGGTCGTCCTCGTCCTCGTCCTGGCGGGCTCGCTTCTTGGACGGGGCAGCCTTCTTGGGGGCAGCCTTCTTGGGGGCAGCCTTCTTGGGGGCAGCCCTCTTGGGGGCAGCCTTCTTGGGGGCAGTCTTCTTGGGGGCAGTCTTCTTGGGGGCAGTCTTCTTGGGAGCAATGGGCTTGGCGGAAGAACCAGTCTTACTACGCGTGCACTGCGCCGGTGTGAGGTCCAACATGGCGGCGCGTTTTACCACCAATTTTGCTTCGCTATTCGTGGGTAACGGTGTGTGTGATGTTGGTGGAGTTCGGGCGTGGTTCTGTTATGCTTCCAGAGACTGTGTTGTTGGATTTCAGCGTGGTTCTACTTCGAGACAGTGTGTTACGTAGGAGTGGTGAGAGTGGGATTGATGATGAGACGGCCCAGTAAACGGAGCAGTCCGGAGTTGTTTATATGCTCGATCTGCATCTCATGCCGTATATGCTTCACCATTATTGAGGTACCGGTCTCTCCTCCTTGTTTGACCATGCTGGACAAAGCTGATGGTAGTGGGACGAGACTCGACAACAGAGACACTCGAGATGAGTCTCCAAAGCCCTCGCGTTCTAAAAATGGCCTGGCTTTATGCATTGTTGCAGAAGCAAAGGTACTCGACGCTGGGGATAAAGGACACACACTGGTGACCACTTGCTGCCTTTATATACACGAGACCGGATATGTGTCTAGCTGGATACATTGGCATATGCCATGTGAAGGCTGCTCCTGAACGTGAGCCTTGCCTTTCTTCGAGACCTTGGCTGAGCCTCAGCATGGGCAGCGCCGTGTTGTGACCGAGTTGGCTCCATCGTAGGGCTAGGCAGGGTTGGTGATTGTGTGACTGATGCACCCTATTTATAGAAACGCGATTCCATTGCCGGTGACTGCCGTAAGCCTTTACACTGGGTATGGCCTTGACTCTACTAAACAGCCTCGGGCCACAGTTCAACATCGTGAGATAACGGTACAAGCTTAATGGACTGTCATAGATAGATCCAAGTCTAATGGCAAGCGAGGAGCTGCAATACGCCGATCGCGACAGTGAGAGGAAGAGCTTAAGAAAACACAGCCTAATAAGGTACCGTCCATGATATCTTCGCAAGTAAGAGCAAGATCCAGCAGTATCCTTCCAAGAAGATATATATAGCATAAGACGAGCAACTAAACCTCCCCATGCGTTTGCTTCGCCATTCTCCGCTCGACACCAAAACCCTCTAAATCTTCAGCTCGCCGACAAGAGACTTGTACCCATCCAGCACATCCGCACCACGCTCCCGGCTCCTAGGCTTGAAGTCCATGTAGAAAGTGCTCGGCTCAAGAATGACGTGACTATTCGTCGCCTGCGTGTCGATGTGCACCGGCTCGCCCGTGCGCGGACAGACCTTGGGGCCCATGTTGAAGGCCCAGAGGACCGCGGCGCCGAAGCAAAACATCTCGTCGTCGACGATGTTGTTTCCGAGGCACGTGCGCCGGCCCCAGCCAAAGGTGTGCATTCCTTGGCCCTCGCGGAAGTTGGGGTACCGCGACAGGGGCTCTTGGTAGGTTGGCCAGCCGGGCTCGAGCCAGCGCTCCGGGCGGAAGCTTTCTGGGTCTGGGTACTTGGACTCGACGCGGTTGATACTCCTTTGGAGGTGTTAGTACAAGAGCGGCGTAGTATAGATACTTGTTCGCGGAGGAGTTTAACTTGCCACTCGCAGGCCAAGATGATCGTGCCCTTCTTGATCTGCACGCCTCGAAACTCGTCGTCTTTCTCGGCCTGGTGAGGAACACCTATAGGCACCAATGTTAGTCGTCTGTGTCCCGTTTCTAACATAAGAAATAAACATACCAAGCGGTACACCAGAACGCCACCTGACCGTCTCCTTGAGACAAGCTCTGACGGTTGGCAGATCGGCAAAGTCCTTCATAGTTGGCATGCGATTGCCGCACACGCGGTCAATCTCTTCCTGCGCCTTTCGCTGCCACACCGGGTGGAGTGCCATCGCCATGAGGAAGAACTTGAGGGGACCGGAGATGGTAACAACGCCGACAAGGTTGAAGAACCCAATCATACAGCACGCGAAGACTTCCTGGTCCTCCGTCTGAACGAGCTCGTGGTTACCCTCGCGTTGAAGCTGCTCAAAGTACCGGTATGCCCACGTGTCGCTGGGAAGCTCGCCCCTCAACATCCGGTCCCTAGCCAGCCGGTAGTTGTTGATCCACCATGCGCGCTGTGCCGCCTCTCGCTTGACCTCGAACTTCTTCCAGGGGTTGACGGCGAAGGGAAGGTGCCAGATAGGCGTCATGGTGTTCGTGATGGGACCAGACACGCTCATGCAGTGGAGCGTCATGTCGGCGCTGTCACCGTTCGTCTTGCCCTGAGTCGCATCGTCCCATGCCAACCGGCTCATCACTCGACCGCAGAACTCGCGCGTGTAGTCCAGGAACCGCGATGGATCCATCAGCATCAACCCAAGAAACCTGGCACTTTCATTCTCCACATGTCCGTAGAAGTGGTTCCGATGAGACTCGGCCATGGCGGCATGCACCCATTTCCGCTGTCGAGTCCATATATCTACTCATTGTTAGTAGCCGTTGGTGGTGTTCCGCTATCCGTCTCAGACATAACATACCATGCCGGTCCATCAGCGCAACGTACGAGGGACCCTCCTTGTGTCGGAAGAGCGATCTGATCTGAGGACGGCCCGAGTAGATGTGTCCGCGCTTAACCAGCAGCTCCTCGGCAATCTTCTCATCAGACACGATGATGAACGGTTGATTCAGCATCCTGGTCTGGTAGATAGGGCCGTAGATATCCGCCCACTCCTTGAGCTTCAGCCACATGGCAAACCTGGGCAGGTCATGTACGCGGCCGACGACAGGAAAGAGCTTGGGGCCTGGAAACCTGGCCGGAGGGCCGAGCTTCTTCTTCTTCCATGTTCGGAGCTGCTGGACAGCCGAGAAGAGGAGACTAGGAATCGCGAGGTATAAGAGAATCAGAGCAAAGCTCTCCATCTTGTCCTGGTCCTCGAGGACAGCAACCACAAAGAGACCGATGAGGCTATAAGAGCTGATGTCGGTGGCGGTGGCTTGCCTGGGCTCTGACCAACAAAGGCCGATGATTACCCGGGCAGGGATGAGCGAGATGTTTGCTAAAGAGGCGCTCGTCGACGATCTCAAGATTCTGAGCTGATCGAGATTCGTATCCGGGGAATTTGCTTCCAATCACAGTCAAGTGACTAATTGTTGAGAGGTGATGTAGGCAGGATATCACAAATGCCAGACCGTGACCGCCGGAAGATGCTGCAGTTCTGCGAAGCCTTTCTCAAAGACCAAGCACAGCAGTCCCAGGTGGTCGGGACACATCGTGACCTTCTTATACCGGCTGCTGTTCTTCCCCTTGTCCGTATTCAAGCTCAGAGGTCCGGCCTGGTTCGACACTAGGGGTCAGCCGCGTTGATGAATCCATGCCTTCTCGGCTAACCCCTGCCACCTTATGTGCGTCTAACCTCCTAGGTGCAGAGTCAGCGCCATGGCAGTTTCAATTCGCAAACCATATCACCCACCCGTACCTCTGGGCCCGCACGGAAGCGACTAGACGAGGACGTCGATCGGATAACCTTCCCTGGCTCCGTCTGCGACGCCTGACTTGGGGGGCCTGGCATATTGCAAACAAGACCATGTCGATTGGAGGTGCGGTGCAAGGCGTGGAGATAGTCCGTGAACGAGCGGCTCATCCTTCAGCCTGTTGGTGAGTATGGGGTAGCAGTATCCTGGTTTATGGGATTACCGGGCAAGAAGGACAGTGATAGCACCTCTGCTGTAGTCTGCATCGCTCTGCATCGGAAAATACTTGGCTCCTTGCTTGTCCGGCCAAAGGGGCTATTTGCCATAGTGGTAGGTCGTAAGGGGTGATTCAGGCTATAATCGATGCCCTGCCTCAGCGTGTCGACGCAAGCGTATGCCAGTCACAAGCTTTGCACGGGCGGTCCAGTCTCGCGGAGCATCCCAACCAAGAATAGACGATAGTCTGGACAACCGTTCTCTGACTGTGTGGTGTTTCCGGGGGGCTGTTGGTTCTTTGTTGCCTTCGTTTGGTGCCGTCCATGGATCGATGTCACGCCGTGGGATTCTTAATCTACTGCCCACCCAGTCTGCCGACAAGGCCGTAGGATCCCGCCCTCCGCAATGCCGATCTGGTCCCAATTTGCTGCCGAAAGCAACCAGTGACACTTTGTTTCTCAGCCTTGCATTTAGGTTGTTGTTATGCCGTGGTTTCAGATCTCCACACTGTTCGGTTCCCAGGCCTTCATGAAGCCTCATCGCGCTCACTGCCCGACAATAACGGCTTTCGTGGCGTAACACTCGTTCTGCTTTCCAAAAGAATGTTGAGAAAATCAATCTTGACGTGCATTGTGATGGCATGATTTGAGCTGACAATTGATGAATGCTTAATGCCGCCTAGAGTGATCGGGTCTCAGGACAATTGGGCTGGGGAAGTCCGAAAACGAGTCCGTTCGGCAACGCTGGCCGAGAGTGAACACTTCTGGTTGCTGGCCGGCGATTGGCCCCTCATGACGAGAGGATATAATCAAGCGGACGTTGCACAGGCGTCTCGACCGTCCCACTGGGTCCAGCATTGCTGCATTGCTAATCGAGTCGCAAAACGTGTAGCGGAGGCTCTGAAAGTACATGGCTTTGCGGTAAGCCCCCAATATATCTACAGGTCGCTTGCTCTGGACTGCTCTTCCTAAGCACCGCACGAGCTTCGTAGAAAATCTGGATCGCGGGCGAATCTTGCACACTCCTTTTGGAGCGAGGACCCGAACATCTCGGGACGGCACCGAAGTCTGAAAAGACCAGGGATGTATGATACGACTGCGCTGCGGTCCGCATGGATGCCAATCGCTCGCGGAAAGACTCGCACCCGACGGATCGTAGGTGGGTAACAGTCGCGTATTCCTTCCCTGCCCCCAGGACCGCCAGAGTATGTCATGAGGCCACGGTCAAGTCTTTGCGTGCGGACATATTCTGGAGGTAAATGGAAGCAACATGACCAGGACCTCTTCGCTGGCCTAATCTCTCTCTGATATGGGCCTCTTCACCAGAGGCGTCCCCCCGTCGGAGTCTTGATGGAAGCATGTGAGCTTACCTAGCGACGTGGTTAATATCCACATGTAGATATGTATCGAGCTTGCCTTGGTTCATGCAACCTGTAGCCTGCTTTCCGCGACTCCTCCCGCCTAGAGATATAAAACTCGTGCAGAGGCTTGTCCAGAAACGACCCAAAGCCGAAGACATGGCAGGAAAGTAGTTCGGTCCCGGGCGTGGGTGAGCGGCAACGAGTTTACATCTCGATACCTGGTATCAAATGCCGTCATCCCGGCTCATGTCTCGACGGCATGTCCTCTCTGCACGTGATAGTAGAAGATACCAGGCTTCAACAAAAGCACATCTGCCGTCTGTCCGTGGGTGTCGTACAACATAGTACCGGTTCCTGGCTCCGAGGTTACCGCTCTCTATTAGGTTTGCAAGAGAAACAGAGCACCAGTACGTTTGTCGCTGTGACGCAACTCGCTCCTCGGTTCAAAGGCTGACCTTGATCTTTGGACGGTCGCATGCGCCCAAGACCGAAGTTCTCATATAAAGCGATGCATCGCATGGAGTTGTTGCCGTTGGGCACTGCTACAAACAAAAGCGAGTGTGTTGTCGAATGTCTGGAGGAATACCATGTTGGTAGCTCAACAAAGCGGGCACCGCTGGAACGTACAGCCCAAGTTAACCAGAGTAGGCAGACCACTGGATATGCCTACCTTGTAGAAGAATAGAGCATCTGACATGGAGGAGCAACAAGATAGCGATCTGCTTATTTTAGGCACCACTGACGTCCATGATATAGCTGCAGTATCAAACATCAGATATCGAGGTGGGTTACCGCCGAGCAAGACGCCAACAGCGCGAACTAGGATCCAAAAGCCAGACATAGGCCCCAATACAAGGCACTTCGTAGTCCAGCATGAACAAAGTCTCTTCAGCATGTCGCACACAAGGCACGATCACAATGAAAAGAAAAAAGGGCCAGTCAGACGTCCACCAACACCCTTCCCGCCGAGACACCCACGAAGGGAGCTCATGCGGGAACAAAGATCATCGCAAACTCTCTGAAGCGAGAGTCGTAGTATGCTCACTCTGAGGTGCCGGGGATATTGCTCATCAACCTGGTTGGGATCTGTGGCTTTCGTGGAAAACCAAGAGAGGAACGACGACTAAATAGAGATTCTATGAAGTACTGTTGGCGATGATGGTTAGCATTGCTGGCGCGGAGCGTGGGAGAGAGGCTCTTGTTGGGGGGTGGGAGAGACGTACTTGTCGAACATAATAACAGAAAAAGAAAAAGAGGAAAGAGTGGCCGGACGAGCGAGAATATATATCTGCTGCATGTGGTCCGTGCGTGATTGCTGCATTGCAAATTTTCCAGCGTCTTGACTCGCGAGTTGCGAGTCGATTGGTTTGAGATTCACTGGAAGCTTTACTGCCGCTGCTGGCCGCCAAAATTTATCGTGCCTCTTTCAACCTTCACAAGACCACATTGTTGTTACGTCGAATTGGCGAAGACAAGTCTTGAATGTCCTGCACCTTAGACTTGAGGTCGCATTATTGGCATTTCGGCTTTTGTCTCTGGAAATCTACATTCTGTTTCTCTTTACCACCAGTTATTGATCAACTATGGGCGGATGATGATCTCTCCCCAGCTCGGCCATCACGGATCAACAGTGGCATCACACAAGTCTTGCAGGTTTCTAATCGACAATGCTCCAGGAGAAGTAGCCGTCTATTATCTCGTTTCTAAGCAATACTATCATGCATCAGAATACAGCTTCTCCCGTTCAATCCACTTTTTGACCTCGGGCGGGACCAGTCCCCCAAGCCGACTCCAGTCCTGAGCCTTGGCAGCGTCTCTCGCCAGGGTACTACTGACGACTGCCTCGCCCTCCTTCCTGCTGTCGATGATCTCAATCCGTTTAGCCCACTCCTTGCTACCGCCAATCTTCTCCAGCTCATCGCCGTGGAACAGCTTCTCCACGTATGCTGTCTGCTCGTCCTTGCCTCCCCACTCATCATCGGTGCGCATCGTCACTCGTAGCCTGGCTCGCTTGAAGAAGGGATCCAATGCCTTGTGTATCGGTGTCTCTCCTGCGCTGCTCGCTTCTGAAGCTTCGCTGGGAGAGCCGTAGTACTTTGGGTTGAAAATGCGGATCAGAGTGTCGTAGCCTGCTAGTATGACCTGCTCCGGCTCTTTGACCTGATCATGCGCCTTGCCACCTTCCTCTTGGCCAGAGGGCTTGTAGAACTCGGACTCGGCGATAGCAGCGCTCTTTTCGTGGAAGAAAGGCTGCGTGGAAAGCGCCACATCAATGGCCACTCCGTCATTACTGGTTGTGTCCTCTTGACCGCCGCTCTCCTCTAACGTCCGCCGCACATCCTTAGCAAAAGCCCACATCATAGCAAGCCTCTGCTCAAACGCAGCCGGCTTGGCAGCCTTATCGGCATTCTTGACCGCCAGCAGCAGCAACAACCTCACCCGACCAGCTTCCCTCGTCCGATCGCTCCTCAGCTCCGCCAGCACCGCATCCGCGGCCATGCGCAGGTGCGCGGCGCTGGGCGGGTTGAACGAGCTGTCCAGCACCACCAGCCGCGCGGGCGGCGCGCCCTGGGGGGGCGACGGCGCGGGGTTCGCGAGGATGCGGTGTTGGAGGAGCTGCGCGGGGCCGTTGTCGCGCGGGCGCGGCGTGAGGGTGCATACTACTTGGAAGGTTGTGCTGCTGGATTGGAAGGTTGTGAGGGCGTTGCGGAAGAAGTCGAGTAGGGGCTTGTGCGTGGGTAGGAGGGCGCGGGCGTTCATGTTGCGCTCGATTGATAGGGGGACTCGTGGGGTGGCTGAGTCTGGGTTGGACGGGATGACGGGCATGGTGTTGTCTCGAGATTGCTGAGGGTGCGGCTCAAGCCTGATATGGGACCGGCAGAAAATTAGAGCTACTGCTGTTTATGTTAACCTGGAAGCAAAGTAAATAGTACAAGCATGTCGTGGTGTTGGAGGAGCTATGTTGCATGCAAGCTCGTGATGTTTGATGCCAAGCGATTGATAGAGGGTGCGGGGTCATACGTCACTGAATGAGCTCAAATGCAACATGTCGATAGCTTCGTCCAAAGTACCATACACAGTAGTTCTAATGTAATTCTAATGTCCTAGGTCCACGAAATATACCCTGATGATTCGTCCCAGCTCTTTAAAGCCAATGCTCCCACCAACTTTTGAACGCCTCTCCAAATGCATACACAGGGTATCGTCCTTGAGCGCCTAGCCAACTGTCCTAAACTCCAAAGAAGCCATCGTGATGCTCGCTCATGACCATCAAGGCTGCGAATCCGCCTCCCAGCCGTCTCTTTAGCTACCTGAGCTCTGGCTCGCGCATGTAGTCTGGAATTCCGGAGAACCCTCCCTCCCCAGGCTTGAACCGCTTTGCAGACGTTTCATTCCGGTCCATGGCCTCTAGCAAGTCCTGGAAGTCATCCTCATCCTCGCCAAGATGTTGCTCGATTAGCCGATCTGCCGCCTCGTCGATGTTTGTCGCAATCTCATGAAGCGTGGACCCGGCAGTTCCGTTGACGGCGTTGTCATCCAAGGCGAAGATCTTGATACCGCGGATGTGCGTGTCCTTGCCGTTCTGGTGGTTCTCCTTAACGTGCATCTGCACAACCCAACAGCACAGCGAGTGCCCATCCGGACCGCCACCACAGTCTGCGAGCGGTACGTCTTGCCAGCCCACGGGCCGGACGAGTGGCACGTCCGCGAACTGGATCAGGTCGTGGTGGCCCGTGCCGGCGTAGAAGACGATGTGCGTCGGCGTGTACGACTCATCCTGCTTGTGGTCGACATAGAATCGAATAGCACGGATTTCCACACGTCGGAGAAAATGTATGGTGAGCAAATGGGGTTGCTGACCGTCAGACCTGATCACACGGTTAGAAATGCTGGTGCACAATGACTGAGAAGGAAATCGATGGGGCACTCACTGCCAGTACTTATCCAAGTCGTCGCTGAGAAGCTCCTCTACCCCGTTTCCCGGCTTGTGGCTACTAACGCCAAAGTGGGCAAGATTGTTGATCTCTTTCAAGCCCATAGACATCGGGTCAAAGTAAGCACCTTCGTCTTGGTCATCCGGTTCGTCATCCTCGTCCTCGTCTCCCTCGACCTGGCCTTCGGGTGCATTCTCTCCAAGCTCCTCGTCCATATCTTCCATAAGCATCTCATCGTCACCCTCGCCCTGGTAGTCGAGCGACCGCTCATTAAGCGCCTCATGCGTAGCCGCACCGGCGGGGCCCATAATACCGGCGATCCCCTCATCGTCTGAGTCCACCTGTGGATTTGGAGTGGCTGTTGGGGTTGGTTCTCGGTGGTTAGTCAAGGCAAGGACCTCATCGTAGCTGTATATCCCGAAAGCGATTCCGTCAAGAACAGCGTCCTCGTTTTCCTTGTCATAGGTAATGGGAGCTCGCTTTGCCATTCCTCGAGGGGTGTTGAGGCTTGAGTTGGCATCGAGAGACTGTAGAGCGCGGCGCTGGCCGGATCGCTGGATTGACGAGGTTGATGCCATTGTCAAGAAAGTAAAGAGCGACTGGAAGCACAATAGGCAAAAGGAATGACTGTGCTATTGTGCCATTGAAAGGAATGAATAGAGGAAATTAAATGGGTGACCGGGTACGGCTACATGTGGTAATGGAATACAAAGATTGAGAATGGTGGAAGTTAGGAACAGTGAGTAAAGGTGACTTGAGGTTTGGGTGGTTGAGGTGGAGGCGGGCAGTGAGGGCAGTGAGGAAACAGTCAAGTTGATGTACAGCTCCTTTGAAGCCAACAACTTTAACCAATGGAGGGGAATTGTTGTTTGATGCAACTTTCGTATAAACGTACCTATTTGCCTGAGTGAGCCAGTGGCCACAGCCGAGAAGGAGGTGAGGGCAGCGTGTCGAGCAGCATCAAGATTCGATCTCATATCCAACATGGAACTTTCATCGTCTTCATGAGGGCGAGCCGCTCCGAGCATCATCTCTCTCCGCCGAGCACGCCGCGGGCCTCTGTTAATTTCGGGAAGGCCTTCCATATTGATTACAGAGCATTGTCTTGGGTCTCAAGGGCTGGCACTGAGAAGCAAGGAGATGCTAGGAGGGAGGATGCGATATCAACATCGGGAAGGCCGCTAAGTAAACAGTTGCAGGTGTCTTTGCAGACCCCGACAGGTGGCAGCTGCTCCTCAGACTCTGAGCTCTGTCAGCTGGGGTAGCTACTGAATTCAAGAATTCATCACGTGATGTCGCGTAGATCCACTCATTAATGACCGCGCCCGAGTGACGCGATTTCCAGCTTCAACTTCACTTGATTCCAGATATTGGCACCTGCCATTTATTCCCGCCAGCACCCACCCACAGAGCAACTTTTAAACTTCTGTTGGCTCTGTTGGTTCTTGAGATGCCATATGAGCACAGCAAATAACTTGCCAGCATGGCGCCCACAACTGGTAGGTTGACACTTCCCCAAACTGAAGCTTCGCAGCTGCTTACCCAACACAGAGGCGGACACGATCCGCATTCTAGTTGCCACCGATAATCATGTCGGCTACGAAGAGAGAGATCCGATCCGAAAGGACGATAGCTGGAGGACGTTTGAGGAGATTTTGACCCTGGCGCGAACACAAGATGTCGACATGGTGCTGCTCGGCGGCGACCTCTTTCACGACAACAAGCCATCCCGCAAGTCCATGTATCAGGTCATGCGAGCACTACGCAAAAACTGTCTAGGCCCCAAGCCTTGCGAGCTGGAGTTTCTGAGCGACGCACACGAGGTTTTTGAGGGAGCCTTCAACGACGTCAACTACCAAGATCCCGATATCAACGTATCCATACCTGTCTTCTCCATCCATGGAAACCACGATGATCCGAGTGGTGATGGCCACTTCTGCTCCCTCGATCTACTACAAGTGGCCGGTCTGGTGAATTACTTTGGCCGTGTCCCAGAGGCAGACAACATCCAAGTCCGGCCGGTGCTACTTCAGAAGGGCAAGACCAAGCTGGCGCTCTATGGATTGAGCAACGTGCGGGACGAGCGTATGTTCAGGACATTCAGAGATAGCCGAGTCAAGTGGTTCGCCCCGAACCTGCAGAGAGGTGACTTCTTCAACCTCCTCACGGTCCACCAGAACCACCACGCCCATACAGCAACTGGTTACCTGCCAGAGAGCATGCTACCAGACTTTATGGACTTGGTCGTCTGGGGTCATGAGCACGAATGCCTCATAGATCCTCGGAGGAACCCGGAGACGGGCTTCCATGTCATGCAACCTGGGTCTTCCGTGGCGACGTCCCTTGTGCCCGGAGAAGCTGTGCCCAAGCACGTAGCAATACTTAACATCACAGGCAAAGATTTCCAGATTGACAAGATACCCTTGAAGACCGTGCGGCCATTCGTGACGGATGAGCTTGTGCTCTCAACGGACAAACGATTCAAGGGCGTGGATAAGAAGAAGGAAAACCGACAGGAAATCACGAAACGACTGATGGACATCGTGGAAGAGATGATTCAGAAGGCGAACGACGAGTGGCTCTCTATACAAGATGAGGGTGACGACGTCGAGGAGCAACCGCTACCTCTCATCCGGCTGAAGGTGGAGTATACAGCACCTGAAGGCGGCAAGTACGACGTCGAGAACCCTCAGCGGTTCTCGAACAGATTCGTTGGCAAGGTTGCGAACACGAATGACGTTGTGTACTTCTACCGCAAGAAGACGGGCCAGAGTGAGTACTACGTTCCGCGCATTTGGTGAATTGGCACTAACAATCCCTACAGAGCGCGACAAGCCAATCGGTGATTTGCCTGAAGGAGCAGCCGAAGCCATCGAGAGCATGGACACCATCAAGGTCGAGGCCCTCGTACAAGAGTTCCTCGCAGCCCAGTCATTGAAGGTCTTGCCGCAAGCACCATTTGGCGATGCTGTTAACCAGTTCGTTAGTAAAGACGATAAGCATGCCATGGAGACGTTTGTCAGCGAGTCACTCGCTGGTCAGGTCAAAAACCTTTTGTCCCTCGACCCCGACGAAGACAACCTCGATAGTGCGATGGAGCGCGTTCGGGCTAAACTGGACTCCCAGTTCGCCGCTGGTCAGCTGAAGATCGCGAGGAGACGGAAATTCAAGCCGAAGCCTGACGAGTGGGATTCAGATCTTGACGGACACTGGGAGGATCAGCCAGAGGCACTGGCAAATCCTGCAGAGGAGGAGGCTACAGCGACCCCGACGAATGGCCGTGCCCGTGGGAGAGCAGCGCGGACAATTAACGATGACGACGACGATGACGTCTCAATGCTCGATGCAGAGGAGGAAGAAGCACCGGCGCGGAAAGCCCCAGCCAAACGGGGTGCTGCAGCTAGAGCGACCAAAGCTGCGCCGGCCAAGAAAGCGCCAGCCGCGAAGAAACCAGCCGCGAGAGGTCGGAAGAAGGTCATTGAAGATGATGAAGATGAGGACGAAAACATGTTTGTCGAGCAGGACGACGAAGAGGAGGAGGAGGCGCCACCTAAGCGGGCAGCTCCCAAACGAGCACAGCCAGCGCGGTCTACTGCCAAGACAGCTGCGAAGCCGGCGGCCAGGCAGACGAAACTCAACTTCTCGCAGTCGCAGAAGCCGGCGGCTGGGTCTACGCAGCAGAAAGCCTTGGAGATTAGTGACGACGAGATTTCTGAGGATGATGACTTTGAGACGCTGCCTGCTACTCGGAGCCGCCGGCGTTGATCGATCTGCTAGGAGTCATGGAGTAGTGATGTCTGGAGTGCATTGGAAGCACTTGTATTGTAGCTGCCTGTCCACTCTAGGGTGGATGTTGATACTCCTCGGAAGATCAACCCTAAGGGCGGGTGCTGTTACTTTTCTGCTATCACATCATTGCTGAATGGTGCCATAGACTGCTTTAACCAAACGAGATGAGCTTGTGAGATCAATCTTTAACAAAGCTACTGCTGGCTGAAGCCGCGTCGAAGACATGCTAGACAAACGTGAATGCTACTGCCCATAGATTGTGAACTGGATGACGAACTTGCACAAACCTCCACCTCCTGCATAAAAACTTAATGCACCGCCGTTAGAGCAGGTCCGTGCACTCGCCCTACTACGCAGTACCTTACGTAAGGTACCGCGGTTCCTACATCGCGGCTTGTCTCCGACCTCAACCCTCAGCCTTGCAACCCTTTGATATCATCAGATTCGCCCTTCAAACATCAAGATGGCGACTAATCAACCACCAGACAATGCTGAGCCAGCACAGGCGCTTCCGAACGGTACACAAGCCGATGCGGGCGATGCCGCGCCGCCAGCCCCGGCGATCCCAGAGTCTCGCCTCCCAACCAGGAAAGATACATCGTTGAAAGAGCTGCTCAATAAGATGGACGACTACGCACCTATCGTACGTTGATTGCCAAAATCTGCTATTCTAGTGCTCTGTGTGTGCACTTGCTTTTTGCGGTTGATAGCACAGTTACTGACTACCCGACCATCACAGATCCCAGACGCAGTCACAAACTACTACATGACCCGCGCCGGCCTCCCACCACCACCCCAGACCGACCAGCGCCTAGCCCGCCTCCTGGCCCTCGCAACTCAAAAGTTCATCGCCGACATCGCCGCCGACGCATACCAGTACAGCCGCATCCGCGCCAGCAATACGAGCGCGAACAACCCGATGGGCAACCTCGGCGCGGCCGCCGGCTTCCCCATCCCCGGAACGCAGCCCGGCAACCAGCCCGGCGCCAAGGACCAGGGCAAGGGCGGACCGATCGGCATCCAGCGGCCGGGCTTTGGCGGCGGTGGACAGGGTGGCAGCCAGAACCGGACGGTGCTGACTATGGAGGACTTGGGCATGGCGGTTGGGGAGTATGGGGTTAATGTCAAGCGGAGCGAGTTTTATCGTTGAGGCAGAGGGCGGAGGGACGCATGATTACCTAGGGATGGACATTTCGGTTGGGTTAAGGCGTTTGTGGACTGGACTGGCGTTGGTAGGGCAGATTTGCGTTTCTACGCGCTGGATTACGACATCGGCTAGACGACTTGTACGAATGATATTGAGCTTTTTTTCCCTTCTGGAAAAGAAGGCCTGGCCCACTCTGACTGCGGTTTCAGAGTCTCGCACTGGCATCCGCAGGTTTTGAAACGCTGAATACGACGCAATCCGTGTAAAGGCACTGAAGAGATGGCGCGTATAGCCGTGTGAAAACCACGCTACGATTCATTCCAAGCAAGAGATGAGTCTCCTGGATATATGTTACAACCTTGTATGTACACGTCTATCGCACAACCTATTCCAAGCAACAGTTTCCCCAACGCCGAATGGTATCCCAAGAGGCACGTCTACCTCTTGTTGTAGATGAAAGGTTTCCTCGTTCTGCAAGCGTACCGTTAGCATGGACGCACTCGACCTCTCCTGGGATAGAACATTGACTGACGGTGAAAACTCCCCAAGCTTGTGGCCGACCATGTTCTCGGTGATGGTCACGTCGTGGTAGACCTTCCCATTGTAGACCTGGAACTTCAATCCAACGAAGTTGGGTAATATCGTGGCGGACCGGGCCTGTGTTCGTATTGGGACAACTTTCTTTCCTGGCTCAACTCGGAAAATAGGGAGACTGTAGAGTAGAAGTCAAGGGTTAGGTACGTGGAAGTATATGGTATGGCTGTCGAGGTTCGTATCGACGAAAGGTTGAGGGGTCCTTACGGAACGATATGTGGTCCTGAAAGAGCGATCGGTTAGTCAGAGTATATACCTGAACAGTGAATGAGAAGAGGCGTACCCTTCCATGCTGACCGCTTTAGCAACCACCGTGTTGGCTGCATGGCGAAGCTCTGTGCAAGTGGTATGCTTCTCAGATTCGTTAGACTTGGACGTCACGTCGCAAACCGTCAAATCGACTTCAAGGCTGCTCCAAAAAATGGGGAACCAAATGAAACACGTGACTTTCTTTGGCACGGGTGGTTTGCGGCGAGATCCAAGGTGTGGAGCTGGAAGTCGCTTCACCCGAAAGCTTCTCCCGACGTCAAGAGCTTCAAACCGTCGGAGACATTGCCGAACGATGAGGATGAGCTCCAATACGGACGGGATAATTTCCGCTGATATCCTTTGGCTGCTATATGCATGTGTCTTTGCAATTCTCACGCCTCTTGGACAACCTCGGCTGAGAGTTCTTGCCCCTTCCTTCCCTGCTGGGGGTGGCCATGAGGCGAATGGTCCTGGCGTGATCGCGACGACAGCGACGACGTCTGATCTCTGTGTTATCATCGGCACGGTCACGATGGTGCCGTTTACACTGGTCCAAACCCCAAGTATGAGCCTCTGTGAGGTCGAGGTTCGGCGAGGCCACCGAGCGGTGGATCCACGTCTTCACGCCTCCTCGTTTGCCGGTCTCCTGCATTCTAGGTATTGGCCCGAACGTCATCCTTGAGCCTGATCAACAGATGGAGGCATGTGCGATTTAACATGGGATGCCAGTCGAAGATCTCCATTTGCCATCTAGCCTGAGAGGAGACCGAACTAGGACGAATGTGCCTTCATCTCCTCGCTAGCCCAAACCTTACGGATGCGGTCCCAATAAGACGTCCAATGAACCTCGAGCGTACCCCATCCTCGCTTATTTGCATTCTTGTTCTAGGCCCATCTCTTAGCCTTCGCCCCCCTTCTAAGGCCCGGACCCTAGGCGTAAGGATACGGAGGTGCATAGCGAATACTATCTCAAAACCCAAATTCCGGTTTACGTACTAACTAGATTTCATAGGTATACACCAAACGTATAGGGTTTAAACCCTACATCTACCCTACGTCTAATTTTATTACTAACAATTTACTTCTTTAGAATCTTATCTAAAAAATTATTACTATTAAAAGTTATTACTATATACCTATAATGCCGCTACTACCGCTAAACCGTTTTACCTACGAGAATAAATACTTTTCGTCTAAAACCTTAAAGCTCGTAGACGACTTAACTCCGTTGGATCTTATAATTTATATTTGTAATAAGCTACGCGTTAATATATCTAGGCTAGTTTAAAAGATATTATTCGAGAAAAAGGTATATCGAACGATTTCTCGTTTAAAGAAGCGATACTAATAGCTTATTATAGTTTAATATCGTACGTTTGTTTGTAAAGAAAATCCTTTATAAAGATAGAAAGTCGTAATAGGCGACTTTTAATTTTAACCGAATCGAACGAGCGATAGTTATAATAATTACTTTATATTATATAAAGACTAATCTTAAAGCTTATATAACGTATAAAGAAGATACAAATATAAGATCGTATAAGGAGTATATTTCGGCGAGACTAGACTACGCGTATAGTATATATTTAAATTACTATTATTCGGGTAATAACTACAACTATTCGATCTAAGCTAGTAAGATTTCTATTTAACTATTTATAACTATATCTATATAATAGGTACTAATATAATATATTATAGAGCTTAAAGTAGTAAAAGTTACTTAAGTCGAATTTAAAGATTTTACGGATCTTTAAACGGAGTTGGCTATTATTTAAGAGCTAAAACGTTTCCGTAAAGAGTTAGATAAAGAGAAAGAAGAGCGAGTTCTATTTAGTAAAAAGGTGCGAAGAGCTTAAAGAGTTATAAGGTATATAGGTGTAAAATAGAATTCGAGGCGTTTTTTTAATAAGTATATTTATCGTTAAAAGTAAGCTAATATAGAGTAATTTATCTACGTAAAGCTATTATATTATCGAATCTAAGAATCTATCTAAAGAGCGACTATAAGACTATAAATACTATACTTTGGATATAGAGATATAATTTAAATATACTAAGATAATAGCTCAACTTAAGTACTATAGCTTAAACGCTAGTAAAAGAAGTACTATAGATCTAAAGCTAGTACTTTACTTATAGTTAATAGTAGACTTATATAACTTATACTAGTTGTAGGATCTAAGACTATATCGTAGAGTCTAGCCTAAGATTTTATATAAGGGTTTATGTATTTATAAGTATCTTAGCTATCCTTTGAGTAATAGTTCTATTATTCTTATTTCTCTTTAAACGTCTTCGTTTAAGATTAAATCTATCCGTTCGAATTCAAATACTTCTATTTAAGAATATTATTCTACGATCTTCAAACTATACTTCTATTAGTATTATACTTCGTTAAGCATTTCTAAACTATAATTACGTTTGTTAAGCTACTATAGCTCGCCTTCGAAAATTAGATTTTAAGGAATATCGTAAAGCTTTAATTATAGCTCGTTAACGTAACTTAACTTACTTAAAGATACTTTAAATACTTCGGTAAATATACGGGATTTATACTAATCGTTTAATACTAGCCTAATATCTCGAAGACTAGGGAGTACTTCTAATATAAATTAGAATTTAGCTATCTATTAAGTTAAATATAGCTTTGAAGAAGTATTTCTTCAAAGTTTGTCTTAGTAATATTCAACTCTTAGAGTTGCTACGAAAAGATAAATATATAGTTTTTCTCCGTAGTATTATTATTATACGTCGAAGACTTAATATTTTCCGCCGCTATAGCTTCTAAGTTATAAAAGAATATTTTTAATATTTATAAACTTTTTTTAAAACCTTTACTTCCCTTAATACTTATCTTCTATAAATAAGTCGTAGAGTAATATATACCTTTATTCGACAAGTTACTAATCTTAGTATAGTAGAAAAACTACTTACTAAATTAGCCGCTAATATATTTCCGTTTAAACGATAATAATAGTTAAATCGACTTTAAAACTAGCGTAATAGCTTTACTTTGCTAAGACTAAATTATATTTAATCGGTCGATAGATATTACAAATTCGAATACTAAGGCTTCGAAATTTATACTACTATCGACGTATATTTCTAATATATTATATAAGGATATATCGATATTTCTTCTTATATAAAACACTTAATACTTAAATAGTATATAAAGGCTACGAAATACTATAGATATACGCTACTTCTTATACGATTAGATAAAGGAGTCGAGATAACTTTTATCGTAGTAGCTTACTTCGTCTTCTCTACGAGTAGCTAAGAATAAAGGCCTTTGAAGCTAAGACGCAACGACGATAGCTATATTATCTAGTCGATACTTAGTTAAAATCCTAGAGACGTATCTTAAACTATAGTATATAATACCTAAGAATTAATACCTCTATTTAATACTAATCGTAAAATTACGTTCGGTAAAGTTTAGACTTATAGAAAGAGTACTAAGAACTAACGAATAGAAGTGTAGTAGAAGCAACTTAATTAAGGCCGACTTAGTTTATAGATTATAAGTTAAGTCTATTTTAATGGAAATAGATACGTTTGATCCTACTTATACTAACTTATCTTTTCTAAGACTATTTCCGTATACTTAAAGTAGAGAATAATTGAGACAAAGCTAATATTACTAATAAGATTATACTTCTTTTCCTTTTTATAGAGCGTATTCGAGTCGACGTCGAAAACTTTATTTGCTAATAGAACATATATATAATTTGGAAGCAAAGTAATCGTCGTTATATAATATATAGAAAGCCTTAGGTTCTTTATTATAATTTAGATCTAAATATAACTTTAGATTATCGAGTCTCTTTAGATAAGACTTTATAATAAGGTTTACGTAATATTTGTAATATCGATAAGTATAATATAGACGTCTACTTACTTATAACTATATTAGAGTTATACTCTAAAGTAATAAAGGATTATTAAGTTAAGTTCGACGATATTCTTAGTTATCTTTTGAAGTACGAATACTTATACTTAAGCTAAACCTTTCGACGTTATTATCAAATTAGAGTAGAGCTTCGCTTATTTATACTAAAACACTTAATAGAAAAAGGAAGATAATTACGTTAAATACTTATAATAATAGGGGTAGATTTTAATAACTTTAATCGTATTAGACCTAATAGCGAAGTATAGTTAAAGGATTAAGTATATTTGATAGCTAACGTACTTATGAAAGATATATAACTTTAAGGAGATTCTACTTTTCTACGTTTAAATAACTTAGAATATATTCTCAAATAGATCTCTATTATTACGATTGCTTATAAGCGATATATCCTTTTCTATAGCAATTGGATCTTCTTATCTTTCTTCGTATATAGCCCTTAGTACTTTAATAGTACTTCGGCGAGTTGTACTATTCCGTATTTGAATCGTTAAGGGTATAAATAAAGCTTTAGCTTTACTTGTACGTAGCTATCTTATTAACGATTAAATAAGAGGCTTCCTTATATTAAAAGAACGTAGTTCTTTCTTTACTAAAGCTCTAAGAGTCTTTTTCTCCTCTTTAACCTTATTCTCTTTCTCGCTTTTCTTACTTCTCTTAATAAGAAGCTTAAGTAGTAATACTAAAGTATATAATATATTATTAGCTAAGTCTAGTACTAAGAGTTGGAAAAGTAGTAAAAGGGATTAAACTTACCTTTTAGTAATATCTCTAAGTTATACTTAGATCTTTTCTCTCTTTAGTAAGAAGATCGTTTTAGTATACCTTTGTCGTCTTTATTCGAGCTAATACGAATACTATAGAGTATTTCTATTGTTATAAACTTATTATTCGGAATTGAAATATCCTTAGCTAATCGTCGGCGTAGCGTTATAATTAATAAAGGGGCTAAAGAATCGAGTATTATACGAAAAATAATTGACTTATATAAGTTCTTTATATCGATATTAGCGATAAATATAAAGTTTTCTAATAAGAGTCTAATAAGAAGAGTGAAATATATAAGGCTAAAGATCCTTTTAATTATTATTAAATAGTCCGATATAATAATATCGGTATAAACTTTAATATAGTTAAATATTTCGTATCGATCGATAATTTATCGCTTAATTAGTAAAGGCTTATTAAAGTTTTCGATATAAAACTTTACCTAAATAACGAGCTTAAAACGATAGTATCTCGTATAATAAGCTACTTTTTCGTTATATTTAGCTTATCTTATTATATTAGCTTATACTAAGCTATCGGCTAAGCGTATACTTAGAGCTTAGCTTATACTTAGGAGTACTATTAACGAACTACGGTAGCTAGACAAAGTTACCTTAGTAGATGAATAGCTTCTTAGGATAGAAGTTCTACGTTGAATATTACTTTCGGTTATTAAGAGCTAAGGAATAAGGTTAAGTATTAGATAAGCTTCTAAGGATATAAAGAGATCTATTAGAGCCGAAGGGAAGATATAGCTATAATTGCTATAAATTTCTTATAATAAGAACTACTCTTAGTAAATAAAATAAAGTATTATAGTAATAAGACATTTGCTTTTATCTATAATAAAAATATATAGCCTAATAAACGTAGTTATAGTTTAGAAATATTTAACGAGGTATAGTACTAATAGAAGTATAGTTTGAAGATCGTAGAATAATATTCTTAAATAGAAGTATTTAAGTTCGAACGAATAGATTTAATCTTAAACGAAGACGTTTAAAGAGAGATAAGAATAATAGAACTATTGCTTAGAGGATAGCTAAGATACCTATAAATGCGTAGACCTTTATATAAGATCTTAAGCTAAACTTTACGATATAGTCTTAGATCCTACAACTAGTATAAGTTATATAGGTCTACTATTGGTTATAGGTAGAGTACTAGCCTTAGATCTATAGTGCTTCTTTTACTAGCGTTTAAGCTATAGCGTTTAAGTTAGGCTATTATCTCGGTATATTTAGATTACGTCTTTATATTCGAAGTATAGTATTTATAGTTTTATAGTCGCTTTTTAGATAGATTCTTAGACTCGATAATATAATAGTTTTATGTAGATAGATTACTCTATATTAACCTACTTTTAACGATAAATATACTTATTAGAAAAACGCTTCGAGTCTTATTTTGCGCTTATATACCCTTCAACGCCGTTTCTTTATACTCGATGGTGTAGAAGTTAACCGTTTTTCCTTAAGTTAGTACTCGATCTTACGTCTTTAACGCGAAAGATTTTCGCGACTAGTATTCTCTAATATCTATTTGTTGAATCTATTAAACCTTTTTATATTCTTCTTAGCCTACTTTAAGTCTACGGTTTCGTATATTATATTTATTAGCTAGATATTCTTTAGGATATATAAATATAGTATTTACTTATACGGATATTATACTTTGTACTTAAGCCTAAGTAATAGTAGTAGAAGTATACGTTACCGATAATCTCGCGTCTTCTAATTATATATTCGTCGAACAGCTTTATATTATAGATACTCTTATACTATTAATATAGCTTAGTTTAGACTTCCTCTTTATATAAGTAAAAGGTAGCTACGGTTTTACGAGTAGTATCTTTAAAATCGAGCTTAGTTATCGATATTTCGTATCTTTTCTAAGATATCTTAAGTTTAATTAGACGTTTAATAATCTATTATAATAGTTAGTTTTATAGAATTCTAATAGGAGATAACGATAGAAGTACTTACGTTTCATCTAATATTTATCTAACTTTATTACTATCGTATATAATAAGCTCTTATAGAAGCTTAATAGTATTATCGAAGCCGAAGACGTTCGCGTTTATAATAATAACCGTAGGCGTAAGAGCTTTAGTTGCTAAAGGGATTTTAGTAGTATTAATCTATTTGAAATCCTTAAGCTTTTTCTAGCTAGGGAGATACTAGTCTCGGTTTACTATAATAGTAGTAGTTGTTGACGGAAAGAATTTCTCTAAGCCTTAGAAATTTAGCTATTAGTATTACTCCTCCTAATAACTCTACTTACTTGTTTCGGGTATAAGTATAAAAGCGGGTTTTGGGTTTTGAGATAGTACTCGCTATACACCTCCGTATAAGGAGCTCTTACAAGACCTGTGATATTCTTCTCCCCGCGCGACATGTTCGTTTAGTAAACCACAAAAGCTTGGCAACTAGATACTCGAGACATCTGTCCAGAGTCCCGGAAGCCCCAACGTTTTAGTGCGAACCTTGTTCCAAGGAACCTCCCTTTACAAAGTGTGGAATCGTTCCTGTGTATCCAAATTATGCCATGCAAGTGGCATGCGCAATGTGGCCCTCGATGGGCAAGCTAAAGTAGCAGGGGCAAAGACAGCCACTCTCGACTTTTAGATATCAGTTACACCTGTGGATCTGTAACTTATAGATAGCCAGCCTACCCTAGTATATGTCCGTCACTCACAAGAAGCTTCCGCTCTCCTGTCTGGGTCTCGGACCAATGTCACTTAACGTCCAGCTTTTGCCGCGCGGTTGTTCTACGAGATGCCCAGGCAGAACTTGACGGCAAATGCATGTACCGTGTGTCGAAAGAAGAGAACCAAGGTATGCTCGATACATCACAATCGCCCCGCAGACCAGGACATCTTGCTTACAAGCAGGTCTTTAGTGTGATGGTCGCCAGCCGTGTCGACGATGTGTTTCGCGAGGAGAAGACTGCGTCTACGAAGACAAGATGTGGCGGACCAAGGATCACCTGCGGTCCGAGATCGAGAGGCTGCGTAAAGAGGTGCTGCAGTGCCAGGGTTTGATCAGAGCTTTCACCATTGGAGGTACAGCGGAGGAGTGGAAGACTATACAGTCACGCATGCATCGGGGAGAACCGCCGGAGCGCATCGTGGCATGGATTGCTTCATCACGGAGTCCAGCCAGTCCACCCCAAAACGAAGTCTCGCCGGAGCAGACAGTCTCCCCAGAAAACTCCCATCCATCTATCTCGTCCCAATCAAACTCCCTGCCCGAAACGGGTAACTACTCATATGCATCTCCAGAAGCCACGACCTCTCTTCAGTCGTCACCTGAAGACACATACATCAACATAGCTCCTGACTTGGTGTCGCCCGCCAGGTCAGGACACTCGAAAGGCTCGGTCGGGCGTACAGCTTCATATCCTCAATCTGGCTCTTCACACGACAGGCCTATAACTCCACAGTCTCTGCGCTCCTGGACAGGGGCAACGAAAGACATCGAATTACTGCACCGGCTCTTACACCATTACTTCGACAATTGCTTTCCGGACTTCTCTTTCATCTGCAAAGAGCGGTTCATGGGGGACCTGGACGAAGGGACCGGAGTGTATTGCTCTGCTGCTCTGTTGAACGCCATCCTCGGCCTCGCATCTCAGTCGTACAACGCATCATCCAACAGTGAGACAGAGAGCTGTTCGACTAGCCAGTTCCTCGCCCAAGCAAACGAGCTGCTTAAGACAGATAAAGCTCGGCTAGGCATCACCGACATCCAGGCAACTGGCATCTTGGCACTGGCTGAAGCGAACGTCGGAAACGACGAAGCTGCTTTTCAGCTCGCCACCAACTGTGTCAGGAAAGCAGTCCTGTTGAAGACCAAAATGGACTCTGCAAGTGTACAGATAGACGATCCTGTACAGCTGGAGGCTTTGGCCACTACGTTTTGCGGAGCATTTTCCCTGGTCAGGTATGTTCCTTGCTACCATTAGATCCTGCCGCCACCATCTAACATATGATTCAAGAATCTTTCGGGTCATGACCGGGCGGCTTTCGTGCCAGACTGGACCCCTGTTCATGAGGATCACTCCGGATAACGATGACACCGCCATTGATTCTCCAGCAGCCCGAGTCGAGCGTGGAGTGGTGCTTCAGCAACACTTCTTCGCTCAGCTGGACCGTTGCCCCGAGCTCCTGAGGTTCATCAGCACCGTCACCGAGATAGCACATACCATCTGCTCCTACCATCACGACGACGGCGTTACTCCCGCGGACCTCATTCCCGCTTATGACAAGTGTTTGCAAGCTTGGGGGCTATTCAACAATTGGTTACGGAACAGCAGCGAGACCAACAAGGATGTTTTGTTTGCACAGTGAGTGACTATCTGCCCGTGAGAGACTTTTTGAACGCTGCTGACTTGGTTCTTTCGCTCTAGAATTTGGTACAACTACATCCTGACGGTGCTCCTCAGCACGATTATCGACAGCTCTATCGACCTTCGAGATGGGATCACCCCAGAGGCGGTAGTCATACAAGCATCCGAATCGATCATCTTCCTGGCAGGAGTGTACCAAGAACAGTGCGGCTTTGTGTTTGTACATCCCTTTTTGCCACACATGCTCTTTGCGGCCACACTCGTCCAGCTCCGACGCCCATTCGGCACCAGTGGCGAACAACAGCATATGCCTAAGGCGGGCGATAAACGCAAAACACAGTCTGAGCCTCAAGCCTCCGTTGCCGGCACGCTAAACCCTCTCGGGGATGTTGAGCCGAATGTAAGTCCACGACGGCACAGCCTGGCTCATGCGCCCCGCGCGGCGGCATTGGTGTTACCATCGTGGAAGCAGCATGTAGCACCGACCACGATGAGTCAAGCGGTTGTCACCAACGACATCAATGATGCCGATGACAACAACGCAGTGTCCGCTTACGAGTGGCCGTCCCAGCCCGCCTCGAAGCTGGCGGCCGAAGGCACCCTGCATCTGACCAAGATCGGCATAACGAACCGGAAAGCCGCCGAGCTCGCGAAAGCCCTGCGCGCTCGAGCAGCTGCCAGGCCGTCGGCTCCAGCCCTGACTATGACTGGTCCAGTATCCGAGTGGACACCGGGCTGGGAGACGGTGAACTGGGGTCTCAGCAGCGGCATGGATGCCGGATTCGGTGGCCTCCCCATCGACAGCCTGCAAGGTTTCTCGGCCATGACAAGTCATCCGCCCGGCGGGCTTGGTAGCGTTATACCGACGGCTGCGCCTGGATACATGGTTGGAGATGGGGTTCCGTGTGTAGCGGGAGATCAGGTGTTTCCGAAATGCGTGGAAGACTCTTCTAGGAGTTCTTATGGGGGACTGTACGCTTACCCCAATCCTGTGCCGTCGTTTGGCGAGTTTGCGCTCTCGGCAATGGATGGCGTTCGGATCGGTTCTTTTGCCGGCGGTATGGCGAGCCAAGGAGAAGGGGCGGATAACTTGGCTTGAGCTGTCGTGGCTGGACTTGGAGTTTGTGGTTAGCATATGGTTCTGGGCAGATTGCTGGATCGCTCTGGCATGGGCGTAATGATTCCTCGGACAATGCTGTGTCTCAAGAATGCTTGCGAACATGTGCTCAGGTGAAACTGTACAATTGCAAAGGGGAGTCTTAGGGGAAGAAAACTAATGAAAGGCTCAAGCACAGCGTTCCGCCCTTTTGCCCCTTCTCTAACCGCCCCAACGCCAGGACCTCGCCCCTCCATGCAAACATCAAAAGACCAACACGAGGAAGCCGCTCGTCATCCCGCTGAGCAGCACAGCCGGCGTCGTCGTTGACAGGCGCTCACACCCAGATATTCGCAGCATTCTGTCCAGCAGCCGGAGCCATGTGCAACAGTCCCCTCCGCATGTTCCGCAGAGCGATGCCGTTCGGATCGAGGCCCTGGCCCACGAACGTACTGGCCTCCTGGTCCAACAGGTCGAACCAAGATGGCGACCCTCTCTTCAACCTCAGCCGCATCTGATCGATGCTCGCTTCGGTTCTGGAAAAGCCCCACTGGGCGAGCCGCTATATGAAGGAGGGAAAGAATACGTCAGCTTGTGTGCTAAAGAACCTATTGTCAGAAAGGACGGGTGGGTTACTTACGAGGATGGCCCATCGAGACATTGGACCGCCGTTCTGGTAGGGGCCGCGCTTGGCTTCGAAAGTCAGGAGCAGGATCTCAGCGGCGACCCAGTCCCTCGAGGCCTGGGGAGCCCACCACGGCGGCGGGAGAGGGTAAGAGGCGTCATTCTGCGCGAACTCGGCCTGGAGACTGAGCGTCCGCGCTGGCGCCGCGGGAGCCGGAGGTTGGAGAGGTGCTGCCGGAGCAGCAGCGGAAAGAGGGGCTTGGGGAGCGGGCGCTGGTATTGCGACTACCGGCTCATAAGTGGTCAGGTCCAGGACATCGAGGCTGTAGATGGGCGCGTGACGGGCCGAAATCCTGATGAAGCGGTAGTTGGCGTCGAACTCGAACTGGTACTTGTGGTGGGAGAGGAGTTGGCCATTGGGAAGAAGAGGAGAGAAGTAGGCGAAGTTGCCAGTGTTATTGGCGTTGCGGAAAATGTAGTGCCCAAGGTTGGGGACTGCTGTGTCGATGAGCTCGTACCCTCCCTGGTGGTGGAACACGACGTCAAAGACGATGTTGGCCAGGTCAGCTGGTACGGCTGGGCCGCCTGGGACACTCGTGATCGTCCAGGGCTGGATGTGGTCGGCGTTCTGGGGTTGGGAAGCCATCGTTCGCTGGCTCTGTTGGTCGTGGGTAAGGGGTGATGCGGTTGCTGTCGAGAGAGTTTTGAAAGGATATGGGATGCTTACTTGCTGCATCAACTCAATGAAGATGCGGCAGTTCACAATGACAAGAAATGTTTGAGAGAGACAAAAGAACCTCTGGGGGCAGTTATCATATGCAGACCGGTCAATGCTCGCCCTAGCTGCTCAAGATCACGCAACTAACTCGTGTGCTTTGGCTGCTTAAAGCGGATAATGATGGACTTTCCCTGGCGGGGTATGAGCATCGGAAGAACCGGATACTTTACGAACATCGCCGGGGATGGGCGACGCGTGCAATGCGAGGGCCACGCCGACAAGCTAGCATTGGTGCCGACGAGGACGGGATCATCACCATTCGAAAAGGGTAGGACGCAGCACCACTCGAAAGGGGTAAGAAGCCCAAGAAACAACTTAACAGACATGACTTTTACACTCAGGGGGTGATAGCTCAGTCCAGCAGCCATTGCTGGTTAACACGGGGTCGATTTCCGTCACGATAGCAGATCAACCGGAAGCCTTTGCTGAGGCTTCGAGTCCACTCATGAGACACGAGGCACGAGGCACGGGGCACGAGGCACGGGGCACGAGGCACGAGGCACTAACAATCAGCTCTTGAGTAGTCGCGGTTGGGCATATGTTGTGGCTCAGTTAATCCGCGTGACTTGGCAAGCGTGAAGATTCTGTCTCAGGGGCTTACTGCCTGACAACTGTGCTTGATTGAGAGACAACACAAAGTACACATAGCCAGTGCCTGACGATATGGGTCCAAGACACGGAGCCCACAATGGTGGCACAAGGGAAGAGGTGCAAAGCCAAGATTCCGTCCAGAAAACCATCCACAACCAAGATACCCAAAATCTGCAGCGAAGAGTCTAACAAGCTCACTCATCCTCCAGCACAAGATCAAACGGCCACCCTTCTGGCAGAATGCCCGCGAGAAACTCCAAATCCCCCTGCTGGACCATTCCCTGCGGAGACCGGGCTTGGATGACTACCCGTCGGCCAGATCCTGGTGGCGCCAGTGTGTCCACGACCGATGGCAAGTTGGCTGGCGACGACACGACCATCATCTCCCTCTCCCTGCGAGCCATTCCAACCTCCTGGTGGTTGCTAGTCTGGTCGATGACGCGGAAGCGGATGGTCTGGTCGTAGAAGTTTGGGTCGTCTGCGGCCATAGGGGGCGTGCCAACGAAGCATGTCTGCGCCTGCCGCATAGCATTGGCGTAGAGCGAGAAGCGAGGAACGTCATGGTTGCTGAGATGCTCTGCCGCCCGTCTAGAGTTATTGCGATGACCTGTGGTCGGATTGCGGGTCGAGGTGCGAGCGGGACGAGGGACGGTAACTGGGGTGACGCCGTGATGCTCATCTTCAGCAATATAGACGGGAGACTCTGACCGAGCGGGGAACCACGAGCCGCTCCACGGGGCCTGATTCTCCTCAGCTTCCAAGCACATTGCTCCGTGCATGTCGGCCCTGCAAGTATGATGGTGAGGCGCGTGGAAACGGCTGGGCGCGGGTGCCGTTGATGAAGAGGGTGTCGACATCCAGACACAGGGACAGATATTCGATGCGTGATTGCTAGAGATATTGATGACTGGCAGGCGTGCCCGAGAAGACCTTTTGACCTTCCTGTATCTCGAAGATGGAAAGAAGAACTCAGCAAGTGCTGTAACTCGCATCGAAGGCATGACTTGGTCCCAGGCCATCATCACTTGATGAATGCTTGCCAACTGGACGGGGATGGCTCTATTTCTATCCAGGAGGATCCAGGGGCGTCTGACCTCTGGCAGAAAGATGTCTCATTGCCCTTTCCGAGCTTACAGAGCAACCAAACAAGGGCATCAAACGTGCTTTGCTTGACTTCATAGCTGGGGAACAGTAGGCCGTTAAAGGCAGTTGAGATTGTTATGCATCACCAAAATGCCAACGAGCAAACAGCGAATCCAGCAAGGGGTGCAATCAAGAAGAAGCCTTACAAGCTGGAAGGAGTACGATGGGCAAGGATAACATAATGAAGGAGAGCCCGTTGGACAACAATGGGTCGCCTGTCATGATCAGAGCCTCCTTGCTTTCTCAAGGAACTCGTCAGATGGCATCTGGCTGGTTCTTTCCTCCAAATACTGGCGTCATCTTGAGATCGCATTAATAACCTGGAACGAAGGATACCCAGAGACACAAACGAGGTGAAAATGGCGTTGAAGTTCCTTGGCCTGTTTGTTCCAAGATGCCGCGGCTCAATCGGGAAGACTTTGAGGTTCCTGTCGTATTATTATCAAAACTCTCATGCGAGTATTGCCAGGCAACATGGTCATTCAATGGATGACCACAACGCAACAGCCGGCTCAGCTTCAAGACGTCCAAAGGTTTTGTGAGCCAAAGAGGAAGGTGAAGCTCAAAGGTGCCTCAAGATTCCTTAGAGTTCTAGGGCGCTGTAGTGGCAAGCAGGTGGATATGTGGATTTGCAGAGGAGGAAGGCGTGAGGCGAATGCGGAACGTGGCCTCTTTGGAAGGTTGCCGTTGCTGACGCCTCCGGCAAAACATCGGGCCTCCATTTGGCTGGTGTTCACTCTTCTCCATTTCCCACCTCAGTTTGTCCTGGAAATTTGCAAGATTGCGCAACTACACCAACGCCGCATTTCGCTCCTCAACATCCTCAGGATCCTCTCCTTAATATCACCGTCTTCTTCTCTTCGATTGCTGCTCGACTTCGCAACACCACATTCAAAATGGCCGGTCTCAGCCCCCAAATGTAAGTACAAACAGACTGCTTGATGGTCCTCCTCCTCCTCCTTTTTGCGCGCATTGAGGAGTAGAGTACTGACACGTGCCTCCAGCACGAACCTCCTCATCATCCTGGGCATGATGCAGGTATCGAAGAGGATCCCCTTCGATGACCCTAATGTGTTGAACATGTGCCGCGCGGGATATGTCCTCAGCAACCTGATCATCTTGGCCATCACTCTCTACATCAAGTTTGTCGTTGACAAGAAGAAGGGTACGTTTTGCATCGCGTGCTGCTCCGGCTCCGCACTCGGGGTCGGAGGCCCCGACTCTGCAACATCTAGTGCGCCGTTTACTGACAGATTGCTGTTGCACCAGACCTGACGACCCTCAAATACGTCGAGCCGACGCCGATGGGATCCTCCGAGGAGCCCAAGCTCGTCACCACCACGGTCCACGCCTACGACACCGCCCAGATCAAGACCATGCTGCGCTCGCAGTTGATGGGCGTTGGCATGATGGGTGTCATGCACTTCTACTTCCACTACACGAACCCTCTCCTCATCCAGAGCATCATCCCGCTCAAGGGCGCTTTCGAGGGCAACATGGCCAAGATCCACCTCTTCGGCCAGCCCGCCACCGCCGAGCTCAAGCGGCCCTTCAAGGCCGCTGGTGGGCTCATGAGCGGTCTCACTGGCGGCGCGGTTCAGAGCGACAGGGCTGCCGTGGAGGCTGCCGAGAAGGCCGGCCGCGGTGGTGTCAAGGAGGAGTAGACACGTGCGAGATGCGTACTTTCCGTCTTTCTGTGGGAGACTGGCCGAGATGCCCTGGAGCTAGGACTTTTTGGTATTTTACGGGCTGCGGGACTATGGTTTAGAACGGGTGGAAGCAGGAATGCGTTCGCAACCTGGTTGACTACACCGGTTTGCGGCAAGCTGGAATGGGGGCTTGCGGTTGTGTTTTTTGGTGGGAGCCTTGTCGCTGCCTGTAGGGATATCACCTCTATCAATACGACCTCTCGATAGGCTCCTATGATAAGAAGACTACCTTATGCTTGTAGCGTTTGCCTTCATGTGAGAGCGCAAACCGCATTCATACCTTCATACCTTAGGTATTTTGCACGTGTACTGACAGCGATTTGTTCTTCTCGATTTTGAGACATTGCCGGTCATTGAAGACAAGCACATTGGTACGTACCGAGACCCCTGGATCTCCAGGTGCCCCACCACCCATGTCATCCGTCATCAGTGAACGCCACTCCAAAGACGGACTGGACAGTGGACATGCATGTTAAACTTCAACATTTCCATCCAGACATCCCGACTTCCTTTTTTCCAACCTTACCAGCCGGCCACGATCACAATATTGATTCCCTTAACTTGCGCGAACCAGATTGTCTGCATATAGAACCAAATAACCGCCATGGAGCGGCCAAGCACTCCTCCACGGCAGCCCCAAGCACCCTCAGCGACCGTTCGATCCCCTCCAACACCAGAAGTCACTCGCCGAATAGTGCGTATTGGCGCGACATCCACCGCACAGTTGTTTTGCGATCGTAAACTAACAAGGACCTCACTTGACTAGGAAGAGTCTCGGCTCCGCGCCAAAGCCCTTCGAGACCAGAAAGAAGCATCACAACGAGCTGCCGGCGCCGTCGCCTCGCAACCAAGAACAAGCTCCGGCTTCGTCGCAACAGCCGATATCCAGCTCGCCGGTCCGGCTGGACGCAAGCGACCACACAGCGATGTCGTTAACACGAGAATCCCGAGCACAGTTCGCGATGCGCGCAGTCCGGCGGGCAAAGAGGCAGCAGGGGGGGATGACACCATTCGGCCGGCCAAGAAGTTTACCAAGTTTGTGGACTACAACTTCAGCGCCATGACGGATACGAAGGGCGGCTTTCTGAGCACCGAGGATGACCCGCACAACAAGTCGATGTCGGCGCCGGCGCCGCCTGGGCCTGGAGGAGGAGGAGGACCGCAGGAGCAGAGACCGGCGCACATGACGGCCGACGAGTGGGAGAGGATGCAGGTCATAAAGAAGCTGAAGCGGCAGAAGGCCGGACCGTACGAGCCGGGGCTGAGTGTCTTGACGGACGAGAAGGAGAGGAAGAAGTGCCGCGAGTGCGGCAGTATCGAGATCGATTGGGTCTGGGAGGAAGTCTTCCACGTCTGCGTGTGCGGGCTGTGCAAGGAGAAGTTTCCGGAGAAGTACAGCCTGCTCACCAAGACGGAGTGCAAGCAGGATTACCTCCTGACTGATCGTGAGTCACACCCCGACGAACTGCTGCCCTTGTAAGTGCGGAGAAGGGAATGCTAACATGATGCGATGCAGCCGAACTGAGGGATGCAGATCTTCTGCCACATCTCTCGCGTCCCAACCCACACAAGTCTCACTGGCACGACATGATGCTGTTTCTGCGGTTCCAAGTGGAAGAGTACGCATTCACCAAGAAATGGGGATCGGCAGACGGGCTGGATGCCGAGTTCGAGAAGCGAGAGGCAGACAAGAGGAGCCGCAAGGAGACCAAGTTCAAGGAGAAGCTGCTGGACCTCAAGAAGAAGACCCGGACGGACAGGTGGATCAAGGATAGGGCGGGCAAGAAGCTCGGAGACGTAGCAGGACGCGCAGAGAGGCACGTCCATGAATGGGGGCGGACTGTGGAGAACGAGAAGGGGATGACGGTCAAGACGTGCTTGAGCTGCGGGATGGAGGTTGAGGAGCTGGAGTTCTGAATCCTGGAGTGCCAGGGCGCAGGCGAGGAATGATGAATACCTTATTTTGATGACTAGAGTTTTGCAACGCAAGTTGCCTGGAGGGCTAATCCAGCAAATGATGAATTTACATGTGCCGTCGTCACCTGAATGAGATGCTGAGATAGATGCATACGAACTCTCATATGTTTTCTGCTATTCAGCTCACACAACTGAGCTTGAAAGTTGAAACAACCTCTTCGGAATCGCGAATGCAACGGTAAGCACGGTATACTAGCATGTAGATAGACCAAGGTAGGCGCGACCCTTGGCACCCCAACCTGCAGCCCCTGAATGAAGAACGGAAGGCGCGACGTGCATTGGCCCTTGCCAGTTGATGCCTTGCAACCTCACGGCTAAGACGTGACTCTCATTGGCCGGCGGCAGCATGGGGCCAGTTGGCCAGTTCGAGCTTGGACCGTCATTTTGGAGCAGCATCTTGTGGTTGGAGCATTGGAGCATTGGAGCTCCATTTTTGGAATCGCGCTGGAGCAATGGGGCAATTGCTTGTCAGTGCCAGCTGCAATCTGCATCTGTATGGGAGAACCAACAGCCAACAACCACGCTGTTCCTCACTCAGGCACGGCCACCAAAAACTCCAGCAACAATTACATACCTCTGCGTTACCACCGCAGCTCCCTTGCCGTCCCGGGTGCACCAGCTTATCTCGTGCGACGTGCAACCGCAGCCCTGTTTGGCGCCGCAGCTCCAGTTTTGGAAGTGACGAAAATTCGCTTTCGACGACGCGCATCCCAGACCTTGGAGCACAGCAACAGACGACGGCGAAACTTCGACTTTCTCTTCACCGCTAGATAATTATTCGACTTGCATCTTTGTAATACTTTCGCCCGAGTCTCACCCATACTTGCGTCTGCCACGGTCGACGACTCGACGTATCCTTGTCGCTTAATCGGCAGCTCCACTCGAAGCTTCGCGCCTACCCGAACAGCTGTCCTGTCCACACAACGAGTCCTGCGACTATCTCTACGTCAGGGGCATCACATCTAAACCGCAGTCTCGCGTCCTACCTTTCCATTGCACGGCAGATGCGCGTCGAGCCGTCACCTTGCATCGAGATAATAGTTTGCGAAGTGGGCAGCTGGGCCTCTGGAGACGAGAACTACGCGACAGTCGACGACGGACTATCGTAGGCGACGTGCAAACTTGAGCACGTAGTTTTGTCCAGCGTCTCTCTGGCTGTAGACTGGCGAGTCTCCTCCTATCATGGGGACGAACGGTGGTAACATCGGCGGTGGACCGGGCGGTAACGAACTCGGCGGCATGATGGCCGGCAACACTGGCTCAGGCCATCCGCCAGCCACGGAGTACACATTACAAGGTAAGCCAGCTTTTGCTGGCTGCTGCTTTTCGCTCAAGTGAAGTCTCGGGTTCACCATGCTAATACAAGTGCTCCACTAGGTGTAATGCGTTTTCTCCAGACGGAATGGCATCGTCACGAGCGAGATCGCAACGCCTGGGAAATCGAGAAGCAAGAGATGAAGGCCAGGATAGCATCACTCGAGGGCCAGGCACGAAGATCAGATGCAACCCAAAAGGCGCTCAAGAAGTATGTCACGATACTCGAGAAGAAGGTCAAGGACCAGGCCAACCAACTTAAGGGTGGGAAGTCTGCCGAGGCCGACAAATCCAAGGAGGAACAACGCGAGGCCCAGCTGAAAGAACATCTACGTTGTAAGTGTGGTGCCATGACCCGACACATATACATTGACAACACGCGCCTAACATGAAATTCGCAGCATCGGCCGCCGTTAAGCCCGTCAAATCCCCTCTCGAAGTCGAGGGCAACGTCGACGTCGAGCGCGGAGAGGATGATGCAAGACGTGTCGATCTGAAGAGCTTCCTCGACCAGTGCCAAGCCGAATTCACATATCTCATGATCACACCCGCGAATCCTATTCCGCCACGAGAATCGCCGCCGCTGCCCATTCTGGAAGACCTACGTGAAGGCGAGGCCTTTGGATTACCGGTCGGTTCGCAGCAATCTTTGGAACAAGCATTCAGTCAAGCAGGCCGGCCTCAGCAGAATCATGTTAGAGAACTCAGCACCCGCCCTGCACCATCAGCAAGTCACCATGCCCCACCCATGCAGTCCTCGTCTGGGAGCTATGCGGTCAAGAACCCTGATTTGCAGCCGGCGCCCATGGTTCGGACCTCAAATGCGGAACACCCCTCAGCTGTCTATGGTAATGCCGCCAGTGATTGGGCTGCCCAAGTTTCCGTGACTGGAAGGGTTGTGGACGACGCAGTCAATGAATCGAGTCAACAGCTCCGGAACATTGGCCGCCAGGAGAATATGGCCGATGTATCGGAAAAGCAGGGGATGACGGAGGCCGACGGTTGGGACTTTAGTGAAGGAACCTTCCCAGAAACCTCACAGCCTGTTCAACAGCAACAGCTGTCAAATCGACCGGACACAGACGTCTTTCCCACCGCAGAAACCCTTCCAAAATCACCCAACAGGGGGCCGCTTGCTCATAGGAGAAAGAGCTCCTCTTCCATGTCTCGCAGGAGGAGCGCGGAACATGAGCTATCGCTGAATGCCATGGCTCAAAAGGCTGACACCGGCAACTTCAAGCTGAGATTTGGACTGCGGGGTCATCTCGACACGGTACGGACAGTCATATTTTCCGGTGGTGGTAGCCCGGGTGAGCCCGAGATCTGCACGGCTGGCGACGACGGGATGATCAAACGGTTCCACATTCCCGACAGGCATCCTAGCCACCTTAGTAGCGATCTAGACGTCACGGCCGATTTCACACATCGCGGCCACAACGGTGCCGTGCTCGCCCTGACCTCTTGGTCTCCGTCCCCGAACTTTTCCACTGGTGGCCGGGCCCAAGGAGATGGTTGGATCTTTTCCGGCGGTCAAGACGCGACCATCCGAGTGTGGGAGCGCGGTCGCGTGGATCCGAAGGCTACCTTGGAGGGTCATGTGGACGCTGTCTGGGCTTTATGTGTTCTACCTGCAACACTCGGCGCCGTGTTCGGACCGGCAAGTCAATACGGTCCTCCCGAACGCATTCTCCTCGTCTCCGGTGCGGCTGATGGCAGTGTGCGGCTGTGGGCTGTCAGCGCCCCTCCGCAGCTCACTTCTCCTCAACCCGGATCTAACCGTCGCGGACCCGGCGGCCGGGTGCGCGGCAACTCGATGAGCTCCGGATCGCAATTCCCAAGCTCTCCGCAACCGACGACTGCCTCCAACTCACCATTCAACTATACTCTTGTCCACAACATCCCACGTCCTAACTCAAAAGCCAGCCCTACGTGCATCACTCCACTAAGTCCCACCGGCGAATCCTTCGTCGTCAGCTACTCCGATGCTGCCATTATTGTGTACGATACCCGGACCGCCGAGGAGATTGGTAGCATGGCGAGTCTGGAGACCTACGACGGCACTCCCTTTACTAGCGTGAATGCCGTCGTGGCGACCACAGCAGGGCTTGACCAACCACACCAAGGCGGGCTGATCGAAGACGATATGAGCAGTGGTCCCACGGGGGGTAGCAGGTCCATGGCCGGCTCCGGCGTTGAGGGTGTCATAATCTCTGGGCATGAGGATCGTTTCATCCGTTTCTTCGATGCCAATAGTGGTATGTCTTTGCTCTTTGCTCCACCTCCAACCACACGTCATGACTAACCGGCTCTAGGGCAATGCACCTACAACATGCTCGCCCACCCGGCAGCAATCTCGAGCCTGTCTCTCAGCCCCGACGGACGTGAGCTCGTCAGCGCAGGGCACGATGCCTCTCTACGCTTCTGGAGCCTCGAAAAGCGCTCCTGTACACAGGAGATCACGACCCACCGCGTCATGCGCGGCGAGGGCGTCTGTGACGTTGTCTGGAGCCAAGACGGCAGATGGGTAGTCAGCGGAGGCGGCGATGGCGTCGTCAAGGTCTTTACCCGTTAGAACGAGCAGACGAGGACGGCGGCCATCAACGAGCTTCTAGCCCCGACGGACCTGACGCACGACGTCAAGTTTGGCCCATATCATCTCCGTAGGGTCTTTACCAAGGGCGGAGTGAACACCGCCGTGATGAACGCCGCCGTAACGAGTATGGCTGCTCAGTTCAGAGTCAGAAGGACAAGAGAAGATGGCCCGTCGGCAAAGACGGAACAGACAGGATTGGACATTAATCGTATGAAACCACACCTTCCCGACCAGGACCCGACAGAGCAGGAACGGACAGCATTGGACAGGCGTCGGACACCACCGCCCCGACCGCCCCGACCGCCACCATCTCCACGACTACCCCGACCTCCACCATCTCCACGACTACCCCCTATTGACGAGGATAGCGAGTTATAGGGGACATGGAATAGATAAACTTTCTTTTATAGGCCGACTCAGTCGAGCACACTGGATGTTTAATCCTCGTTGAGTGTGACCATTATTGTTGGAGAGGCCAGCACAGATGTATATGACAGCGGGTGCAGAGACGGAGGAAGACTGATGAATACTGTGAGACTACGTGTCTTGTTTTGGGCGCGGGAGGAGTCAGCGTTTCTTTGACGAGCGAATGGAAATAGATCATTCGAGTAGTTGTTCATGGCATCGATTGATCACCGCGATGATGGTGCTAAGGTGGCAGAGGAAGTGCAGCATCCGTACAACGGACTTGGGAGGGCTTGGAGATAGGATGGTTTGCGGTTTGGGCATTGTACATGTACAGATTCATACCTCGGCAGACGAGCATTTGCGCCACGGCAAGGATATATACAGCGTTCTCTTCTCTGGTCTGGATAGGAGGCTTTTTCGGTCTCCTTTGGTCGTGAAGAAACAGCTTCTTTTCGATGGCAAGCTTGAGATGTTCGATACAACAAGGTCTCCTCCACAGTGTCCTTCAGGGTGGGTGATGCATTTGTGACAAGCGACACTCTTGATGTTTTGCCAAACTTACATGTGCCTAGCGGTATGTACTGCAACAGTTTCCTACCTTTCATTAACACGATCTCAGAGATCAAATCTTACCCATCCTCCTCCTTCCATGCCACACTACCAGGTAGGTCCTCCAAGGTAAGGTAAGGTACAAGGTGACCAAAACTAGAGCAGACTCGTACCAAGGTGTGGGACACATGACAGCTTGAAACCCAACAACCATCTCTTCTGTTCTTCGAGGGCCTACGAAGTACCACAGTGGTGGGTGGTTGGTTGTCGGTCTCGATGCAACCTTTGCGGCCAGCTGACCACCAACAGACTACGCCGTCGGAACCCGTGGGGCTGACAGTTATCAGACGCTACAGGAGAGGATTCGCAGCCAAGATTTTTCATGGCGACAGCACAAACCGAGATGGTTGGGCTGGTGGCTGGGATGCAACAGTGAGGTCGGAATTCGGGAGAAGTACAAAGTGGGGATTGATGCTATCAAAGTAGTAACGTCGAGTCCCAAAGCGCTGGGCCGGGAGACGTTGCCGGCAGCTCGGTTGATCTTGACTGTACGCCGATCAGTCCAACGATCTAGACTTCTAGGCCTGCCAGGTCGCGTGGGCTGTCTCGGTTGCTGGCCGCCACAACTGGCCTTGTGGACCTCGATATTCAGCTGCGGTCTGCGGATGTGTACCACAGGTTGCTTGCGAGTCAGACGTGCAACCAGCCAACCAAAAAATGCGAGTTGCTCACATCCAGCCTTGCCATTACTGCCATTGTTAGACTTGTTGGTCTGATATATTTGGTATCAGGCATGGTACTATAGCGGCCGGCATATGGACCATATGCCTTTCCGAGAATGAGTCAGATCGGCAATGCAGGTTAGAGGAGCCGGTAGCAACGGTCAACGGTCAACGGTCAAGCATCATGTTCGCACAAAGAGAACCATTGGCTACTGCAGTGTTCCATCACACCGAACCTTAACTCTCGAGGCTGGATAAGTAGGAAGAGGTTGAAGACAAGGCGCACGGCTTGCTTGCTAGTAAGGTACCTTCCCTCCTTAAAGTAGGTAGGCAGCTCAGTCAATTTGACAAAAGTTGAAGAGACGATAGCTAAACGGCCACATAAGAGTTCAAAGCTGACCATGCACAGTCTCCATGTGTCTTAGATGTTCCGCGTGATGTGCCAGAAACTCTTGTGTTGTACTAAACACCGAGTCGGCCGACACATCAAGCTCTCAACACCTGCGTCAACGTGCTACCATCGAACAAGTGCTCGTCAGATCGGTAGAGGTGCATCATCTCGCATCTTTCAAGGCGACTGAACCAGACTCTTGCACAGTAAGGTTAGGAAAGTGAGGCTGGTGCTCCTTGTGGCTTTGGTGCAAGGCGAGCAAGGATCACGAAGAACCAGTGGATCCAGCCACAGCTGGCAAGGCTGGCACGGGCCGCAATGACGACGACGCTCGTTCAAATGTAAACCGACATTTTTGCTCGCATTTGCATTTGTGAAAGGTGGCTGAGGCTTGAATTCTGCATGACATGGTGCTCACTTCACTTTTTCCTTCCCAACCACCTTTTCATCTTTCCCCTCTGCCATGGCGCATACAAACACGGCCTGCAAAACTCGTTCGTGCAAGAGGTTGAAGCACTAGACCTAGTTGCCGGCTCCTGCCACTCCCGCTGCCCGTGGCGGCTTGTTGGCTGGTGCCGTGGAGAAGATCCCGTTGGTCCAGCACTCGCGATTCAAGGTGGGGCAACACCAGCCTCACCTTGCATTTTGTTAGATTGAAGGGCTTCACCCAACCTCTACCTTCAGGCAGATTCTCCTTTTCTCTCTTGAAAAATGGCAGCTGCATCGATCCATTGATTCATCGTTGATGCATATGAGATGTGGAATAGTAGTAGCAGAGGCATTATAATTGCTGGTGGCTGAAAGAAAACTCACTTGGCTTGGAATCCAGTACAGATGTCTCCACATAATGCAGCCACGGCAGAGCGGAAGCAACTCGAGCTTTGTGCAAACCATCCGATCCTCGTTTTCATGGAAGTTCGTACGTCTGCAGTCTGCACCTCAGTTGGCCAATGTCTCTGATCAGTCCGATTGATGCGTTCGGTTGTGAGATTGTGCTGAAGTAAAAGTCGGACGAGTCATCGCCCGGAGTTTAGACCGAGGCGAGCTCGCTCAGAACTGGCAGGAGCTGCCTGCGAGTCACGTCCCGTCTGCTTGAGATTTCTCCCCACCTTCCATCTGTACATACTTATTACTCTGCCGATACTACAGACTAGATATCTCAACAGTGCCTTAAGAAATACAATCCGGCTCATCCAGTTCCAAAAGATTTACCTCATACAGTAATCCATCTCCATGCTGAAGATCTCCAGCATACGTATATATTCCCCACAGGAAAAAGGGGACAGAGTTAGAAGCTTCCCCCCCAACGCAGGGCCAATTAAAGAGAGCGAGCTGTTTTGGGAGGGCCAATGCTTCGACGCTAGAAGAGAGCTTGCACACAAATCTGCCTTCTGACAGGGCCGCGCCTGCCAAGATCCATCCAGAGGACCCAGAAAGGACCCGTCAATCACACTTCTTCGGCTCCCTGCATTTCTCTACACAGCCTTTTCTCATCCCACCACCACCACCTCCTCTGGCAAACTTGGAGTTCGTCCGCCCTTCCATCCAAAAGCAGCTTCTCAAAGGCATCCCACACCTGCATCTTCACCTCATCAATTTTATGACGACAATTCAACGAACAGACGAACGACGTGACGAGATCGACCTCTTCCTAGAATCCCCTAGTACATAGTCATTCTCAGCATTTACTTGCTTCGCATTTCTTTACCGGACGCGCCCCATCTTGTGTGGCTTTGGAAGGGTTTTTATTTTCTTCTCGACGTCCGCCGACCACCATCCAAGCAGCTCCACCCCGTGCGAAACCAGCAAACCACCACCCATAGGAGCACCACCTCTCTCCTTGTCATCGAGTGGAGGGTTATTGCGACACTCGTCCTCACCCTTGCTGTCTTATTTCCAGAAAAACACCCTCTGCATAGCAACCGCGACGGCCCACTCCTTGTCAACAGTGGACGACACAGCGCCAAGTCGTCAATCCTCGGCGTCTTTGCAGCTCCCTTGCCGCTTCCTATATCGATACCTCGAGCGCGTTGGCCTGCCACTTTCGGCTGGCTCATCCGCCGTTGATCTTGCTTTTCCACAATGAACCCACAACAGGATCTGTTCTATGGCGGCGGCTACTCCATGGGCAACTCAAACCGCTCACCTAGCTTGTCGCGGCCAGGATATGGCACTGTTTCAAGCCTCCAACCCCCAAACCGAGGAGGTCAACGCCAAGTAGAGTCTGGCGGCCAAAACCAGCCTTCTCTTTACGGCGAAGATCGCTTCAACACCTACGACACAGCCTTCCGGACCACCAGGCTTCACCCCAATCAAGGCTTCCCAGACCCTTTCATGCTGAACAACAACCAAGGCTGGGGATTTCATCCGGGAGCTGCGACTGTAAATGGTGCAATGGGCGGCGATGGTAACCGCTTACGTCCCTCAAACCGGCGAGGCCAGATCCCATCCGTTAGTACTTTGATCGTATCCTGCAAGTTCAGCCGCTGACGCTTTCGATATTAGGAGTGGACGTCCCTCCCTGAGCAGCCTTTAGGCAACCAGGGTCTTCACCATGGCACGCCTGCCTACCCCAACCCCCCTATGATGGCTCCGAACCTTGGACTGATGAACGGTGGCATGCCCAACGATCGACACGCCTACCAGAACAACTACGGGTCTATGCCGCTACGGACATTGGAGGAGAAGAACAACGGCAGCGATCTTATCCCTACAGCCATCGTTATCAAGAATATCCCTTTCAATATCCGGAAGGAGACACTCACTCAAATGATGACCGACATGGCTCTTCCGCAACCGTATGCGTTCAACTACCATTTCGACCAAGGCGTCTTCCGTGGCCTTGCCTTCGCGAACTTCCAGAATGCCGAGGATACGGCGATCGTAATCGAGAAGATGAACGGTTTAGACGTACAGGGGAGGAAGCTGAGGGTGGAATACAAAAAGATGCTGCCTGAGCACGAGCGAGAGCGTATTGAGAGAGAGAAGCGAGAGAAGCGCGGCCAGCTCGAGGAGCAACACCGTCCGCTTGTCCTCCACCCGCAAGGTTCGATGCATTCCTTGACCAATGCGGCATCGACGAACAGCCAGCGTAACTCCCCGCTGCGCAAGTCACCTGGTCCCGTTCCGACAAGAGCTGGAGCTAATTTTCCGGTAGGAGATGTCGACCTCAACGACCCCCAGACGCTTAGCTTCTACACCGAATTGACCTTGTTCCGCAACGATCCCGACAGAGAGATTCTCATCTTCCCCAACAGCATCACCCCGGTCCAACGGCGCACCATCCATGTGTTGGCGCACAACATGGGGTTGGACCACCGATCCGCCGGAGAGGGCCAACATCGGCAACTCCACGTTATCAAAAACGACAATGCACGCGCGTCTCCGACCACGCAGGCACCACCACACCTTCCGGCCGGCGTGTCTTTAGACGCCCATCGCCGAGGGTTGAGCCGCGCCGCCACCATCGATTTTGGCGAGTCGCGGATGACCAATGCCGGTAACTACCATGCTGTTGGCCGCCCCGGAAATCCCATGTTGGAGTTGCCTGGTAGCCCTGATGCTGTCTCGGGGATTAATGGTCTGCGGGGGGTCAAGAGCTTTGCGGATCTTCGTTCGTACACTCCTAGTCCGTCTCCGTCCGTCACGGGTTACGGGCAGGCTAACGGGGAGCCTGGCGGTCATGTAGCCCGTTTTGGCGATTACACACAGACGAGCTCGCTGACCACCCCGACGACGCCCGGCGGCAGCCTGGCGGCACCATCTGCGAATGATGCATCCTCGCTTCTTCTTGGAATGGGAGCTCTGGGTTTGGGCGGATTAGATGGCGGCAGCACCCAATTGCGATCCCGAGAGGCACCTGGCGCGATCGGCAGCCAGCGCCCTGGAATGAACGGCTCGAGCACTCGCGTCAATGTACCTGAGAGGCAACCGCGTGGGCCGGTTGAGTGGGAGTCAAGTGGATTCGGCGCTCGTGGTAGGTCAAATGGACATATGCAACGAGGCAGTGGTATGTTGTCTTCATGGAGATTTTCACCCCGATGTCCGGCTTTCTAACATGCGTCTACTTTAGATTCATCCGATAATGCCCCTCGTGTTGGGGCCAACCCTGGTACTTCCAGGTTTCATTGAGCTTGAGCTCCCCAGCGGATACGTTCGAGCACGTCACCTTACATGCATCAAGGGCCTGTGTATACCTTGTTCAGGGCTTCGAAATCACTGCAAGCATCTTATTCGTCACTCAATGGGAAACAACGCCGGATTCGCCGACGTTTCTACTCTCGAGGTTGATATACGGAACAACACAGCCGATTTTCTCGCCCTTTTCCTTTTATTCCTCATCTGACGGCTGAGCAACTCAGGTTGCGGCGTCCGTCGTGAGGTGTACATCTCAACTTATATCGTGGGCGACGTTGGCTCATTTTCGACAAGATGCCCGCGAGTCCAAAGTCGCTGCTTGCTCCATTTGGTCACATTGGTCTGTTGTTGAATAGTACATGCTGTTTGGGTGGTGGTGCTACCCAAACACAACGTTTTGCATGTTTGGTGTTTGTTTGTCGACTGAATTTTGGACCGCTGGATTTCAACCGATTTTCGGTCGAGAATCCGGCTGTGCGCACCCGCCGCTCGGTTATATCACGAAAAATTGCAGCGCGTGGATGAAAGGAATGGAGAGATCGGGATACAATTTCTTTTACAGCTTTGTGGGCAACCACTACGGCCATCGACCTTTGGCCTACGAGCAACTACTGGAACACTCGACACGGACGTGATGATCAACGTTGGCTTGTCCGCGATGTTCGATACCCTGGGTCCTCTGCTCGCCACTGTGTCTCGCCTGAACTATCAACAGTCATTTGAGACACCAGGCTTCAGAGATCCGGTTGCTACGCCCTTACGACTGTTTACGCTGTTACGACTTCATGTCCTAGATGGCTATTTCAACCTTCCGGCCGGTAGTCATTTTCGAGTGTCGTCTACCCGGGTTGGAGAGGTGCGCGTGTATGCGTACGAACTAATAATTTTTCATGGCACGTCGATTCTCAGTGCAATGGTACTCCCCCCTCTGCATGGTTTCATGTGGGACCCTTGTGTGAAGATCGCGCCAAAACAACACGAAGGAAAAGCGTTCACGGAACGCACTGTCATTCCCATCATACCTACTAGGTTATAATACGCAAGGACGGTTATGGGTCGATCTGACCTTTGGAGTCTGGGTTGCGCCGGTGTTGGCTCTTTTGCGAGTGGCAGCTGGAAGATGGAGCACAAGGGCTTCGGTTTGTGAGTGGAGATACAGGCTGAAACGGACGAAATGTGTCCTCGCGCCAGTCAGTTCTCCCCATTTACAAGACGATGCACGCTTGGGGTCGACAGGTGAATGTGTCCGGAGTGGGTGGAGTTGAAAACAGTTGTGGGAAAAGCGATTTGGCAGGGTCAAGGTGAGGGAAGTTCGGTGCTGGGCAGCTGGTCAGGAAGAGATGATATGGCTGGTATACTATGCCAGTTCGAGACGGTCAGAGAAGCCGTAGCTTAGGATCGGTGGGTGATGATGACGGCCCGGCGAACTTTTCTGCAACTTGGCCCTTGACGGGGCATGAGATAATGGCTTGGAATGCGCGCGACGGTGGAGATAAGATATGCTGATCTGAGGAGTCAATTGACGTCTGTCCAACTTGCAGCCCTTATGCTTGTGATACGTGACCGCATATTGTTTAAGCCGGATGCATCAACGATAAATGCAAGGTGCTGGAAGGCAGACCACAAGGCTCAACTGCGTAGACTCTACCAACACCACAGGGCTCACCGACATACATGCCTTTGCATCCGCAACTGTGATAACGAGATGCAAGGAATGGTACGACTGGTCAATGCATCATCAGGCTGCGATAACTAGAAGCTTCCAAGCAGAGTCCCCATCCTCATCCCCAATGTGCTGTCCATACCTGGACAAGGAGGAGGGGGCGCCTGCAGATGTGGCTATCCAAACAGCACGCAGGAGCATTAAAAGCAGGCCGATGGGTAGACCAATAACACGCTCTTCTGCGATAATCTACATGTACTTTGTGATACTTGACTCTGAATTGCACAGGCAGCCAAGGAGATTGTATCCGAGTCGTACACTGATGGGGACTACGAACCTTGCTGGACTTGCTGGACTTGCTCCGCTAGAGATAAATAGGACCAGCATCGAGTCTCTCACGACAGTTCCAATCTCCTGAACCGCTATCCCTTCTTTCCACTTCATTTTCTTTGTCTTGGCTTGCTTCACGGGGGAGTGGTGTGTTGATGAGTCAAAGAATCGTCTTCTCTCCATTACCATAACACACGGCACTTAGATGGATGCTGTTCAATCGTCAACATCAACGTTAACGATTGAGCCAGCATACTATCTTCCGTCGTAGAAGAGGGAAGACGACACTTTGACTCTACGCACCCCTCCCCCGTGAAGGAAGCCAAACCCCCTCCCATACCATACTCACTTTCCTAGAAGAAGGCTCTTCCATCTCAATGCCAATTGTTTGTTTTCTGCCTCCCATCTTGCCTCCGAGTGCTCTCAAGCCTGTACTAACTGCTTAGCACACGACCCAGCATACAGACACCATGGCTGCTCCAGCAAGAGATGCTGTCGCGCGATGTGCCTGTGCAAGATATGTGACCGCGATATGTCTTGCACGGGGAACACGAGAACACAGCTATTTCTGGAAGAGAGTGCCAACCTTGTGCTGGTGGAGATGGGAGATTGTTGGACCAAGACAAGTCAGTGATGCTGTCGCAGAGTGTGCAAGCCAACACGTTCCTTCCGACTTGCACCTCTCGCTGACCACTACACGAACAGATCTGCATGAGCAGAGCTCCACGAGCAGACCAGATTGATGGACCCGGTCAGTGTCAAGAAACTGTGTCCCTGAATAAGTGAAAAGTCACTTGTTCAGCTGAAAATAACAACAAAACCTGCACCCAAAAGCTCAACATTACAAAACCACTCAACCACGATTGACTGCTCTTGAGCAGATATTAACTTTTCCTTGAAGCGGGAGCATCTGAATCACACTTTCGTGTTCTTCGAACATGAACTACTGTACTTTTTCCAGGGCTGAGGAGCCATACCCATCCGAAGAACCTTCATACGAGCCGAGTGCGCCCTGCAGGTTCACTCCGGAAGGCTGGAGTACGCTGCCGGAGGATTATGATCATTCAGGCATCGGCATGTCTAGCCTCTCAGCTACGGCTAGCCCTAGCAGTGAGGTAAGCTCACAATGGACAGACGGACGCTCTGACGTATTCGCCCAGCTGGAAATAGATCAAGAGCACCAATGCGGCATCATGAGCGACTATGAAGGGAAGGACCCATCTTCTGTCTCCTGCCAGCCCTACATCTCCAACTGCCCAGATCTGAATTCTCTGTCCCCTGCGTGTCTCTCATTGGGAACATCAACATCGTCCGCTATGCCACCTGATCGCGGAGCTACAGACGTGCCGGCGAACAACTCACAGTCAAGTTTACAAATTTCCGCTGCAGTGATTACAACGGACTCTTCGACAAGAGCCTACCTGCCACCCAGTGCTATCTGTCAAGCAGCTCGGACTGAAAAGCTACCATGTGCCGCTCAGTATCCACCACGCCGGGGCCGCGGCCGGAGAAAGCTACCTGAGGACAAGCTCAAGTCAGTCTAAACTGCAGCATACGTGACATATGCGAAGCCAAGACTCTGATGGCACTAACATCTTGGTAATATAGGAAGAACCAGAGGTGCAAAACACTACCAGAGAGATGCATGTTCTGCGACAAGGGTTTTGCATGGAAAAAGGAGCTCAAACGCCATCTTCGTACCTACCACAAGCAGGATGCGCTCGACGGCGGCCATCTCAACAAGGACGAAGTTCAAAGAAAGGAATGCCCGCGCCTAGGCTGCGAACAGACCTTTGCGAGGCCCGACTATCTGATTCGCCACTTGAGGAACAAACATGCATGAAGCGCTGAAGGAAACATCGGAGAGTTGGCTGCCGAGCTCGGGAATGACTACCCCTATTTTCTTATGTTACCCCTTTTTTGTTATATAGGAGTTAGGAATTGATAACTGTTGTTCTTTATACTTGCTCGACTCAAAAGCCTATCTTCGCTCTGGTAAGTGAGTCTTTGCCTAAGGTTCATAACTCACAATGATTACGGAGGACGTCTAACTACATAGATCTCTCCATCTACCCAGACCTCAACCCAGCCCGGCTGAGCAAGCTTTGAGCCCAATGATCAAAACTGAACCGTCTTCTTATCCTGTCACCTAATAAACCAATCTCAGAGCTTAGATCCAGGAACGAAATCATAAGTGGTTATATTCGCCCCTGAGCGCCTCAAAAATATGGCGTAGATGCCGTGTACAGCGGAGCATACTGCGCGCACCTCGAGTCCACCACACTAGTGGACAGTATCTGGACGCCAGAGCTCCCACCACACCCCAAGCAGGCAATCTCATCGCTCGTCGCGTCTAATGCCTTCCATCCAGGACCAGCCATCGGGTCCTTGGCAAAGTTCGCCCACGCAGTCTGTACGAAAGCACTCAGCGCTATCTCCTGGTCCGTCGCATTGTCGGGAGGGTAGGTGCCCCAGACCACATCCAGCTCTGCCCCGTGAAAGGCGCCGAGAGTCGGGTAGCCTTCGGGCTGGACGTTTGGGATGGTCGCGTTGTAGTAGTATCGCCATGTTGGGATGTTATCCTGGACTGAGGCCTCTGTCACGAGCTTGCACGGCTAGATAAGGTAGTATACCGTCAGTAATGATATGGCCTTCGCGGCACGAGACAAGATCAAGTCGAAAGAGGTGATGCCTTACACATTGATACAGCACCTCCGTGTATAGCTGCGCGCCAGCTTCGAACAGGTTAAACCAGGGGAAAGTGCCCCGGATTTCATCGATCAGTGCCCCGACCTCGCCAACTAACGCGGCACTCCCCGTTGCTGCGGTCAGAAACAGCTCCAAGTCAGCCTCCGTAACCGACGAGAAGTTGGTGATCCCATACTGCGGCCCCAGATTCATGCCCTCCTGTCCGTTGCTGCCGATCAGCAGCGGCACCTTGGCGACGCTACCGGCCCGCCTGGCCTCTATGAACGGCGTGGCCCGCTGTGTGACGTTGTCGTTGACGGGGCGGAATTCCAAGCCGGCCGAGTTGACGACGCTCCTGATGGTCAGCGCATCGGCTCTCTGGACACAGGCAAACTCGGCGTCGCTCGCTGCGGGCGGCGCGCTCGGAGACGTGCAGTTCAGGGCAGACGCGAGGGCGCTCCAGGCCGCGGGCCCGCCGTCTCGGGGGAAGGGGCTCACCGTCGCCTGGCCGCTCTGGAGGATGGCCGCGCGGAAGGGCGCGGGGTCGTCGTCCAGCATCGTGGTCAGCAGCCGGTCTATCGACGACGCACCGGAGGACTCGCCGAAGACGGTCACCTTTCCGGGGTCGCCGCCGAAAGCCGCGATGTTTTCTTGTACCCATGACAGGGCAAGGCGCTGGTCCCAGAAGCCGACGTTGCGGGACTCGAGTGGGAGGCTGGGGGCGTTGGAAAAGCCGAACGCTGCGAGGTAGGTGTTAGCATGGTGTTCTCTAACTCCTCACGCTCCTTAAAGGGAGAGAGAAGGATGGACAGGGATGTTTACCATTAAGACGATAGTTGAACGTTACGACCACGACATCCTGGTTCGCAGCGATACTCGAGCCGTCAAAGGCCGAGCTAGTGCCGGACGTCAGATCACCGCCATGAATCCAGAACATGACAGCCCTGCCGCCCTTACAGCCGGCTGGAGCGTAGACGTTCAGATACAGGCAGTCCTCACTCTCGTCGGCGACTTGTGCAGCGGTCTCGTGAGCTTTCTCGGGTCAGTGAATGCTGGCTAGAAACACTTTCTGCAGGGCCCGGTTGACCGACCGTAGTTTTGCTGGATGCACAGGCGAGGGGGCTGAGTGGCATTCACGGGTCCATCGTACTGGACAAGACGCTCAGGGGGCAGGAAGCGCCTCGGGGGGGTGACTGCGTACGGAATGCTGAGGAACTTGTTAACCGTTACTGTAGATGAGGGCAGGACCGTTGTGGTGCCGATGAGCAGGCCGGGACCAACAACTGCTGTTGGCACATGGCTCGTTGCAACAGTCACTGAGCTTAACAGAGCCCCGAAGACGACCGTGGTCTTGCCAAACATGTCGGGTAGGACTGTTAAAAGAGAGGCTTGCTTTTATCTTGTATAGGCAGCATCATGGTGTTTCTAGCTCCAGAATCCGCAGCAGAACTGTAGTATTTATGTTCCATTGCGTAAGGCTGGAGATCTGTGACCGAAGTTTGTAGTTCCCGTCATCCCGCGTCGCGATGCATAGTAGATGGTGACCTTCAGGGTTCTTAGTCCGTCGTCGGTGATATTTCGCCGTATAGAGCCTATATAGGCTTAGCCTGCTGCACACTCGTGCAGAGTTCATGTACGGCACAGAGCCTCGACTGGTCGTCCCCTTGTTGGTGGATAATTCAACCGCTGCCCGTCCTCCTATTCTGGCGAACCTAGGGGAAAGAAGTTGTTGATTTATGTTAGACCTAGACGACTCTCCGCAAGATACACCTCTGCAGAGCTGACATACCCCAGCGCTTCGAAGTTCGAAGCCTGTCGACCGAATGGCCAATATTCAGGAACCACGGAGCGTGGGCCGGGATTCCGGTTTCTTATAATCCTTCGAGCCAAGAGTCCAGCAGATCCAAGAATAATGACTGTGTGACCCAACAGAGCAAGAAAGAATTGGCGGTAACCAGCGGCCCGTAGTTGTTCGCGTACTGATGAGTGAGAGTGGATGTCATTTATCCATGACGTGAAGGAGCTTCGTCTTTCGTTCAGACCAGAAAGGTGCCAGTCTTGCTCGACCCCGGCGCACGGCATCTCCTTCCATGTATCGAGAGTTGGTTGGGTATGGCCAATCTCTTCCACATGTCTGCCGTACGGCTCTCTCGCTGGAGGAGAAGCTGTCTAAGAAGAGCGTATACACACGTCTGTGCTCTGCCGCGCAGTGCTACGGAAGCCGAAGCAGAATAACCCTTGATGGGCGGCTCTCATGCTACAGCACGTTGTAGGCTCGCGGATGACAGACTAGAACATTACACCTAGTCTGATGTGTGTAGAGTATGTCAGACAGGGTTCCCACGCCTTGGTTCAAAGTGCGAAGACCTTTTTAAAGCCTGCTTGAGGCGCTTCTTAAGCATCATGGGTTCGTGCCCGGGCATTCTCGAGCCGTCTGAGTTCCAATGGGTACCTGGTCATATCGTCAGCATCACTCCCCATGCCGCAACAAAGGTCTGCTTACGGGGCGAGAGCTGAAGCGGGAGTTGCAAATGACCTAGTAGTTCCTGTTGATGATTCCACTTGGTTTGACGACATTGGCGAGATATAGTTGTATGTTGGAAGTTGAGCCTTAATGTGAAGATCAGAGCCTATATCATATTTCACAGGCTTACAGGATGCTATATTTAGCATCTTTATATACTGAAGTAAAAGACTCACTGGAAAACAGGGGATCCTGTCCGCGCTGTTATAGATAATATAGCAATCGCTACACCAGTACGAAGTACTCGGGTATTTGACGCGATCTTGCGTCTCTGCCTCGCTCCATTCTTTATCGTGACTGTCGAGCAACTTGTCGCTCATGGTGTCCAGAGCCGCCGTCACAAGTGCGTGGTTGTCACAAGGCCGATGAACGGTGTGTGGGCCAACTGCGTTTTAAATGTGTTCATGTTGTACAGCAATGATATTACTACACATGCTCTCTGCCAAAAAGGACTCCATCTAGCATGTAAAATCTGCTTCTGAGAGCAGTGTGACGCCCCAACAACGAGAAAGCACGTCGCTCTGTGCCACTTCTCGCCACCCATCTCAGTTCCAAATACCTGAGCCACCAACCCCCCACCACAAGCTTCGTTAACGCCACAGCTTCGCTAGTGAAACCTCCTTGTCGTCGTGCTTGTTCAGAATCTTGGCCGTGGCAAGCTCGAAGTCCTCTTGCGTCACGTGCACTCGGCGCTCGCGGAGGGCGTACATGCCGGCCTCGGTGCAGACACCCTTGAGCTCGGCGCCTGAGCAGCCGTTCATCTTCTCGGCAATCTTGTTGAGGTTGATGCCTCTCGTCAGGTTCATCTTGCGTGAGTGAATGCGGAGAATATCGGCGCGAGCCTCGACGCTTGGTGGCGGGAACTCGATCTTGCGGTCAATACGGCCGGGTCGTAGGAGCGCCGGATCAAGGATATCGAGACGGTTGGTTGCCATGATGACCTTGATGTTCTTCGTTGGCTCGAAGCCGTCGAGCTGGTTGAGAAGCTCCAGCATGGTGCGCTGGACTTCGGAGTCGCCGCCCGAAGAGCCCTCGACACGAGACGATCCGATTGAGTCGATCTCGTCCATGAAGATGATTGACGGAGCGTGCTCGCGAGCCATGACGAAGAGCTCGCGCACCATGCGGGAACCCTCGCCGATATACTTTTGAACCAGCTCGCTGCCGGAAACGCGGATGAACTTGCAGTCTGTGTGATGGGCGACGGCACGAGCTAGCAGGGTCTTGCCTGTGCCGGGAGGTCCGTAGAGAAGCACGCCCTTGGGCTGGGCAATGCCGAGTGATTCGAAGAGCTCCGGGTGCTTGAGGCCGAGCTCGATGACTTCTTTGATTTCCTTGATCTGCTGGTCGAGACCACCGATCATGTCGTATGTGCTGTCGGGCACCTTCTCGACCATCATGAGGGAGACGAGGGGGTCGACAGACGAGGGCAGCATCTTTTCTAGCTTGTAGGAGTCTGAGAGGAGCGTGACGCGCTTTCCGACGGTGAGCTTCGTTACGTCGACAGAGTCGGCGATATCGACGACTAGATGACAGCAGTTAGCAGAGTGCGCAGCAAATGCCGAACGATTACAGATGCGCGGCCGGTCAAAACGTACCATATTTGCCCTCCGGATGCACCTTCACCAGGACCTTCTTCGTGCCCATGACCTTGACGACCTCACCGACGTATGATCCTGGTTGCTGGAGCAGGCCGAGCTCCTCTCTGAGCAGGCGTACCCGGGAGTTGTAGTCGTTACGTTGTGCTTCCAGACGCCGCAGAACTGCCTGGCCCTTCAGGATCTCCAGCTTCATCGCCTCGATCTTGTTGTGGTAGTAGTCGTCCAGCGCCATCTTGACGGCGGCCTGGGGCGAACAGAGAGAGGTGTGTGTCGGTTGGGGATGGATCAATCAAGGTCAAGCTGAAGAGCTCGTCGTCAGCCAAAGCTCTCGAGGAGATGGCAGTATGAGCGTGGACGATAAAATACGGTGGTGCTGTATCGGAATGTTGGAGTTCCTCTGGTTCGGAGATGGAGGTAGTGGAGGTGGTGATTTCGATGTTTGGTCACGGGCCAGTTCTTCGAAGTTGAGCCTCTCTGCAGCTGTAAACCGTAGGCAGGCAGCTCTGGCCAACGCGGCGAACATTCGACAGAAATCTGATTACCTAAGACCTTACACAGTAGAAGCTTTGATGCACGGACCAGTAGTCAAGGTGGAGCAACTACTTGGCCAAGGTATCTGCTATCTTTGGGCTGTCAGATGGCAGGATGGAAGCTCCATCCAAACAACATGATGCATCTTAAGCCTTGACCGACCATCTTTAGCCGATTTGCAATCCGAACTTAGACCTCCCGCGCATCCCGCTTCCATATTTGCATTACTGTTAGCATTCCCTTCATCGGACGAGGTGCCTTATTTGATGCTGCCGCCGCTGCTGCCGTGACCTGTTCGTGTTGTTTTGTTGATCAACGATCGACACAGCCAAGACAAGTCTCCGAGTCCCCAATTTGGCACTTTTTGCTGTAGGGTAGCTGCTACGACCGGGGTCTGACGATTCAGGGTGCACCACGCGGCATCTTGATCTCTGCATCCCTTCAATCCTGCCGCTTCATCCACGTTCATCGATCTTCCCTCGTCTGCAAAGCATCGACTCGCTATTGGAGCCCTTGCTTTTGCCATGGTCTCCTATCCTAGATTCTCGTTCCGTTTGTTACGGCTTTGAAGCTTTCATACTGTCGGATTGTAGATACTACGGCTGTCGATCACATTTCGTCTCTAGCTCAGGTAGAGTCTGCGACTAGCCACCATGGACTCGAGACCACATACACGCGACGGGGAGCCCGAGTCGCACTCGCCGACCGACATGCGCCGACCCAGTGCCGAAGGCCTCGGCGAGAGCTTCCAGTCAACCAACACTATCCGGAGACGACCAGAGGCACCCTACGGTATGACAAACAGCTTGTCCACATAGCCCAGTGCAGCATCTAACTTGCACCCTTAGGGACCATGACCAGCCCATCTGTAGCCGCCAGCTCTCAGTACTTGGGGGAAGATAGCACGACGACTGCGCACGATCGATCCCATTCTCGAACAGCCCAAGCTCGCTCACCTATGCTTGGCCCCGACCGAGGACGCCCGCGCCCGCGAAAGCCTGCACTGCCGCGCAGAGCTTCTTCGAATGCACAGGCACCCCATCGAGGCGAGGTCTTCTCCGTCGACGACGGCATCAGCGAAGTGGAGGAAGACGCAGAACGTCAACAAAGCTGGGCTTCTACCATACGGAGACGCACTCACGCCGTCCCGACTCTGTCCAAGGTACACTCCAACATAGACACAATACCGGATGACGAGGCAGAAGAGTCTGTCCACGGATTCACCGATCAGCTTGAGGACCTTACGATGCCTGACGCCTCCCTAGAAGAGCCGCCACTTGACGAGTCCGAGGGCGAGGACGATCCGGTTGACGACGATGACGGCAATATCAGTGATGCTGAAAGCTTCACCCTCAAGGACCGCCAGCAGGCCATCAATGAGACACATCCATTTGGTATTAGGATCTGGAAGCCAGCCCTGTACAAGAAGGACAGGTCCGTACAAAAGAATGCCGAGGGTGATATTCACTCCTCTCCTGGCGGCCACGTCAGCAGATGGTTGCTGTTCTTCAATATCACATGGACCTTGGCTTTCGGCTGGTGGCTGTCCCTTATCGCATTTCTAGGAGCTCTCACCTGCTTCCTCTTTGCCGCTGCTCCTAGCGGTCGTGAGTACGGGCGTGTCTTGTGGGGCTTGGGCAGCTACCTGTTCTATCCGTTTGGCAAGTTTGTCCGACTGGAACAGCAGGATCCTTACATCGACGAAGATGAAGGCGAAGGGAGGAGCATAACCGAGTATGAGCAGTGGCAGAGTGGAGACCTGGAGTACGGCAGGCTGTTCTTTGGTCCCGAACGCAACCGCTCCATCATTGGTCGGTCCAGGAGGAGCATCGACTCCGAGCCCGACGAGACCCAGAGTCTCCTTGGGAGAGGCCGGCGCGACTACTCGGATCCCGACCTTCCAAGGAACAAGCGGCGACTGTTTGGTAGAGGCCAGTGGAATGTTGGCCGGGTCATCTTCTTCCTGTTCTTCTACCTCCTCATAACACCGACGCTCTTCATCGTCTCGGGAATCTGCTGGTTTATGGTCTTCTGGATTCCTATGGGCAGGGTCACCATGCTGTTGCTGGATCATCTCCGGAGACATCCCCTGGCGCTGTCTTTCGAATCCGACATCGCGACGGCTCGTGCACCGCAGACGCCTCATTCCTCGATCCTACTGTGTACCTACCGCGCCGTGGGCTCCAAGTATTGGAAATACACCATTGACGGCACGAACATCTTCCTAATCAACCTCATGGCCGTCGTCTTCTTTGTCATCTTCGACTGGCTTGTCCTCGAAGGAGTACTGCACCTTGACATATTCATTACATCCTCAGCATTCCTGTTTGTCGCGGGCTTGTTCTCCATTATTCCCTTGGCCTACTTCATCGGGCAGGCTGTTGCTTCGATATCCGCTCAGTCATCCATGGGCCTCGGTGCCGCCATCAACGCGTTCTTCTCTACGATCGTTGAAGTCTTCCTCTACTGTGTTGCTCTGCAGCAAGGCAAGGGTCAACTGGTAGAAGGCAGTATCGTCGGGAGTATTTTTGCTGGCATACTGTTCCTACCCGGACTGTCCATGTGTTTTGGCGCGATCAAGCGAAAGACGCAGCGGTTCAACTCCAAGTCTGCTGGCGTCACCTCGACGATGTTGCTCTTTGCTGTCATTGGAGCTTTTGGGCCGACACTCTTCTACCAGATCTACGGTACACACGAACTCAACTGCCTGGACTGTGTCAACTTTGGAAGCCCCAGACACGGAGCCATCCGAGACTGCAGGCGCTGCTATTTCTCGCAGACGCCTGCCCTCAACGACCGCTTCTACCTTGAAGCTGTGCGGCCGTACTGCTACATGGCCGCGGGCATGCTGTTCCTCTCATATGTCATTGGTCTCTGGTTCACGCTGCGTACACATGCTGCCGTGATCTGGAGTGAAGTCGATGAAAAACGTCACGAAGACCACATGGTTGCTCAACCCACGCCTCGCCACCCTGGGGACTCAACCGACATTAGAGACTCGCACTTTTATAAGCGTGTACTGGGGCAGTCACTCCGCCAAGCCGGTGTTCCACCCCGAGCAGACGAGCAAGGCCGGCCGGGGTCGAACCACGCGAGCATCTCCAAAGCATCGGGAACACCGCACGTAGTCCCGCCCAAGCCGGTGGGCTACGGCACCTCCGATAGCAATCGAACCACGGTGCACATACCGGGCTTGACTGAGGCCGAGAATAACAATCTCGTCCACCAAGTCGCCGAGATCGCCGCGACGGCAGCCACGGTGGCGGCTAGGGACGCCCGTATGCCGCGGCATATCTCCGCACCTGGCATCGGATCTAGCACCTCCACGCCGGCGGGGATTCAAGTCCAGCAAGCAGCTCGGCCTACACCCATCCGTACGGGAACCTTTCTCACACAGGATGAGAATGCTGGCGCTTCGGCTGCAGCGCACGGAGCCGCGAGCCATGGGGGCGGTGGCCACGATGCGCCAAACTGGAGCCGGATGAAGAGTGCCGTCATTCTGATGGGGGCGACGGTTCTGTATGCCATCATTGCCGAGATTCTTGTCGACACGGTAGATGTCGTGCTTGAGGGCTTTGCTATCGACGAGAAGTTCTTGGGAATAACCTTGTTTGCGCTGGTTCCCAACACGACCGAGTTCCTGGTAAGATATGCTGCAAGCTCACTCATCCTTCGCTGTTATTGTCTAACCAACGCAACTAGAACGCCATATCATTCGCCATGAACGGCAATATTGCCCTGTCCATGGAAATCGGCTCAGCATATGCCCTCCAAGTATGTCTCCTGCAGATTCCGGCGCTCGTACTGTTCTCGGCGCTCTACACGGGAGATGCATTGTCGGGGGGCAACGATCTCGCGCACACGTTTACCCTCCTGTTCCCGCAGTGGGACATGGTGACCGTGATCCTGTGCGTCTTCCTGCTGTCGTACATGTACGGCGAGGGGAAGAGCAACTACTTCAAGGGCAGCATTCTACTCTTGAGCTACCTGGTCGTCGTCACGGGATTCTACTTCAGCGGCTACGGCGTCGTTCTCGATGGCGGGAGCGACGGCAACAGTCGGTTCGATACCCTGACTCGGGACGGCGAGTGGATGAGCTACGGCTTCAAGACTGTCGGGAGGGGAGGCAGTGGAGCTGCTTTCTGAGGACGAGATGGTGCCGATGCCGGCAACTGCTCTCAGGCACTGCGCGTTCTTCGCTGCGATCGGGTTTCTCTTATGGTTGAACATTGCGTCAAGGGACAGTTCTGATACCACTTTTCTCCCTGCTGCGTTTCCTATTGCTTCTGTATGATACCTAGATGATGGGGTTAGCCGTGTCGGCGGATATGGCCACGGGCAGTTCAAGCATGCATACTGGCTGGCGTAGAGCAGGTCTATATTCGGCTCTTGGTAATTCATGATATTCCTACGTCTGTCACGTAACGGTTGTAGAAGTGACTTGCACGTGAACCCGACCTCCTGGCCAGGCTTTTCAGTCGACATTGAGACATTACTGAAGCCTGCTAGAATGCCGCCAGGTGTGGCTCTGCAGAATCGAGGCCGATATCAGCACAGCGGATGCAAAGCAGCCGGCCTCACGAGCTGACTTATAGGGACTGATCTGATAACAAGTATTCAGAATCAGCACGCACGAAGTACTATCACCATCAGGATCGTCACGATATCTTCGGCACAAAACGTGAAGCGAGGCTAAGTGATATGAACGAATCTAAGTAGTGTACAATGCGGTCCCAACACTGCCTGTAATGCGAAAAATACGATGACGCTCAGTTCCGAATGCAAGCAATGCCCCTTTAACCGCCTTCTAACGCCCGCTATCCTGTATGGGTAAGCAATGTTGTCCTGTTCCCTTTAATGTCCCCTTGTCCGGGTCTCATGTAACGTCGTGTCTTGTAATCGAAGTGCCTGGCCGGATGCAATATCCTCATAACCAAAACCAAAAAAACCAAACATCGGCCACGCAATGGTGCTCAGCGCTGGGGCTTTACCGGTTCAAGCTGCCGCTCCTAGCTCTGCTCCGGCCACCGGGTCCAGACGTCTGACCCTGCTGCTGCAGGCGCCAGATCCATTCGATGGCCGTCTCGTAGCACAGGACGAACTGTCGCAGGCTCTGGACCATGCTGAGCCGCTGGCGGCGGAAGTCCTCGACCGTCGACGCGATGAGGTCTACCGTGTCGTCGTCAAGCCAGCTCAGGTCTATCTCCTCTCCGCTCGCTGACTTGGCGATGCTTCCGCTCGAACCAGACGGCTTACTAGCGGTCAGAGTTGGCCGGAAGAAAGTCGAAGTATCTTTGGATGCGTCCAAAGGTGATATCGAGGCGTCCATGTCGACATCGCCCTCGGCGTCCTTTTTCTCCCCTTTCGCCGAGACGCTACCCCGCTTCCGCTTCTCGAGCGGCTGAGAGGCATTCGCGCGGATGATGTGAGTCAACCTCTGTCTCTTGAGCATGTCGATGACGCTGTCGACGGTGCAGAAGGCACCGGTGCGCCCACACCCGGCGGAGCAGTGTACGAGCATCGGCCTCACATGGTCGCCGGACTCTGGACTGTCGTACCACGATAACGGTGCTGTGTCGGATGCTTTCCGGACGCTCTGTTGCCCTCCGCTTGGGTCGTTACCATTTTCGGAAACATCGGGGGCCATTGTCGATGGGTAGTCGAGGGGTAGCGCTGGCCGTTGCATGACATTGGCCAACTCGACCAGGGCGAGGAGGTGACTGGGCTGCGCCGGTGCGCCAAAGTCGGGCCAAGACGGGTAGTGCAGCTGAGTGATTTCGCGGATCGGGGCGAACGGGTGGGCGGCATGGCTGAGGGCAAATTTCCGGACAATGACATACGGCGTGTCGCCGGCATTGCTGGACTGGCTGCTCAGGTTGGGCTGCGAGGGCGTAGGGGCGCCAGACTCGAGGCTCGTTGTGGTATTGGCCCGCCGGCGTCCGAGCTCGGCCTGCGAGGCGTTTGATGATGAGTCGGCTGCAGGGCCCGGCGTCGCCAGCGAATTGGAGCGGCTCTTGTCGATATCCAGCGAAACCTTCTTTTCTGACAGCGATCGCAGCTTAATAGGTCCGAACTCTCTGCCGTTCCAGTACGGATGGCACTTGAGCTGGCCACCTTCGGATTCAGCGGTAAGCATGACAATGACGCGGACGTCTTGATCCCAAATGACAGACCAGAAATCCTAGAGACAAGTCAGTATCGGGGAAAAGACAGACGAGACCTATCGCATAGGCTAAGGAGAGTCTTACATCAAACGTTGCCGGCAAAGGACCCTGGCTGGCAATATATCGTTTGTGACTCCGGGTCGACCTGAGATGGCTCGCATTGACGTAATCACACGCGCCTTCTGGCCGTCCTGCTAGGCGGACTCTGGCATGCTCGAACGGGAGGATGTCCTTGTACCTGTTCTTCCCACCCTTCTCGATCCCAGACAGCTGGACCCTGGTCTCCTCAGCCCCGTTGCCTCCAGCGTCGGACAGTTTGAAGGCGGAATACGCATCCTTCATCCTAGACTGCTCTGTGAGTTCGATGCGCAAGAACTTGTCCGAAACCTTTTTTCCCTTGTCGGCTTCATCTGCAGCCTCTCTCAGCCACAGCGGTAAGCTCTCCGGTGTCAAGCCTGCGGGGACGCCAATCTTGATCTGGCCGACACCGTCGACCAGATCCTGGTTCTGCCTGATGTTACTGAAGAAAGGGTTCGGGTTGTTGCTGCCGCCCGGCAGCATGACACCTCCGATGACAGGTGCTATTGTCGGTCGCCCATCCTTTGAACCGGTATTCCCCAAGGTCAAGCCCGTCCCACCGGCCGGGCCGGCATTGCGATCCACCAGCTCGGGATAATTTGCTGCGAATGCGTTGAAACCGCCTCGCAGGATGTTCATGGAGCCCGAATACCCCTCGTTCACAAACTTTTTGATCATGTTCATGGCCGAGAGAGCATCTCGCCTGTCGGATGAAAATGCATCGTATACCACAAGATAGCTGGTGTTCTGCCAGTTTGCGAACTTGCCTTGCTCCTGTTCGCCCTGGAAGGTCGTCTGCAGTTTCTGGAGGTTGAAAGTGGGCCGCTTGAGGAGTGTTGTTGGGATGCATAGGTTGAGAGCTCCCTTAATGCGGGATAGCGCATACTGTGGCGAGACTCTCAGGTCCAGAATGAGAAGCTCAGACGAGGGTGTATGCTCCATCAAGTCCTCCAGCTGAGCTGGCGACATCATCGAAGGGCCTCCAGCTTCGAGCTTCGTGGGTACGGTATCTGCCCTGTGGACATGGTTCGCGGCGGGACTAGGGGGATCGGCTCTGTTATGCGTCATCGACAGCCGCGGGTGCTGGTCGCTGATCTGGGAGATATTGGGCCGACCGCCCGGGGCCGCAAACGGCGAGTCAATGCGGGCGGGTGATTCATGCCGCCCCATGTTGAGAAACGATGGTGGGTGCATGGACGGCCGATTCATTGATGGTGGGTTCGTCAAACTCGGGGTCAACGACGTCGGGGGGCTGCGTCTCGAGTTGGCGGACACAGACGTTGAATCATGCACACTGGCGTGATCGATATCCATTCTCGCGGGAGCAGCGCACTCCACCGACCTCGCTCCTGCAGCGAGACCAGATACGCGTGGGAAGGGTGCGCCCGAGGTCTCTGACCCTTGAGTATGCCATCTAGACGGACGCGGGCGTGCAGAGGCAGAAGGGGTCGATGACGACGGAGTCCCGGCCAGCGGGATAGAACGTCCAAACTGAGAGGTTGACAGACTAAATCCACGGCCTCTATTCGCATCCGCCTGTCTCCTGAAGGCCTCGAACTCAGGGTTGGCGTCTAAGGGTAGCTGTTGGGGGATGGCAGCGCCAAAGGACCGGACGGATGACGTCTGGGGGCTCCAGTTCTCGCGCGGTAATGCGGCGGACTCATGTGGATCGGTTGCGGTATCGATGGAGAGACCAAAGTAGTTAGGACTCGGTGTTCCCGCATCTTGACCGTGGGTTGCCGAGGGCGAGAGCCTCGGAGGGCAGACCTGCCCAACGGAGAAGGGCTGCCTAGGGGATGCTAACGGCGTGCTCGACTTGTTTGCCCTGTGGGGATGGCTCGTGGTTTGCGTCTGTGAGTGCGAAGAACCAGGTTGTGACCGGCCAGGTGTCTTCATGGTGAAGAAAGACGTGGCGGGCCGCTCCATGCGCTCCATGCGTTGTTCAGGCGGCATAATGGTTATAACGGCAAAGTGATCGGTCTGGGTATTTTCAGCGTCGGTTCGTGGGCGAGGGCTATCATGGGGCCATGGTGGTCCGGGACGATTAAGGCGCGCTTGTACGATGTTGCCAAGGGAAAGCTTGCGCTTCCGCGATACTGCTGGAGGAGCCAGGACCAGAGTAACACGGCACAACTCTTCGCCCAACTATGTGTAGTGGCGATGAGTTGTTCTCTGTGCCGCTGACTTGGAGCGGGGAGTTGAGGGCCAGGAAGTCAAGTCGATGGTAGCGACGGAATCAGTCGTCCTGTCGAAAGGTGTAAGGGAAAGCTCCGAGTGTGAACTGAAAGCGAGCAGGTATTGTGGTGGGTTGCAAGCAGATCGGTGCCGGATAATGAGGGCGGTGTTCCTGTGTCCGTCGTTCAGGGTCGTAGGTCGGTTTGTCAAGTTGCAAAGGGCCAATGTCTTTGCTAGGAAATGGCAGGAAGAGTTGTGGGCGAGGGCGCGGTATTCCCGTATTATGAGATACGTCAGGTAGTAAGAAAAGACGGGGAAAAGTGGACAATGACGGTGGGCTTCAGTGAGATAGTCAGGCCAAAGACAATGGCGGTGGGAAATTCTGCGTCGAGTGTGTGTGGAAGGTCTGTGGAAGGGGTAATGCAGCCAAGAGGATGGTACCGTCACTGTGCTGAACTACCTGGTAGGTACCCTCGAGTCTCAAAGGCGACCAGGAAGAGACAGGTATTTCCGGTGGGGGCCCGAAGAGGACTGGGTACCAGGTACCTAAGGTTGGACAAGGGGTGAGAAGAAGGGGGGGGAGGGGAGGAAGAGAAATCTGCAGAAGGGCGGGAATGTTGTGGTTGGTTGGTGCTGGCCTATTTAGTGCCTGCTGAAATAGAGTCGAGAGGGCGCCGGAATAGGACGTTGAGCCGTGCAGTAGAGTTGGTGAAATGGACCTATGTAATAAAGCTGCTCTCTCTCTACAGGTACAGCCTACTTGTATGAGTCGAAGGGAGTAATATGGAAGTCGAAGGCAACCTTGAATGGGCTGACTTGGGTGACTTTACGTCTGCTCTGCCCGAGACCCAGAGTCATTTCGTCATAGAGCACATTTTTAGCTGATCTCCAGCTTCTTAGCGAATGCAGGGTCCCGCTCAAGTCCGTCTTGAGGCTGCGTTATTGCAGCTTTTACTTTTGACAGTAGTATTCGTACAAGCTGCCCTGTGCCCTCCCTCATAATACTTCTAACTGAGGAGACGACTAGATACCTGCTGAAGCATTATCACAGCCAGGAGCACGCGGTAGTCACGACTTCTCAAAACACATCTGTGGAGATGCAGGGGCTCAGTACCTAATTTAGGGGGCTTCGCTCAAATGACGACGTCATAGGGCAGATCTCGAATCCCGTCAAATCACGAAGCGGCATTCTGCAGTTCAGACAGCGGCACTGCAGGAATGGATCCAGCGCAAGCATACTGCGCTAACACGCGTAATCCTACCTACCAACAGGTGTACTGTACGTACCTAAGCTAGCTCTCGCAGCAGCCTAAAGCACCGCCCTTATTAAAGACTTGACATGCCTGTCATGTCTGGTGGTGGCACGCCTCGCCGTCATGATCTGCTCGGCCTAGATCCAACAAGGTCTTGCACAATGCACGCTCGCCTCCCCACGGCAATGTATCAATCAGATAGAAGTCAATCGGGCGAATGCGCGGAAGTCGTGATAACCTTTCGAGTTCAGCAACACCCTTCTAGAAAGTGTCGCAGTTAGGGCAGTCCACGTCCCACGTGTGGCGCGCGTGCCATCTTTTAGCGTCCGCTGCCGCTTTCGGCAAGGTAAAATTACCAATTGACAGATCCTCAGTGGAGGCCGAGTGCGGCTTGACGGAAGCGGCAGGCTGAGTGTCGCTCTCTTTTCAGGGTCCTTCCTCTCTCGGAGAACAACCACCATCCCACCGAGTCACGTTCATCAGTAGAAAGTCCACATGTCTCGAGATAGATTTGAACAAAGAACCCGATTGACCGGAACGTCCGTGTTGGCCATCTTATCTGTTAGTGGTAAAGCTGCCTTGATTTCCTGTACCCGTCGACCGCAGCTTGGGACACGTGAGGCGGTCTAGAACTTCGGTCCGATGGCTTGGTCGCCGTGTCTCGGGATACTCTCAACCTCTGTTCACTGTCGTGTCGCTCCGCCAGTTCCTTCCTTGGGCTCGACTGTCCGGTCATTTGCGAGCTTCAGTACAGCACCGATACTGCACCAATGCATATCTAAATCGAGATAGCTCTGACAAAGTCGAACGACGCGCTACGTCATGATGCTCCGTAGGTACGATCTTGTACGACCACTCTGCCCCTCCGATCGCATGATTGTCTGCAGAATGTCTGTCTGTCTTCAGTCCGTCAACAACTGCTCTGTCTCGTATGTGTTTGTAATATGCCCGAGTAGGCGAGTACCAGTCATGATCGTTCCCTCGACGCGTGGGAAACAATGCAAATCCGAAATCGCATCGTTACCAGGAACTGGCATTCCAAGCACTGAGAGCACCAGTCAAGCCAGTCAAGCCAGTCAAGCCAGCCAAATCTCCATACTCCTCAAGGCTGCAGCACCGGACGCAGTCAGCCCCCTAGCGGCCAGCTCACCAAATGCGACCAAACAACCAAGAGCTTTCACAAGGGAAACGGGCAAAACAGGGTCCTGCACACCCTCTTCTGCGCGGCGCCAAAGGGCCTGGACAGATCCAGGCCGTTCTGCGCGTGTCCTTCACGGCCTGTTACCATTCGCCCGGGAAGCGGCTTTAGCGGATCCCCGAACCGGAGGCTTGATGATCGGCCGCCCCCACACTGACGTGGGAATCGTACGATGCACGGCGCTAGACCCCTCCCGGTCTAGATCCATCGCACCCCACCAAGCAACTTTTGGCTGGTCTCGTGGAGTCGTGGGTGCTTCATCATTCATGGCTTCAGGGGCAGTCACAAATAAGGTAAGGTACCTTACCTAACGCAGCACACAGCCGTTGCTTCATGTGAACACCGCGATGCAACTACCTTACCACAGTGATACGTACATGACTCAAGTTGGATTTCATACCTCTAGAGTGCATCCTGTAATAGAACACCGGGTACTTCGTATAGAGAGAGATCACCGCGAGGCAGGCGCAAAGAGTAGCGTCATGAGTCATTTTGGGAATAATAGACGAAGACGCTCTCAACCCGGCATCAAAAGGAAACCTTCCCGTCGACCTAAAGATGCATCGCTGAATAAACCCGTATCATTACTACAAAAAAAAACAGAGGGTATATCCTGCCACCGGCCCATGCCCTTCCGTCTCGTAGAGTTCGTCCATTCAGCTCACTGATCTCAACTGCGAGATGGAGATACCGAGCCGACCTAATAACGACTATCACGGCTGCCACCAGAACGCTGCACATTCTCGGCGATACGGCCAGCGACGTTGGCCATATTGGTCAGCATCTTCAGGGTCGGATCGTTCGGTGCGAGGCGGCTGACGCGCAGAAACAGTTGCTCGACGCGGCTCTTGATAAGACCCATAATATTTGGAGTCACCTCTCGCAACTGGTCGTCCTGTGCAGTGTATTAGCAAACTGAGTAGGAAAATGGAGAAGTGAAATATTGCTCATCATAACTTACCAAGCCCGGCAGCATCTGGTTGAAGCGGTAGATCACGAGCTCCGTCAGCGCCAGTTTCTCCGCCACGTTGCGACCATCCAGCTTGGCCGAGACAGTCGCTCCAACGCTGAGGAGGAGCAGCGGTTGCAACTGCGTAACGAAATTTGCGTCGTACTTGACGATCACCTGGCTGAAGATCTCCTCCTCTTTGTCCTGGGACTGCAGGAAGCGCATCATGGCCTCATCATAACTACCGTTTGCCATGAGTTCGTCCACAATCTCCACGTCGGGGTCGCGCTGATGCATCTGCTCTCGACTTGTCGGGGAGAACACCAACTGCTGCGACTGCTGCCCCTGGTGCGAGACCTGCTGCTGGTTGTAAGCGCCCATCTCCCTAGGATGAACACCATCATTGCCTCGAGAGTGGCCGTGGCCGTGGCCGACACCGTGGACGGCTTGATTCTGTGGTGACAAGTGAGCAGGAGGGTTTGGCGAGACAATGGGACCTGTATGGTTGCTAGGACCAGAGAGTGGAGCAACGGGTGCAGCATCCCGCTCCCGCATATGCTGCTTCATAGCTAGAAACTCCTTTTGGATCTGGCTCTGCGACGCAGCCATGGTCGAAATCATGTTCGAGAGGTGAGTAGTCTGAGCGACAAGCTGGTCGATCTTGGCAGTGTCATTCCGATGTTGCTCCTCCAGACGTCCGATTTCACCAGAAAGCTGGCGATGGATGTCATCTCCTAGACGCTGTACTGCCTGGCCGGCCACGGTCGAGAAAGCCGGGATCAAGTGGCTATTCAGTGTACTGAGCAGATGCTCATCAATGTGGCTGCCAAGGTTCTGTACAACCTTGTCAGAAATGCTCTTGGTAGTCTCAGGCTTCATCAGAGCCTGGCCGACAGCAGTAGGCAGAGCTTTCTGTAGCTCTCGTTGGACAGATTGGCCGATGTCTTTGTTGAATTTCAAGCCAAGCTGCTCTGCGACTGTCTTGCTCACAGTGTCCCGTACGGTTGGTACAATTGCTTGCTCGAACTCGTTCTTGACGATGTTCTTCAGGACTGCCTGGGTATTGTCGTTGAGAACATCCGAGACTTTCTGCAAGAGACCAACCTGCTTGTTCTGGAAAGTCTGCTCACGAGCAACTTGTTGTTCGTTGAGCTGAGAGGCGAGCTCCGTGAGCGAAGCACGAAGGCGCTCCTTGAGGCTTGTATCAATACGCTCGCCAACTGTGGCCAAGATTGTCCCCAACTCAGCTGATGAGATGCCGGCCGACGCAGTTTGAAGGCTCTCCCGAGCAGCGCCCCTCACCGGCCGAGCCGGAGGGGGTGAGCTGCGACCAGGAGCACCATTGACCGCGACAAGAAACTCGCGCTCAGCGATCGGAGCGGCATTAGCATTGGCATTGGCCTTCTTCTTGCGGCTCTTCTTCTCTGCTCGTTCAACCGGAGGATGGATGAGGGTGTCCTCTTCCTTCCGTTCAGGTACAGCCTTTGCAGCAGAAGCGCCCTCGACAGCCTGCCTCTCTTCTCCCTGAGCAGACGGTGCCTTCTGCAAGCCGTCCTTCACAGTGTTCCGGGTGGCGAGACGGATGGGCAGGCTTGGCTCTGTTGGTGGAACGGCATGCGACTCGGCAGCTTGGGGTGAAGGTGGAGATACGAGCTTAGCGATCTTCACATAACCGGTGGCGATCGCGTCGACAGGATGAATGACCTTGTTGTCCTTTGTCCAGCCAAGTTCAGCTTGTTTCACAAAGAGGCACGTCACGCCCTTGGACTGCATGGCGTAGAGCTCAAACAGCGTCTGTTCCTCTCCTTCCGGGGAAGTTGCAGGGTTGCAGAGGATGTCGAGACTCCGCAATGTGCCCTTGTTGTCCAGCGAATACTCCCGAATACCACTAATAACGGCAGTAGAATCCGGCTGGGGAATCGACGAGTCTTGAGCAACCAGTCGCTGGATATACTCAACCTGAGACAGATTCTTGATGGCGTACTTGGGCGCCGAAAGATGCAGGAAATAGATGGAGTTGCGTGTCGGATGGCCAACGACGATCATACCCGTGGACGGGTGGTACATGACGCTGCACACCGCATCGGATTCCTTAGAATGAGGCAAATTGACCTCCTGTACCGGCTTTCCCAGGGCCAGATCCCACAGTTGCAGCGTGTGATTCTGCTTCATACCCACAATCATATACCGCAAGGCTGTGTTCTTCTGATAGGGTCGGAGCTTATCCAACAACAGAACAGAAGTAGGCCATGCCTTTTCACCCTCGGGAGTGCTGGTCAGCGTCATCAACGGTTCCTTGATCTCCAAGGACGTTCGAGCTGGCATGGGGTTCCGGGGATCGGAGTCCTCGGCCACGGCTGTCAGATCGCGCACATCCCAGAATTTCACCCGTCCAGATTTATCGAGCGACACAACGGTTGTATCGTCCTGGCTGAAAGTAAAGTCCTTGCCGGCCTTACCGGTATTGATCTTCAGCGAACACTGCTTAGACAGCTTCTCCGTGTCAACAACACGATCGTGGCCCGGCTTGAATAGGTTCTTCGCCATGATAAACGAAGGCCAGATGATGTTGATGGACTTGCCCCGACCGACGGCGAAGTAGTCAGGGTGCGCGGCAGAAGCCCTCGCACGAGTCTTCAGGACTCCTCCTGGAGTATCGCCCTCTTGGGTTGAGATGGGAGGCAGAGCAAAGCCATATTGCTCAGGGTGTGCATCATCCAAATGCTCCTTTTCGCCGTTCTTGAGCTGGACCCAGTAGACAGCACCGCTCACGCCAGTTCCGATGATAGCTTCCTTGGGCGTGACGTTCTGATCCGGAGGCGTGCAAGACATGGCGACGTTAAAGACCCGGTCGTGAGTGTCGGTGAAGAGCTTAGCGTCAAGGCCATCCACTTGCCGGATGACACGTAGACCACCATGCTTGGACATGCCATAAGTCAGGTAGTTTTCGGATGCAGCCACGAGGTTGCGGTCAATCTGATCGAAGTCCTTCTTAAGTCGAGCAATGTCAAGAGTGGCTTCCTCTCGGAACTGCGGCCGGTTCTCCTTAACACCCTCATGAATATTGATGGCGATCCAAGGCTTCATTGGGAGATTGAAGACCCTAACCGGTGTCGACTCCTCCTCGATGACAATGATTTCATCAGCCTCGGCACTCTCCCAGCTATCGGCCACAGGTCCGTGGCTACCAGCGGCAGCCTCCTCAACGATCTCTCTGACCTCTTTGGCGATCTCCGGGGAAAGGGTACTCTCCAGGACAGTCTGGTTCTTTTCTTTGTCAAGCTCCTTTTGTATAGCCTGTGCTGCATGTTGCGCAGACTCATCGAATTCCTCGTCCGTCTTGGCCTGGACCATGCTATCGAGGTCTTTCGCAATCTTGATCTGGGTCTGCTCTTCTTCCGCTCGAGCTAGTGCCTCCTGAGCTTCGATATCAGCCCTCTCGGCGAGTTCGCTGACAGCCTGGGCAACTGTTGGATTGGCTTTGTCACCATCTTGAGCATTGTTGGCAGAAGCAGGTGGCTGAGACAAGTAATCAAGAATGTTGTTCGCAAGAGGAGATGCTGTTTGCTCAATCTTCCTTCTTGTATGCTCGGGGCTTTGTAGCGGGCTCCTGTCGGTGCTGGAACGCTTCTGGTCCAAGACTGAATGGACCTGGTCAGATTTCCGAAGAATGTGGACAGGCTGGGTGTTCGCAGCAGCCGATTTCGAGGCACCGGGTGTAGTGGATGATTTGGGTGTCCGATGAAGTGGTGAACTAGCCGCCAAGTCCTCAAACGGGTTGGTGTAATTGAAGATGCTGGCCTTAGGACCAGCGGATGGTGGCTGGGCCTGTGGGCTTGATCCAAATTTGGGTGGGGGAGACTCAACATTGCTGGGCTCAAAGTCAAAAGATGCCCGTGTGGGAAGATGACCAGCTGGAATGGGAGTAGCCCCCGCGGATGCCTTGAACTCAGTGTCTGCAGGAGGACTTGTGGCATGTTCTTGACTAGACTCAGGAGTCAAGATAGCTCGGTGTAAAGTTTCGTCCACAGCGGAAACGTCGTCTTGGCTTGGCTTGGGCCGGTTGAGGAGGTTCAAGAGATATTGCTGGGTATCGGATGGAGGCTCAGCCGCATTCCAGGTCGATACCGGCGCAGGCGGCTCTGGCTTTGCGGCTTCCTGTTGCAAGCTTCCCTTCATAAGAGCAGCAAGCAGGCCAGTCGGGTCGGCAGATGCAGGTGCCGGAGCATGTATGACTGCCTGTGGATGCTGAGGCTGGGGTAAATTCGTAGGCGCCTCCCGAGGAGGTGGGAGGGCGGTCGGCAGGTTATTGCTCTGTCCACTAAACTTGAGCAAATTGAGAAGATGTGCTGTCCGATCGTCCGCCTGGACACCGCGAGCGCCACCACCAATTGCGTTCATCAGCGAGGGAGGGAAGCTGGAATGGACAAAGCCTTGAACTGGCGGGGTGGGAGCAGCGGGCGGGAAAGCGGGAGAATCCATGGCTGAATCGTAAGTGTTGTCCAATCGAGGGGAATCGGCGTTGGAATGATTGTAGCTGGATTGGGTGTAGTAGGGCTGACCATGACCATGCTGATGATAGCCATGTGAAGAGCTCGGCTCTGGGGCCGGCGAATCTGGTCCAGACTGACGACGAAGCTGAGCAAGAAGCGACTCGAGATTGCGGTTCGATTCTATATCGCCTGGGCTACCATTGGCACCGGCGTTGCCGCTCGCCATGCTGTTGAAGCTTGACATGACGCTCGGTATTGGAGCAAGCTACCAACAGCAGCTAGAAGAAAATCCAGCTGCCGGAATAAGCTGTAAACGAGGCAGAAAAAGCAAGATCGTATGGCTGGAGCAGGGCGATGTCTTTCCACTTTGTCCAAACAAGACGAAAGGCTGGTGATCAAGTCAAAGTAAGCACCTTGGTACAAGGCGATATCAACGGGGCAAGGTCCAACAAGAAGCTCCTTCCTTTGGGCGGAAACGAAGCAGTGCCCAATCGAAGCTCCTGTCCCTTCCTTCGTTGCAAGAAAATTAGAGCAAGACGCCGGCCAAAGCGACCCGGAATGCAATATTTACAGGGCAGCGCAAAATGCAAGCGCTTGGTGCAATGGGATAGAAGGTTGTATGTAGAAGAGAGAAGGCAGCTCGGTGCTGCAGACGTCGAACGAAATATTTTATCAACCAAGGTCGTCAGTCCGACGTGGTGGAAAGTGAATGGCTGCGAAATGACTCCACCCCAGAGTTGGCCCGTGCCTGCCTCAGCCGAGCTTTGTGGTGATCTTATTCGCCAGTGCTTCAAGTGACGTTGGGATGGAACTTTTGAGGTGGGGTCAAGTGGGGCCGATCCCTTAACGACGCCCCGAACGACGTGCCTTCCAGTTGGGGTGCTCTTACATAAGCGTCACCTTTTTGGCATTGCATCGACAACGACGGGACACTTTCAGCCCTCCACATGCTGATCCGCGACTTTGACGGCATCTTGCACCTCAACCTTCAATCTTAACCTCACCTAGCTCGGATGGACTGCCCAGCATTGTCTGTTTGTCAAACTCCAAGCTGATGGTCACGCATTCACGCACTCACGCTACTCGCTCCTTGTCACCACTTGAATCAACCTTTGCGACAGTCGACCTTAACCTGATCTCTACAACGCCACCAGCATGTTCTGTCTCCGCAGGTTTGTCCACCCGACCCTGTCAAACCCACAATCACGGCTAACTCGTCCTCTTGCACACAGCTGGCTTCCCATCCTCTTCATCCCGACCAACGCCTCCCCCGCCTTCATCTTCCTCTTCTTCGTCTGCACATACTTCCTCAACCGGCCCTGTGTATACTGCTCGTTCCTCCTCTTGATCCTCTTCCTGACCTCCTGCAACTGGTCAGACCGATGTTTCTTCGATTTCTCCAGCAACTGGTTCCAGTCGCGGCCTACCGGTAGCCATGTCTCCCTGCCCATTTCGACGAGCTGGCTGGCGTCCACGTCGGGAGGGGAGGGAGCCAATGCCACCATATCGACGAGTGGAGAGGACCTGAACACAACGATATCTCTGGTTCTGGCTGATATGGTCAACACCACGGCCGGCGCATTTGTCGGAGCAGTTGCGGAACAAGCGGCCAGGACCAAGACGGAATGGACCGGTCTAGGCATGGAATGGCTGAGGAGCTTGCTGGGGAAGAGGGAGTGGCGCATCGACTGCCTGGACGTCTATGTTCGGCTGTAGCATTGTGCCTCTCTCTGCTATGCTGCTCAAGGGTGGTGTGTTCAGAATTATGTCTTGCTTTTGGTTACTGGGCGTTATGGCGGCTGCCTGGACTAATCCAAGTTTTTAGCCTCTGCTTGGATTATGGTTCTGCCGGGTCGGGGTGCATAGCTGAGGCGTTTGGCTTCATGTCAGGTCACGGTCTCTCTTCTGGCTGGGCGGTATATATAGAATGGATCGCGAAGGCCGTAAGGACGGGTACAAGAAGATTGTGACAGTTTGTGCAGAGACACACATGTGTACTATACCTTCGTGTTGCTATATGTGTATCATGTCGTTCAAAATCAGATTGACAGGGTCCCTTGAACACCATGCGATGCTGTACAGCGATGTAATAAGTCCTGAGGTCAACTGGTGTCATAGCTTGGGAGCAGCCGGCTCTCTACTTTGCTCAAACTGCTCATCCCAAGGCACCTTGAGCTCCATGTGCTCTTTTCGGCTCGGAACACTGACCTTATGGTGGTCGCATGTGCAATAGACGGTCTTCCCATCCTCGCTGAACATCCAGCCTTTGATGTAAGCCATGCTTCTCCCTACTTGGTATACATGAGAATGGACATGAACAATGGTCCCTGTACTTATTTGCTTAGCACTTCCAGCGTCTGAGGACTGACACGGCGAAACCTACCCACAGGCACAGCTCTCAGGTAGCTGATGTTCAAATTCCTTGTCACTCCGCCTAGGAAGCTGGGTTGTATCATTTATCAGCTCGGTACACTCCCAGAGCTGGCATGTTGACCTACTCCCAGTATCCCGGCCTGGCAATGGGTCCAAGTGCGGTCGTGGTCATCATGTCGAAGATAACGCCAGCCGCACCACCATGCATGACGTTGTTGAGATTACAATACGCCGGGGTGATCTTGAGCGAGAAGGTGGCCGATGCTATGATGGAGGGAGCCGGTATTGCACTCTGTTGGTCAGGGGGAGGAGTCATTGTGGACGGAGGCCCGACGGAGGCGTCGAGCAATACTGCCTCGGACATCAGACGCTTATCGAAGCCAGCATAGTTCTCCTTTTCTACGAGAAGCCAGTACCTGTTTCGACAATGGTGAGTTTGGTGCAGAGACCTGGTTCCACCAAACTCACCTCTCAAAGATGGCTTTTACGGCTGCCAAGGCAGTCTCTCGAGACGGCGCAGCGGCCATGTCGTCCCAGGTATGGACAACTCCTCTTGTCAGTTTTAGGTGTTATATCGTACAAAGAGCGTCAGGTCGGCGATTGTTGTTATGTGCCATAATGTGTTTGAATATCTCAGGGAAATCGTCCGAGATATCCTGTGTTTATTCCCTGTTGCTCACCCCCACCTTCTGCCGTGATACCGAGGCACAATACACTAGAATCAAGACATCCTATATGAGACACCCTATCCGGTCTGTCTTCGTAGTCACCCACAGCCTAGTATGATTTTCTTGTAGACGTCGTATTGTTTATGGACCGACGGGCTATAGATCTTGTGCGGCAGACATGATATTCGGAGCAATATTATCGATTTGATATGTTATAGACGCGTGCGAAGATCGCAGCCGCGGACCGACATAATGTCTTCGCTGTGACGGCAACCCGGCACTCTCCCGGCACTATGGACCCTCTGTCTGGTTTTGAGTTGCCAAGGTACTTTAGGTAGCTGGCGGTATGGTGAGAATGCTATACCACGCATCTATCTGCTTGCTAGGAGGCTCAACGAGCTAAGCTGGATGCATCCATATTCAGGGACTCTTGAAGATGGAATTGAACAACGGCGGTCATCTTGCATTGGCACAGACAATGCAACATACAACCGACAATTGGCATCGTCAGGGCTGTTCAAGAGAGAACCAACATCAAGCAATCCCTACCACCAAGTCAAACTTGACAGCATTCCTGGTATTCTTGAGCAAACGCAATTGCCACTTAACCTCGTCTTGTTCGCCCACAGCCTGGAACAGAATCAGATGCCGTGACGAAGTCTACTGAAGGTCAAGAAAGTCGTGAGGAGTGGACATACATGGATGAAGCTCACAAGGCCAGCCACCCAGCTCCGATCGTAATTTACTGTCTAACGCCACGACCATCATCCATGGTCCATGGAATCCCAAAATGGAGCCGTCACTTGGGGATGAAAGACGCCTTTGGAGCCTGAGTTGTCTGTGGAATTGCTCCGAATGGGGCGGGGGCTGAAAACTGCATTTGTTTGCTAAATATCTCGACGCTAGCTCCCTCCCCGTGTTCAACTATTGAATGGCGCGAAGCCAACGCCAGCATTCATGCGTGTGAAGTGTCAATATCAAGCAGACAACGAGCATAAGCTGACTGCGTCAGTGCCACTTGATTTGAGTTCCTGGTTTCCCGGTCTTCTGCCCTTAAGTTCTCCAAGGTAGGCCCAGGTAGGCACTTTCAGCTCTTCCTTTTCCTTTTCCTCTTCCCTCTTCGTCATGTAAGGTATCTTAACGGAGGCAACGAGTGTCGTCTTTCCACTGTCTTCTCCCCTGTTGTTATCAGACGGTGAATTTACCATGGTGCGATCTTGGATACCAATTTTGAAGGCGGCAGCAGTCGTCCTCGCTGCTCTCACCGCTGCTCGCACCATCGACGAGACTCAGTTCTCAGCAGCCGACACGATTGTCAAAGATGTGGTCATCCTTGGAGGAGGAGCCTCTGGGAGCTATGCTGCCGTCAGGCTCAAGGACTCGGGCAAGTCGGTGGTTGTGATAGAGCAGAAGTCTCACCTGGTGCGTTTGCTCCATCTGTCATCCATATCCCCGAATGGAGCTCGTACTGACAGTCTAACGCTCAAAGGGTGGTCATGTCGATACATATACAGACCCAGAGACTGGGATTCCCATTGACTTCGGCGTGATCGCATATCTCGATCTCCCTGGCGTCAAGGACTTCTTCGCACGCTTCAACGTGTCCGTCGAAGCGGCCCCTCTGGCCCCCTTGGTGACCAAGTACATCGACTTCTCGACCGGTCTCCCGGTGCCTAGCTATCCAGCTGATCAGGCTGCCATCGTGACGGCACTCGGGACATACGGACAACTTTCAGCCGGCTTTCTAAACGAGACATTCCCAGGATATTTCAACTTTCCGGAACAAGTACCGGAAGATCTTGCTCTTCCATTTGGGCAGTTCCTGTCCAAGTACAACCTCCAAGCCGCTCTGCCCATCTTGTGGTCCTTCCTCTCCGCCCTCGGCGATGTGCTCTCTGTGCCGACGCTCTTTGCTCTCCAGAACTTCAATGCCATTGAGCTCAACGCAATCCAGCAACCCGGGGCCTTCTTCGTTCCCACCTCCCATAACAACAGCCAGTTGTATGGCGCCGTGCAGCAACATCTTTCCGCGGATCTACTGCTCAGTAGCACTGTTAGTGTTACTGACCGTACCGAGTCGGGTGTCAAGCTTATCGTCAACACTCCTTCCGGCAAGAAACTTATCAAGGCGAAGAAGCTTCTGGTGACGGCAGCACCAACAATAGACAACCTGAAGAAGCTCGACCTAGACAATACCGAGATCGATGTGTTTAGCAAGTGGCAGTACTCATCGGACTATGTGGGCGTGATTTCTCACATAGGCATCCCCGATGGGCTGGACATCGTCAACGTCGTGCCGGACTCGTCGCCGAGCTCTTTGAATCTGCCGAAGCCGCCGTTTGTTTCCGAGATCAAGTTCAGTGGTGTACCTGGCTTATACACGACGACCGTGGTTGCTGCGCCAGGCCTCAACGAGCACCAAGCGAAGATCATGGTCCGCGATGCGCTCAACAAGATCGGAGATGCGGGCACGTTGCAGACGAAGCACATCGACTTTGAGGCTTTCAGCGACCACTCGCCTCTCCAGCTAAGGGTTTCAGCGGAGGAACTCAAGGCCGGCTTCTTCCAAAAGCTGTATGCGCTTCAGGGTCGGAGAAGCACTTTCTTTACTGGCGCAGCTTGGGCATCCGACCTCACGTCGATAGTGTGGGTTTTTACTGAGACCGGCATTCTCCCACAGATACTTGCTACAACGTAAAGATCGGCATGAGTCAAAGAGGTAGCACGACCTGGATAACTGCAATAGACGTCGGTACGCTTCTCACCACTAATATATTTCGTGCCTGCTCTCCTCAAGTTGGCCACTTGCTATTCACTTCTTGTGACGGTCGAGACAATTGTGATCCATCATACAGAGTTCACAATGCTTGATGCCGAGTTACCTTGTCGAAGCCAAGCAAGGGGACCGCAATGTCGCGGGCTACCTAGAGTCGTGCCCGAGTTGCCTATCGAGTCTCATTACCTGAACATGTCCGAACTCAGAAGAGCTTGTTTGAACCAATCAGAAAGATGCCACCTGCAGTTGCTCAGCCCCAGCGGTGTGGCCCAAGGCACACCCGGGCCTGCACTGCCCTTACACCTGTCATTGATGCTGTGCAGCAGGGTGCCCCTGGATCCTACTCTGGGAACCGATCAGGACTAGGTGCCGGACAAATCTTGCGATTATGACATCGTTCCGCCCGTGTTGCAGCATGTTCAGAAAAGGCAATCACAGGAGTGCTGGCGAACCGTGTCTGTCGAGAGCCTCATGGTCCGCCTGCTGCGACTTATATTGAAGCTATAGGTCTTGCGACCCCACCACAATGCCGCCCGCGATCGTGCCCCAACATTCACACATTCTACACGGCTCATTCCTCTCGCTTTCTTCGCCCAACTTACTACTAGCAGGTACGGTCGGTGAGAGGGGAGTGATTTGAGGTCGCCAGAGCTTTAAGTCGTCAGTACCGAGCCACTTGTGTCATATTTTGGGATATATCCATGGATTGTCACCTCCAGTCTGCCTCGACCTCTGTCGGTCAACAGGAGGAGCCCGGTATTGAGGAAGGTTTCGAGGTTGCGCAAGCGGTTACCTTTCCTGGGAACAACCCTGGCCAGGCTACAGAAGGCCTTTTCCTCGATCCCAAACCAATGGACACTCGGGGCTTGGCGAGCGTCGAGCGGGAAGTCAAAGGTTCCCTTTCTCCCGAGGTGCTGAGGGTCGTCTCGACCGACGGCTATGCCGAGTCTTGCTCGACTGCCTCTTCCTGCTCTGTCGACTCTTCGGGCCGCAACAGTCCCGTGAGCTCCTGCACTGCCACTTCCAACTTCTACTTCTATCTTGAGGCCCAGGAAGAGGTAGCCGTTGATGGCGAGGACGTCTCCGAGCTACGCAACTTCGTCAAGGACTTACGTGGCCGTCCGCCACTGACAAGAGGATTCTCGCTCGATGCTGATAAGACAACTGGTTCCAGAAGCAAATCTTTGTCAGACAAGAGTCCAATGCCAAAGCACTTGCTACCCCTGCGAGAGAAATCTCCAAGGCACACCCATTACACGTTTCCGCTTCACTCGGCCTCCGGTTGGTCTAAGCCGAACGGCCCGGCCCATCCCGCTTCGGCACCAGTCTCGGCCCCGGAGTCCAGAAGAGGGTCGACCAATACTGGACAGTCTTCGCGTCCGAAGTCCAGGCTCAGTGTCACGGAGCCAACCTACCGCGAACTTGGTACTGTTCCTAACGACAAGCCCGACCAGTCAAGCGGCACCATGGTCCCAGAGACCTCAATGGGCAACGCATCCGACGCGGCCGAGGAGCTGCTGGGCACAGTTACCGCTGGTATCTCAAAATCTGTTACCTCTAACTTGATCTGCGAGTCCTCAACGCCTCCGCGGCGACGACCTGGCCAAAAACAGACCGAGGACATCTGCGAACTGATCCTGAAACAAGCGTTCAATGTGGATCTACAGGATCTCACCTTCGCAACTGACGCATTGGACTCGGTCGCGCACTGTCTAGAGGAGCTCTCAAGTGTTGTTTACAATTCTCGGTCTCTTGAGCTGCCCATACGAGAGGTCCCCTCTGGAGACTATAATTCTGTCTGGTCAGAAGGTCCCAGCCAATCTGGGCAAGAGGGTCGAGGCAAGAAACGAGCCAACAGCTATGACAGCCAGAGCGGAAAACAGCCAGACGAGGAAGACCAAGATGATCCTCAGTCTGGAGGCGAGGGAGGCTCTCCTGCGAGAAGCAAGAAGATCAAAGTCGAGCCTCCGGATACTCGCTTCCCTTGTCCGTATCGGAAGCGAAACCCCCTAAAGTTCAACATCCGAGATTACAATACTTGCGCGACAACGTACTTCTCCGACTTCACCAACCTCAAGCGCCATATCAAGCTTTATCACAGATGCCAGCCCAGGTTGCCTAACGTCTGCTTCCGGTGCGGGGTAGACCAAGGATCTAGGGATCGACTGATGACCCATCTTCAACTACCACCAGACCGCATGTGTTTAGTTCAAAACGAGGCGCAGAGCAGTGATCCGGAAGAAGGCATAACTCAAGAAGTGGAGGAACTGCTGAATGAGCGAAAGTCCACTGTTAGGATCAATACGTGGCCCGGTCTCTGGCGAGCACTCTTCGGCAGTGACGACGACGTTCTCCCCTCCGACTTTGTGCCGCCTGTGGAGTGGGACGAGGTAAAACACGAGTTTGAGGGCACTCGGGACATCCTCAAGAACCGTGTCCAACTCGAATCCATGACCATCAAAGAATTGAGGCCGGAAGCGCAGGCTTACGTCGCCGCCCACATGGATCACACCTGCTGGGACTACATCAATTATGTCCTCTCGGCTAGCCAGCTTCAAGCAGACTATAGCTCAGAGAAACATCATAAGAGACGGAGGAGCCGGAGGTTGAGCGCTGCTGTCCAGAGCTCCTCGGGGCATAGTCTCCTGCCGCCTGTAACGCAGCGACTCATTCTGCCCAAGCCGGTACAAAGGTCTTCAGACGGCGGACTGCCAATTGGCTCTGACATCGCTGACGTTGGAAGCAATGGCAGCAGCCTGTCGTCATCGTGGGAAACCGCCAACAGCAATATATCCTCGTCTAATCTGCGAATGACGTCTTCATCGACTTCATTGACAACACCAGGGGAACCAGGATCGATTACAGAACGGAAGCCGTTGTTCATGTATCCACTCGCTACTGATCTTCCTCCTGCGGACATGCCCGTGGCAGGCTTCGTTGGAGACCGAAATTTTGGTTTCTGAATGACCAGGGCAAATCGATTGGCCAAGACCAAGGTATCGACTTCGTGGCTCACGGTCATGCGGACACTGACCAGTTCGCGTCGTATATGGGCGCCGTCGGTGTTGATGAGTATGCGCTGTCGGAGGATCTTTGCGGCTTGTTCGACGATAATGGACACAACGACGAGCAGGACCAACATGGAGGCAATTTCAATGTCTATGGGGGAAGTAATACGCAGTTTGACTTGGGATATCGCGCCACAGGTCACGATGCACCACCATAAAGGAGGCCTTCCGATTGCATATCACGTTGGCAGGGACTCTTTGCTTACAGAGTGTTACATAGGGGTTTGGGCTGGCTTTTTTTCTTTTTGCTGAATACCTTACCTGGATAATCGGTCTGCCGAACACAGGCTGGGTTTGAGGACCGGTCAACTGAGGCGATGGTCGTCTGGCCGGCGCGTCGACAGCGTACCTGTATGCATGCTATTTAGCAACAAGCATCAACAGCAGGTAGCCCAGTCAGCCGCATTGGGATCCAAGCATTGGATTCCGTATAATCGCGTGAACCCGTCACCACATCACAAGTACTTGGATGACAAGTGGCCATGTTGAGCAGTGAAAGTGCCAGCTTCAGTACGACGCAATCGTACTGAGGTGTCATCCTTTGGTGAAGCTAACGGAAGCACGACGACGATGGCCCGTGCACGGATTATGTAATATATGCGTCACGTGCTCGAAGTGGGGTGCTGGCGGGCCTGGCATCAACGACGTCTTGCAAGCTCTGTCACCAGCCGCATCTTGAAGCACTTTCGTCGCTCGTTTGAACTCACACAACATGGCGTAAAACTCCCAGACAACTGGGGAGGCTGAGCTACTGGACGCGCTCTGCATGCTCATGCAATTTTTTTCCAACATGGCCCAAGGGCTGCCGGCCATTTGGGCGGCTCTCTGCAGGTTCAGATGAGCCCGTCATCCCCTCATCGGCTGCGGTTTGTATCCCCTCTCCTATTCATTGCACTCTGTTCTGTCCTCTCCCAAGTTGGATTTTCAACTTCCTACATCATTTCCCTATCCATCTGTGCGACTTTCGAGATGTTACCCGTTGTTTCGGGCTTCCTTTTCCTCAGCCAAACACCATCAGCGGCATCTGGCTGGCCTTGACTTTCGGTGCTGCCTCCTCAAACAGCATACCGGGCATTTGTCGGCAGCCGTAATTGGCCCCACATCTTCCCGATTGGTGTTTTGTCAGAGCAGTGGAGTGGCTCGCTTAGCGTCATTCGAAAAACAGCAGTTGAGGGAAACAACAATCAGCAGCAAGCTGCTCCTGCTGCTGCTGCACGCACCTTCCATCGATCGACCTGGCAGCCTTCCGAATTTTCGACTCGCCAAACTCCAAAACTCCACAACACGTCGACGACACTTGCACCACCGCGACAAACACCTCATACGCAAAGATCGCTCATCGCAGCCAAACTCTTATCGTCGCGTTATCAACACGTTTCCAACATCTGCCAGACTTCGCCGTCGCATTTTACTCCGGTAGACCCTGAAATAGCCCCGCGCACCTCCGACATCATCAGCAATGGCCGGCGGAAAGGGAAAGTCTTCTGGTGGCAAGAGCTCAGGAGGGAAGACGTCAGCCGCCGACGGTCCCAAGAAGCAGCAGAGCCACTCTGCTCGCGCTGGTCTCCAGGTATGCGAACATGTGATTTTTCTTCGTGATTATCTGCTGTTCCTTTCGCGCCGCATCAACCAAAAGCCAACATCATAACACCGCGAGCGCGTCCCTTCCCTCCACTCGAAAGGAGAAGACGATATGACTACCATACCTTTTGAATCGCTACACGACGGACAACATTCTACGCGCCTTAACGCAGAATCATTGCGCGCGCGGCGTGGCATCAGTTACACCAAAGACGCGTCCACGCAAAGTTCACGACCCCGCCCTTCACCACTGTGGTTGATAGTTCGAACCACCCACGTGCTGCGCTTTGCAGAGATCGTCATCACATTTGAAACTTCTGTACACCGATACTGACGTGCTTATCCGTACTAGTTCCCATGTGGTCGTGTCAAGCGTTTCCTCAAGCAGAACACCCAGAACAAGATGCGCGTCGGCGCCAAGGCAGCAGTCTATGTCACCGCCGTCCTGGAGTATCTCACTGCTGAGGTCCTCGAGCTTGCTGGCGTATGTTTATTCTCTTCCCAATGCCACCTCGCCCCACAATCACCAGGCACCGTCAGCCTGCCTGCACTTGTAACATCAGCTGACATGCTTTATGACAGAACGCCGCCAAGGACCTGAAGGTCAAGCGCATCACCCCCAGGCACCTTCAACTCGCCATCCGCGGTGACGAGGAGCTGGACACCTTGATTCGCGCGACGATTGCCTTCGGTGGTGTGCTGCCCCACATCAACCGAGCCCTCCTCCTCAAGGTCGAACAGAAGAAGAAGAGCAAGGCAGCAGAGGCTTAAGGGAAAGAGGGGGAAACCAAGTTCTCTCGGGTCTCAACTGTTTCTACGGAGCTATTCTGTCTGCCCACCGGTGGTATCGAGTACCAGGGTCCGAATCTGTCTTTCTTTTCCTTTTGGGCGATTCTATGCGATGCGATGCGGATGCGTCCCGCTGGGTTTGAGTCTTGAATGTCCTGAGCCGGCCTCATCTGGAAGGTCACGCGTCTCTAGTTGCAGTCTCGTATATTGGGACTGCGCCGCGAGCTTCCGAGCCCGTGCCGCGACACACATGGCCAAGCTTGCTGGGATGTCAGGGGTTGGGCGTTACTGTCTTGGGCGATGTGAATGTCAGAGATGAGTGATTCACGACTTCGAAACTCAGGTCATGCTCGCGGTCTCACTGGTCTCTGGCCTGGATATATGTACAACAACCTCTTTTGTGCGGGATTGCTTGGGCGAGATATCTTTTGTTGGTTGTGGGAACGGCATAGGGTTAGCTAGATGCAGCAATAAGATACTGTGGCGGATTTCAACTTATGTTCCTTCATGAGCCATCGATGTTTGTGTCATTGATCATCTTACGTTTGGGTATATCGTACTGTACGTGTCAAGAACTGGTATCCGCCCTTAAGTATTCACAGCTTGCCATGAGCTACCATTATACACATCTCTTTCGTCATATGCATCTTTGTTATTATTGTTGACTCTGACAACCACTGTAGGCTCTTCCTCCATGGTTCCACCCATCTACCTCTGATATCACTCTGTTCATTCTTGCCAGTCATCAGACCAAACTAGTCATTCTCTCTGCTTCGACCTCTCACACAACCGTCATACCCCAACCTCACCGCATCGCTAGATTCTTCCGCTTGCAGAGCTTCACCCCAGACGAATCGAAGGCACGTAGCATATGATTCGTCACATGAGCCATTCCATGACTCTGATGATTCGCTCCAAGGACATGATGATGATGGACTCTGGATTGGCCCTTCTCCTCGTTGGATTGCTCAGTCGCCGCCACTGCAAATGATCTCTTCCTCCTTGAGAGCCTAAACGTACACTCTGCTCTTGATCATGCATCATTAGAGTCCGGGGACGATACAGGATCAGAGAATATCTCAAAGGATTGATCGTCCGTCCCGACCGGAGAGAGAGAATTGGACGAGGGAATGGGACCAGCTTCAGCCGCTTCACTCTCTTTCGCTGCGTAGATGGCGTGACCACATTCATTCGGATAGTCGCAATGCAAAGAGCAGTCATGCTCTCCGCGGAGGTACATCTCCTCCTTTCGTTTGAGGACCTCGGCTTGGGTTTCCGGGACTCGAGGGAACCAGCGCTTGGGGAACCTGGTGCCTCCGCGGTAGTACTCTTTCGGCTTCCACGTCAGGTACGCCTCCTTCTCCAGCTCTTTCCTTCGTGGTCCCTTGCTCGCATCTTGGCGTCCTGCTTGGGCTTCTTCTCCTCGAGCCTGCTCATCTTCTTGTCGCCTCGCATTAAGTCTGGTGATTATGGTCATCCGCCTCCAGCTACCCCACGCAGCCCACCCTTCAAAGTCGAACTCGGAGTTGCAAGATCCGAATTTCTTATTGTTCCGCAGCTGGCGTCGGGCTTGTTGGCGCAGGCGAGGACTTGTCAGTGCGTCGGTGCTGCTGTGCTTCTTCGTCTGGCAGAATACGTGGGAGCAGTGCAGGCATCGCCGGGTACACGACAAGCGATACCATGTGCGGCACTTGTGACACTGCCAGCGCCACGGTGTCGTGGGGGACGGAAGAGGCCACTGTGAAGACATGCTGCTGGGGGGTCGGTGCTGGCGTAACTTGTAAGGCTTCTGGAAAAGAGGAATTGCCCTGCCCGGTCGCTTGGTTTGTCTCTCTTATTTTGTAAACGTGACGGTCTCTCGCAACTTCAGAACGACCTTCTTGTCGATTCTCGAACGTCAGTTCCTGAATCAAAGGTTGATTTGAGCGATACCGCATGGACGTACCTGTATCTGAATGTGGTAGATTCTATTGAGAAACCTATGAATAAGCGGTAAAGACTGGATGACTGGGTGCGCTCCAGGGGCATCCCAAGCAACTTATTGTAGGTCCGGAGTCATTGTACATACAACCGTATGACAATTGTAAGATAGGTATCATGAATCCATTGTAAGTTATACGCAAGATAAAGACGAGTGAGAGATCACCCTGATACAAAATTAACCCATCGCACTGATACAAATCGGTTCTTTCTGGACGTGAAGGAACAACATCTCATGGCGAAGCAACTAGACAGACGAAAATAGAATGCTGATTGATTACTCCTTTGTCTGGCCACGGTTTCTTCAGCACTGTACCTCGCCTTGTAGGGCCACGGTGAAAGGGAATAAAGAATAACCGTACTTGATTTTCAGGAGGTGAGTAACTACAATGAACATCTGTGTCTCTTGACCTAGGCAAGCCTCGTGTCGCACCTCTTGATGTTTGACAGACAACCAATTAAGCTCTGGGAGTGTCATTCTGACTTCAGGCTTCCGTTGCACTAGGTCAAGTCCTAGGATTTGACTAGTCCTAGTGCTTCAGGAATGGCAAGATTGCCCTGATGTAGTCCTCATAGCCATCAATGAAAGGAACGTGGCCTGCCTTCGGAATAATGACCAACTCAACCTTCTCATTCTTTCCAGCGGCATCGAACCCCTTCTGCACCTGATCCCGCATCTGTGCCATCTTCACAGGCAAATCGGCATCTCTCTCCCCAACCACCAGTTTCACGTGCTCGACACACTCTGCCAGTCGGCCTACCAGTGGCCTGATGTCAAACGTATCCGACTTCAGCGCGGCGATACAGGTCTCGAAGCCATCGGCACTGGTCGTTTGCATCAGTTTCCTTACACGGGTCGCCTCGTCTGCGTTGGCCGCAGTCCACTCAGCACCAAACCAGCGCTCCATTGTCTCATCGACGGTCTTGGCCATCGTTCCAGCCGTTCGTGCCGCAGCCACACGGGGTCCGAAGGCATCGGGCTCTCCAGCATTGGAAGGAGAGCAGGCAATAGTGTCACAGATGAGCAGGTTCCGGATCATGCCTGGATGACGGACGGCGAAGACAACGCCTAGCGCAGCACCCATGGAAACACCGATCCAGGCGTGCAAGCTGGGAGTCAGAGTGCTGGGACTGTTGACGCCGGCGAACCATTGAGTGATGTCTGGGCTCCTCAGGAGGGTGTAGACGTCGTCGGCAAGCGAGTCAAAGGTGGTGGAAGACAGATCCGATGACACACCTGACTGTCCATGGCCGGGGTGATCGTAGAGGATGACACGGAAACCCTCGTCATGGAGGACCGAGACGACGCGATCCCAGAAACCGTACTGGGCACAGAGTGAGTTGGAGAGGAGGATGGTGGGTCGGTCTGGCTCGGTCTTGTAGGTGAATTCGTACGAGAGGGGCCGGCCCGAAGGAAGTTTGAAGATCTCCATGTTTGCGGTACGGAACGACACTAACGACAACAAAGACTAAGCTCGCTAGAATTGCAAAGTAGAAGTTGGTAAGGCGGACTCGTCAGTTGGAGACTGGAGGCGCCTTGGGAACGAACTGTGGGGTTGAAACAAGGTGGAGGTGGGGTATCGGGACATATCAGAAAGGGAAAGAACAACGGCCAGCTCTCACCAAAACGGATATGCCTTCATACTGCAGTTTACCTTATGTGCTCATCTCCAGCTCTTTGCGCACAACTGATATGTACACAGGACATATAGTACAACAGGGTCTGGGTTGGCGCACGTTGTTATCAACCCTGAGTGTAGGCGTACCCGGGCGCATCAGCAACCGTGGGCAAGATCACAGCAAACCAGGGCATTCTCTTGGCACCAAGTTTCTCTGGAGACTGGATTCTGACGCTTGATGCTATCTAGGCCGCCTCGCCAGCGATCCCGGATGCCTCATCCGCACCGGCAGAACTTTCGCCAGCGTCTTCGGCCGGGAGATTGACGGCAACGACCATTGGGTCCACTTTTGCCCAAAAGCGCTGATTCAGATTGGCGGTGTCGAACTCATCCATGGCACTGCCCCTCATCTCCACGGCCGGGGTCATGACAACCTCGACAGGCATGCCCTCGTACTCGGCGCGCCTCCAGTATCCATGCTGCACAATCTCGAAAAGGGTCATGGGCGGCATCTTTCCCCCCGCATCAAGGCTCCCGTTGAAAGGGAATCCAATGGGTTCCCATCTGAGTGTGAGCTTGGCTCGGTTGCACAGGAGAATCAAATCAAGCCACTCGACACCTTCTTGCAGCAAGACCCAGTTGTTTTCTGTGATATCATGGACAGGCCAGTCCATCAGGTGGCCCAGCTCAGCCGTGATGACCTTGAAGGCATGCCGTTTCGGAAGCGATCCGATAGTCTTGGTCGACTCAAGAGCGAGCTGCGCGAATAGGGACCTCCAGAGTTGGTACCTGACGGTCCACGCACCCTTCTCCCTGGTGTCAAGCTCTACCGCGGAGCGCAGACATTAGCAGGCATGATTCGTAGCCCAACTAAATGAAACCGAATCGGGGTGTTGGGACTCACCTTGGAGGATGCTCATGGACTGCCCAAGTAGATTCCAGATGGCCATCTTGTCTCCCATTCCTTGCCATTTTTCGGAAGGCTCTGCCGAGAAGATGTTGTCATCGAGGATGTGCCACAACCACGCCTGGAAGAGAGCGCAACGGCCTCGGTCGCTCTTGATGAGATGCTCGGCATTAGGTGCCCAGGACTTGAGTTTCTTCTGTTCCTCCGGCGTCAGCTGCTCCCAGGTTGTGGTGAATCGACCTGCGAGGTGACCAATTCTTATGGAAATGTCGTGATAACACCCGTACAAGGACGTATGGGTGTATTCAGCAGGGGTGGCTACGGCATGGGCAAAAGTCCGGACGTTCGCCGACATCTGATCAAGGTCCGCCTCGTCATCGGTGCTTAACCCCATCAGGCCACGCTGGTCCAGGCATACCTTGTCGATCACTTGCTGCAGGATGGCGTCGTTCAGGTCGGCCTCGCCCGGTATGGCCAGATCTTGCGGATGATTTCTCGCCGAGGCCGAGAGGTTGTCCTCCAATGGCAAGGGACCGGATGGCGAGGGGCCGCCCGGCGGCTGGTGTGAAAGAGACTCCCGAGGAACTTGCTGTGTGGGCGTTGCGGGCTCTCCTCCAGGAAGACCCTCTTGGCCGTCGTCCACCTTGCCACTCTCGCGGCGCTTTGCGGAACTCCGAGTGCAAACCATGTTGGCTTGGAGTAAAAATGATGGCAGACTGTGGAATCGTGGAGTATCACCTACTTGAAGGAAGAACTGGTTAAAAAGGGTCGTGGCAGGCTGGATTGCCCAGTGGACTTTCTCCCCTCATATAACAATCGCATGGGTGCGTACCTTCTTGCTGTTGTTCGCACCAAGGCAGTTAGTTAGGTTATTGCCAAGGCCGTTCGTTTATCGCTCGCCTTGTCAGACATGCCAACAGGCCCTCCCTGAATGAAATGCGTGTCTGCAGTAGCGGTGAAAGATGAAAGGTGACAGATGAAAGGCGTGATGCGATACGCCGCCAACTCCTGTCACAAGGAGGTGTGGAACCACCTGGGGGGTGTATGGCTCGACACAAAGGAATAAGTCCTGGCAGAAGATGAATGAGTTTCCGGATGTAGTCATCCAAGGCTCGTGACCAGGCAGCAAACATCCATCCTAGGCTTTTCTTTGAGGATTTCAATTCGTACCTCCAAAGGCGAAACAGGACAATTCAAAAGAATTCATCACCAACATCACATGGTCCGTCGGACAGATACATTGCATTCATTAGGTTAGGTGGTTGGCGTCTCAGCCCTCACCCCCGACAGTTGATGGCTGCTGTGAGACCCACAGGCACGAAACAGGTACCGGCAATAGGTTAGAACGAGATGACAACAGTTGATAGCTGCTGTGAAACCCACAGGCGACGAAACGGGTACCGACAGCAGAGCACATGGATATGAGAAAGCCACCACTTTACGAGCCTCCGCTTTGGTGAAAGTCCCCCGGGCCCTGGCAGGATCGATGACGGTAACTGAGATGACCATCTCAGCCCTCATACACCCCAGCCTTTGTTGAGGGTTTGGTGATACATGCTGACCAGCTGTACTACGGGGCAATGAGGCTGAAAGCGGACAGAAGGTCAGTCAATGACTCAATCCTACAAGTCAGCAGGTTAGTCAATACTCAAATGCCTAGGACAAGTATGCGACTGGAGGCTACTGTGGTGACGGCTGCGAGGCAGTCCCGATCTTTGGGGGTAATTATTGGGTGCGAGCCTGGTTAATCAGGCCGGCAGTCAGAAAGCGACAGGCAGTTGTGCTTGTCCGAAGCCTAGAGTCCCAGCACCGGCAGTACGTGTCATATAGCAACATGCGCAAAGTCATCATCAAGGCTCCAAACACGGTCCACACGATACCGTATACTTAAGCTAATCAGCCGCTCTGCACCTCACACTCTCCCATTCCCATTCTTCCAGTTCCTCCAAGGGCGTCTACCACAAAACAGTCCTTTGGAACTCACAGCGGCGTGCTTTGCACCTAACCCTCCGGCCTCAACCAGTTGCCATGCCGCTTCAGCTACAGGAGCCCCAGCATGAAATTGCTGTCGGGGTCGACATCGGTGCAATGTAAGTTGTCTTGTTGAAGACCTGAATTTCCTCATAACAGCCTTGATGACATTTGATCAGGTACACAAAAGTATCATACATCTTGCCTTCATCTGAGGACACGCAATCTTTTTTCTTCAGGGTCCCTATTAGTCTTCGGGGTTCTTCGGTGGTCCCCACGGCCTTGCTCTACAACAACCAAGGCATCCCCTTGGGCTGGGGCTATGATGCCATCCCTGGAGCGCAACAACTTCGCTTCTTCAAGTACTCCCTACTCCCGGAGGACCACTGGCACCCCGAGGCAAAGCAGTGGTATGCCCTTGCACAGTCCGTACAAGTCAGAACACAGCTCCAGAAGACGGCAGTTGATGTAATGGTTGATTACATTAACCAGCTCTGGAGTGTGTGCGGGCCTTATATCAGGTCCTCGCATTTACCTCGACACGGCCAGCAGAGCCTTGCGCTGATCGTTGGCTTTCCCCCGGGCTGGCCAGAGGATGCGTTTCAACAGGCCTTGCGAAATTCCGTTCTGGTCAACTCCAGGTGTGAACGGGTGCTCATCACCGAGGCTGACGCAGCCATGGAGTTTGTCCTCAGCAAGGTTGCAGATGGCACCATGCGGTCCATGCGGAACATTGACCTGAAGGTTGGACGATTTCCCTTCTATTGTGTTTCTCCACGCCGTCACCCTGTATATACGCAGAGCGCTAATAGTCACTAAAGATCGGTGAAAACATCATTGTGGCTGACTGCGGCAGCGTCACTGTCGTGAGTCAATCCCGGATTTTGTTCGACCGGCATCTTTGCCAGTCCACGCTAACGACGTGCGAAGGACACGGTCTGCGGTACCATCACTTCTACGAACGGTGATCTCGGCTACCACCGCATCACGGACGCTACCAGTGAGCTCTGCGGAGCCGAGATCATAACAGACAGCTTCATCAAGATGCTAAGGCTTAGGGCTGGAGAATTGCTCACGGATCCGGCCGTCCTGGCGCCCTAGTTCTGGAAGGAAGCGGTCCAAGAATGGGAGACGAACATCATGCCTAAATTTTCCCCTGAACGCCGTGAACCTTGGACATTCCCTTTGCCGAAGGCCTCGCTCCAGGCCTTGAAGCCGGGCGCCTTACAGACGCATTCGCTTTGGCTTGAGGACGGAGTACTTCCGCTCCACAGGTGCGTGATTCCCAGTGATGATTGCCAACTCTACTAGTCTCTGACAGCCGGAAACTGCTGTAGCGCGGAGGTTTGCTCCATCTTTCACCCTGCGGTCAAAAAGATCACCAGCCTAGTTCAGGACCATGCCCAAGTCGCCCGCGACCAAACGGGGAGAAGTCCGAAGGTAGCGCGACCCTCTTTTCCTATACTCTTGGTTTTGTGATTATTGACCTTGGTTCCGGCTTGCAGTATGTCTTCTTTACCGGAGGACTTTCTCGCAACCAATATCTTTGTTCCAAACTTCACGCCAGCATCAAGGACATTTCGGTTGTCTTTCTGCCGTCTACGCTGCAGTAAGTGGCGGCACCTACGCTTCCTTGGTCCTGCCAAATCTCATGGGCTAATGGTGCAATTGCATTTGATCAGATCGCAGGCCGTGGCAAATGGAGCGGCCATTCGAGCCATGAAGAACTCGCGGGCCCTGCCCGTCGCCGCCGAGGGTGACTTCGGTATCGAAGTGGACGGCAACGTAGTCCTCCTGGTTAACAAGGTACGTTGCAGTCGCCTCCTGGTTTCCAGGCGCCTGATGCTTTAACTTGAACACGACTGACGAATGCGATACAACGCGCAGGGGGAATGCATGAGGGCCGGGATGCGGAAGCGTCTTTTACTCCCGTGGAAAGTCATCCAGCCTTCTTACACTGGTGGTGATGGGGTAGTTCAGCTGCGCATATCTCGCATCGAGCATGTTGCGCAGGTGCTCCGCATTGTCAAGTGGCGGCCCAGACAGCCTGTGACATCCGATGACATCGTGCACATAGAGATGTTCTGGGGCGCCAATAGTGTCGAGGTCGTGGAGTGGGCTTTCTGGCACAATGGACTACAACAGTCAGGCGCTCCTAATGTCTCGGAGGAGCGCCCTGGCGCTTAGCAGCCACAGGTGTCACCGTTTCCTTTGTTCGCCAACGCGGCTAGTTTAGCATTGTTTCCTTCATTCGTGGTTTAGGTGATACGGGTTGCACGGAATAGAAGTTCTTAAGCTTTTAGATGTTTTGTCTTTTTATCTAAGATACATACTAGTTAGTTAGAGTATTAAGAAGTTAGATATATAATAGCTTAACTACTATATCTATACCTTAAGGAACGAAAGGTTATTTAACTCTTTCCTCTTCCTTATATAAGGAGAATCTTAGTAGAATATCTTTAAAGTTAAAGATAAAAAAGTAAAGAATTCGTTTTTTTCGTAAATTTCTTAATATTCGCTTTTCTTTACTACTTTTTACTTTATATAAGTTTTATTTATATTATTCTTTTCTTTTAGTTTAACGTAAAATAGTTTTATATAATAAAGTACTTCTTTAAATAATATAATATTAAGCTTTAAAGCGATTTAATATTAAACTTTACTAATCTTTTTTATAAAGTTATTACTTTAAATACTTTTTCGAATAATATAATATTAAACTTTAAATAACGTAGTAATTTAAAGAAATTAGTAACTTTACTTATAAAGTTTTTACTTTAAATATTTCTTTAAATATTATAATATTAAACTTCGAAGTAATTTAATTTAACGTTAAATTTTATTAATTTTCTTCGAAAAATTATAATTTTAAGTACTTTTTTAAATATTATAACGTTAAACTTTAAAGTAATTTAATTTAATATTAAATTTTACTAATTTTCTTTAAAAAAGTATAACTTTAAGTACTTCTTCGAATATTATAATATCGAATTTCGAAACGATTTAATTTAATATTAAGCTTTACTAATTTTCTTTAAAGGATTACGACTTCGAATATTTCTTTAAACGTTATAATATCGAACTTTGAAGCGATTTAATTTAATATTAAACTTTATTAATTTTCTTTAGAGAATTATAATTTCGAATACTTCTTTAAATATTATAACGTTAAACTTTAAAGTAATTTAATTTAACGTTAAACTTTATTAATTTTACTTATAAAATTACTATTTTAAGTACTTTTTCGACTTTAACTACTTTTTTTTATCTTTTATTTATTCGAAAATTTTAATTTCTTCTTTACTTCTATATTATTTAAATGTAATAATAGTATAAATTACGTAAAATTAAAGTATTTTAAGAAATTATTTATATAAATAATTTTATTTAAAAAAGTATATAATTATTTTATACTAATTATTAATCTTTTACAATTTATAATTAATTTAAGTAATATTTAAAAGAACTTTATATTTTAAATTAACTAAGAGTTAGAATACTTATAAAGTTATACTTAAGATATAATATTAAAAAAACTAATTAGTCGAGTTTTAAATATATATATATATAAGTTATTAATAAGTAAAGATACTAAGTTTTAAATTTTAATAACTTTAGAAAAATACTTATTATTACTTAACTTTTTAAAATTATTATAATATCGTATATTAATCTAACTATAGCTACTTTATATATTAAGATATAATTCTAAGTTATCTTAAATTTAATCGAATAAGATATATTAAATAATTTCTAATATAAAAGAACTATTTTATATAAAAAAGATAAAGTTAATATTTTAGTAAAGCTTTAGTTTCTAAATATTAATATCGATATTTATTATAAGTATAGCTTTACTAATTTTCCTTATAGAATTACTACTTTGAATACTTTCTCGAATAATATAATATTAAACTTCGAATAATATAATAATTTAAAGAAGTTAGTAACTTTATTTATAAAGTTTTTATTTTAAATACTTCTTTAAATATTATAATATTAAACTTTAAAATAATTTAATTCGATATCGAACTTTATTAACTTTTCTTATATAATTACGATTTCGAATATTTCTTCGAACAATATAACGTCGAGTTTTGATTAATATTAAACTTTATTAACTTTCTTCGTAAAATTACTACTTCGAATACTTTCTCGATTTCGATTATTTCTTCGAATAATATAATATCGAACTTTAGTTAACATCGAACTTTATTAACTTTCCTTATAAAATTATTACTTCGAATACTTCTTCGAATATTATAATATTAAGCTTCGATTATCGTTAAGCTTTATTAACTTTCTTTATAATATTACTACTTTAAGCTTTTCTTTAACTTTGATTACTTCTTTAAATAATATAATATCGAATTCTAAATCGATTTAATATCGAATTTTACTAATTTTCCTTATAAAATTACTATTTCGAATATTTCTTTAAACGTTATAATGTCGAACTTCGGTTATTATTAAGCTTTACTAATTTTCTTTATAAGATTTTTACCTCGAATATTTCTTTAACTAATATAAATAAATTCTAAATAATATAGCGATTTAAAAGAATTAGTAATTTTACTTCTAAGATTACTACTTCGAGTATTTCTTCGAACGTTATAATTTAAAGAGATTAGTAATTTTACTTATAAGATTATTACTTCGAGTATTTTTTCGACTTTTATAACGTTAAGCTTTAAAGTAATTTAATATCGAGTTTTACTAATTTTTCTTATAAAGTTACTACTTTAAGTACTTCTTTAACTAGCTTCTAACGAATAGATAAATTATTAGTTAAAATACTAAGTTTAGTAGTCTAAGATAAGGAAATTTAGTTATTATAGTTCTTTTTAATAATTATTTATTAAAAGGTAAAATATATTATTATTTAAACTTTATTTAGACTTCGAAGTTTTATTAATATATATACTAATATTAAGAAAATAAAAGTTCTTTTATTTACCCTTTCTAAACTACTATAATATTAAACTTAGTAGTAACTTAAAAAGTTTTATAACTTTACTTATAATATTATTAGTAAATTTCTTTCGTTATACTTTATTTAGTATAAAGTTAACTTATTACTTAATTTTTTTATTGCTTTTTATAACGCTTTTTAGAACGATATAACGTTAAGCTTTGTATAAAGTAGCAACTTTAAACCTTTAAACGATAACTTTAGAAACTTTAAGTAGAATTAAGCGAAATTTATATAATTATATATATTTAAAAGTCTTATTAAAGTTCTTATTATATATATATTATTTATATTAAACAATAGCTATTAGTAATAAGTAACCTTTTTATACTTTACTATACTATAAGATCGATAGTTATATAGAGTAGTAGAAGAGTTCTAAATATACTTTAATAAAATCTCGTTAGATTCTAGCTTACTCTAAAGGATAAGCTACTTTAATAACCTTAGGAAATCGTATAAATTATATTAATAAAGTCTCTAAGTCTTTATTTAGCTTTAGTTTATAAAGTTTTAATAAAAAAGTTATTTTTATATATATTATATATACTTATAGCTATATATTAATAAATCGATAGTAGTAGTAAATACTAAGTAAGTAACTTATTATTTTAAAGTATTTAAATATAAATTAAGTATAATATTAAGTAATAAGATTCTTTCGGAGACTAATTTAGTATTTAATAAGTACTCTTTATTAAAAGTTAATATCGAATATTAGTTAAAAAATATTAATCCTTCTTTCTAATTTTACTAAACTCTTAAGTACTTAACGTAATATAAATAAGTTATAAAGAACTATTATAGATTATCTATTACTATATTTTCTTCTTTGAATAATTTAAGCGAATTAATTTAATTACTTTTTAAATATTTTATTTCTAAATAAAGTAAAGATAATTTATTATATAAGTTATATCTTAAAGCTAAGTTCGCGTATCGTAATAGTTAAACGTCGACGAAAACGATATCGTCTTTATTATCCTTTATATCTAAGAATAGCCTTTTAATCTTTATATCTACGTTACTATTTAACGTAGTTACTTTTATAAAATTAGATTTGTCTTTATTAATTATCGAATTAATATCGTTTCTAATACTTTAGATCTTAATTTTACTAATTTTCTAAAAATCTATTAGTTTCTTAAATATAATATTAAAGTTATATAGAATTTTTAAATTTCTAAACGAAAAAGTTAATAGTATCTTAAGTTAGCAATTATCGCTTACTATTTTATATTTACGAATATCGTTCTACTACTAAGGTTTATTATTAATAACGATATTAAATAACTTCTTTTTATAAATCGATACATATTTAATTAACTTATTTACTAAGTTACTAATAATAATTTTATAAATTTAAATAAGTTTCTTTTAACTTATTTAGTTAGTATAGCTTATTACTTACTCTTTTTCTATATTCGGCGAATACTTAATATTAGTAAAAATAATATAGTTCGTAGCTTATATATTTAAATTTATACCTACTATTTACGTTGTAGTATATATAACTATTTACTCTTAGTAGTAACTCTTTATAAAATTATTAAGAATAGTTTATTTATTTTAAATATTTTTATTTATATAAAAGTATTTGAATTTATTATTTAAAATATAATATTCTACTATCTTAGCTACGGTAAGTTATTATAAAAATACGATAACGTTATTTCTTATCTTATAGTATTCGTAGAGGATCTTTATTAGAACGCATTACTTTTCGAATTACTAACGTTTTAAGCGTTAGAGAAAGGTTACGTTTAAAGTCGAACCTTTAAGTTTAGCGTATAAAGATTTCGTTTTTTTAAATATAACTTCGTCGAATAATATAAAGTATACTAAGAATAGTCTTAAATTATAATTCGTTTATATTATAAAAGTAGCTTACTTAGTTGTTTTATAATTAGCTAAATAAGACTAGTACTTTTTAAGTTATATTTCTATTATTAGAACGATAATCTCTACTTTACGAATTAAAGGTAAATTAAAGATATCTTTCCTCTTCTTATTAATAAATAGCTTAATAATATCTTATAACATATTAAGATATAGTATTACGTCTTCTTTATCTTATATATTTACGCTTAAGTATATACTAGCTTATATAAACGTTATACAGTCTCGTTTAAAAATCTTAAGTAATTTTAGATTATATTAACCTTTCGTCGCTTATAATACTAAGTTATATATATCGTTTACGTCGTTCGCTAATAATATACTAATTAGTCTAATTTAGAAGAGTATAGATATTTTATCTAATAATTAGTAGATATTAGTATAGTATCTTTTAGCTTTATAGATTTTGTTTATAATAACGATAGTCGTTACGTTGAATAGTAAATCCTAAACGCTTTTTAAATACTTTTTTCTTATTATTATACTTTAGTAAAGTTTATAGCTTATAATTAAAACGCTTACGCTAATAGTCTAATATTAAATAAACTCGTTTTAAGACTTTAAGAATAACTTTTAACGTAAAACGAAGATCTTTTTAAAATAAGTTAAATAATCTACGTATCGAATTATAAGCGATAAGAATTTCATAAACTTAGCTTCTTAATTCTCGACTATAGCTCTTAGGTATAGTACTAATATATATAATTACGTAAACTTCAGCGAGAAAAAGCTCTTAATACTAGGTTTATAAGTTATAAATCGTAAGATAATAAGAAACTCGATAGTTTAGATAGTTTTCTCAAGTTTTATATCTATTATAGCAAAGAGGTTAAACGTTGGAAAATCGTAGCAAACTTATCTTATATTGTAGAACCTATAGCTAAAGAGTAAAAAGAGGAAGGCGCGAAAGTAAAAAACGCGCGTATAGAAGATAAGGTCCTAGCCTTAAGTACACGAGCTACCTAAGGTTACGTAATCCGTTACGTACTATACTACTATACTAGCTACTTTAGTCCCTTCGCACCTAGCCTTTTAGCTAGCCTTATAGCCTATACTACTAACTATAATACTACTTCCTTCGTATAGAAGACTCGTCTCGAATCTTGAAATTTATTATAGTAATGTTTTAACGTCTAATTACGTCCCTTAGAGTCTAATTCCGTCGCGAGGTATCTATTCTTATCTAAGTATATATTGCTATAATACGCGTATATTTTATAAAAAGTAAAAAATTCGTTTATTAAAGTAAGTTTAGGTTTGAATTATATATCTCGGAATTGCTTTCTAAGTAGAGTAGGAATACTCTTAGGTTTCTACCTACTAATTGAGCTACGGGACTTAACTTCGTAACCTTTTTAATTAGCTTCTCTATAGTTAGTAACTATTTATTTTACAAAGTAATATATATCTCCTCGTAGAGTTACCTTATTGTATTTAATTAATTAGAATTGTCTTTAATTAACGCTATTAATTGCCTTTAATCTATTACTTCTTATTATACTTAGTCCTTATTCGTATACTTCGCTGTTATAACGCTAGCTTATTATTATTATTGTAAGGCTTTAGGAATTTATTTTTCTCTATAGCCTTAGCTTAGGCCTTTAGTCTCGTTAAAAGTCTCGCTTATTTTAAATATTTAGCGTAGAATACTTTCAACGTAGTAGTAGTATTATAGAAATTTTCGGTATTATACTATATTAGATTTAAGTCTTAGCCCTTTTATTCGACTTAGTATTATAACTTATATTAGTATAAGTGTAACGCTACTACTTAGTCGATTTCCTATTTTTCTTCGTTATCTTAGATAACTTCGCTATCGAAGTTCTCGGTAGCTTATCTAAGTAGTAGGTTATTAGGGTACTTATATAGCCGATTAATATTAAAAGTATCGCTAGCTTACTAATTCGGGAGTACTTCGAGCTTATAAAAGTTGCTTTTACGCTTTAAGATTTTAAAATGCTACTTAGTTATAAGAAAGTCGAGTTTGTTACTTAGCCTCTAAGTAGACTAGGCCTTCTTAAGGATAAAGATACGATCGCTAGTATTGAAATTAGGCTTCTTATAGTATTTATTTACTTATTAGGCTATCTTCTACTATACTTGTAGTATATAATCCTTAGCGAATTCTATATAATCGTATATAGTCTTCGCTTATTATTAAGCTTTCTTTTACGAAACTTTATCGGTAAATGTTTCCTAAGCCTTAAATCAATTGTCTTAGTTGTATTATAGTAGTATAGAGAACTTACGTAATACTTCGTAAAGCGATAATCCTCCTAAGGACTCGTATAGTATAGTTGCTTATACGTAGTTTATCGCTAGTATCGCTTTAGACTAATTGTCTTAATAATAGTTAACGTACGGCTAAAGACGCTAGTCGTAGTAGGCGTTTATAATCTCGGCTTAGCTAGTAGTTTATAAATAGCCGGAATTTGCTAATTTCTAATTAATTTTAAGGATATAAGCGAACTCGTATATAAACTTAAAGATAAACTATAGTCTATAATCGCTTACTACGCCCCTAAGGAAGCTATATACTTAGTATAAACCTTCGTAGTATATTTGTGTAGTATTAGTAACTATTGTAATATTTCGGTATAGTATAGTTTATAAAGCTTTACTAAGCTAGTCGATAATTACTAGTACGTTATTAAATCCGTTACGGTCCTTAGGTATCTTCTTGAAATTTACTATAAAGTCTTACTATATCTAGTCTAAGATAAGTAGTAGTTAGAGTAAGCTAAAAGTTTTACTTCGAAGCTTCTTCGTTATAAGGTAAGTCTAGTAATTCGCTAAATACTAATCGACGGAGTTAAGTAACGTAGGCTACTAGTAACGAGACGCTACTAGCGCTTTAATCTTATTTCGTCTTAGGTATATTAACGTAATAGGTTTATAAATCTCTCTAATTATATAAGTACGTAGATTCCCTATAACAGAGGCGACGAAGCGACTATGGAAAAGTATATATTTATCGTTAAGTAGAGTAAAGTCGTTGTCGTTATTATTCCGAGCTTTCTCTTAATAACTATTAAGCTCGACGTCGTATTAGTTAGCGCTTAGTAGTTCGTTAGTAAGTATAATAGCCTTAGCTATATTTCGGCTAGTAAACTATACTTCGTCGTAGTTTAGAACTATAACTTTAATACTATTTACTATTACCCGTTTAACGAGTATAAATATTCGTATAATTTTCTAAGCCTCTTTCTTTTCTTTTTAGGTATATAGTTCTTCCGACTTATATAATAGCGTATCGGCTAGCTTATTTTGTCGCCTTAGGCGATAAATTAGCTCGAACTAATATTATACTATTAGCTTAGCTTATTTAGCTTAACGGCTATTAAGTAGGCGTTTAATATTAAAGTACTCTAACGCTTCGTAGTCGGTTAAGATAGTAAAAGGCTATAGTAAACCGATCAACTTAGCCTATTAATATTATAAGGCTTATATTATAGCTATAAGCTCTTTATCGTAAATAAGGTAATTATATTTAGCTTTTTATATAGTTTTAGAGAAGAATATTATTAGATGCTAGTCTTTCTCGCTTCGGCGCTACTATTATAATATATTAACTACTACTTCGTCGAACGTATTTATTTCTAATTGTATCTCTACGTTAGAATCGTAGAAGAAATAGCGTAGGATCGGAGCTATTAATAGCTAACGTTTAAGTTCGTCGAATATAATCTCGTAATCTAATAATTATTTGTAAAGTATATCTTTCTTAGTTAAATAGTTTAAAAGTATCGCTATTCGGTTATATTCGTAAACGAATTTATAGTAAAAGTTGTAGAAGCTTAGGAATAATTATACTCCTTTTACTAAAGTTAGGCGAGCTTAATTTTCTATCGCTAAGATCTTTTCGAAGTCTACGATAATATCGTTAATACTAATAATAAAGCTTAGGAATCGAGTCTTTATAACGTTGAATTTATACTTCTTAATATTAGCTTAGAGTTTAGTATCCTTTAAACGTTAAAGGACCTTCTATACGTATTCTTCGTAATCTTCTAAGTTTTCTAAGAAAATTAAAATATCGTCGACGTAGGTAAAATAAAAGTTATTTAAATATCCTATTAAAGTATTATTAATAAACTATTGAAACGTAGCTAAGCTATTCGTTAAGCTAAAGAGTAGAACCTTATATTTATAAGTACTATAATATATATAAAATATAGTTAGTTCCTTATCTTTTAGCTTTATCTTAATATAGTTAAAAGCTTATTATATATTAAGTTTTATAAATATCTTTACCTTTACGATATAAGATAAAGTTTTATCGATAAGTAGTAATAAATAATAGTTTTTCTTCGATAAAACGTTTAACTTTTAGTAATCGATATAAAAGCGTAAACTTCTATTAGATTTAGTAACGAATAAAACTAAAGTAGCTTATAAGACGTAATTAGCGTCGATAAACCTTTTACTAAAGTTCTTAACGATATATTTTTAGTATACTTCTAACTTATAAATAGATATCTTATATAATAAGTTATACCTAAGGTCTTTTAAACGAGCTTCTTCTTTAAAATCGATCTTATAATCTACGCTTCGCTAATATAGTAGGAGTACGTTAGACTATACTTTACTAAAAATGTCGTAGTAGTTAGTATAAGTAGAAAGGATAGTAATATATATTTTTCGCTTAAGGTTTTCTTCGTTGTCTTTTAAACCCTTAGTAGCTTATTATTACTTAGTTTAAATGAAGCGATTTATCTCTTAAATACTATAACGTAGATACTTTCGTTATTAGCTAATTTAGTAGCTTTTTTAAATACTTTTACGTCGAAGGTATTTATTTCGATATATATTAGTTTTAAGATAATACGCTTTTTTTAATCTTATAAGACTACTACTTTTTCTAGTTTAGTAATTCGCTATTTAATAACGTAATTATTACGTCTTCGCTTATCTTCTTTCGATATTAATTTCTTTCGGTAGAGTATATCTACTTCGTAATTTAGATAATATAGTAGTTCGTTAACGAAGTTTATCTTAATTTCGAAAGGCAAAAGGAAAAGTAGTAAGTTATTTAGAAATAAAAGACATTATTTGTTATAATTCATAAGAATATTTAAATTTATAAAGAAACGTTAGCTAAAGATAATATCGTATACTATATTTAAAACTACTAGAACTTAGTTAAGTAGTAGCCTTCTTTGTACTTATAGATAAGCCTTTAATATTATACGTAAGTATTAATTCGTTTTACTTAAGTATTCTCTTACGAGAAGAGGTTCTAAGTTATTATACACTTTTACTAGTAAGTATTTTATAATCTTTTAAGCGAATATTATATTTACGAAGATATCGCTATTTACTTTTATATTAATAAAAGTATTATATATAATTAAAGAAAGTCTATTAAAAACTATTTAGCTAGTAATAAGGAATTATTTACTACTTATATATCTTCGGATGAGTTTTATACTATACGTTTCTATTATCGATATATTTCTTAAGTAGAAGTCAACTTCTCTTAGAGTTACTAGTTTTTCGACGAGTCTAAGCTAATCTCGACGACTCGCTTGTTTACTAAGATAGCGGCTATAGCTATTAGTATAGGATAATTATTCGCTATATCGTTACCGAAATAGTAGTTAAAGGCTACGATAATACGTATATTATTACGAGGAGCTAAGGGTATAGTATCTTTATCGAAATAATTATAGCTAATATATCTTAGCTTCTTATAAACGAAGTATAAGTTCTTAGAGATTAAGCGGTTTAACTCGGTACTCGTAAGGCGTAGGCGATTAGCAAGTATTCGTTGATTAGTAGTATTAGTTATACTTCTTCCGCGTTAAGCGTTTCTACTTGTATTATTTTATCGGCTATTATTTTAGTTATTATTATTTATAATACCGGTCGTTATAATATTAGCTATCTTCGTACAACGCTTCGAATTTATAATAGTATTATCGATCTCGGCGGCGTAGTAAGTGTATTCTTTAAAGGTAATAGTTAAATCTAAGTACTTAGTAGTATATTAGATTTGTAAAGTTGTAGTTAAGCGGCGTTTAAACTTCTTCTTCTATTTAACTTTAGGTTTACGATATTCGCTAGCTAAGTAGACGAAATCGTTCTTAAAGTTGCGAAACGATATTCTAAACTTTATTAGAAGCTCGTTAAACTTAGTTAAGGCATTTTCCTTTAAATTAAAGTTATAATATACCTCCTATAGATAGTTTAAAAGCTAATCTAAAGTCGTAATACGGTTAAAGTAATTAGAAAGTATATAAAGATTTAGATTATTCGTAATAACGCTTCTTAATCGTAACGTAATATAAGTACGTTAAGTATTATCGTTAACAAAGTAGTTAACGTTAATAAAGAGCTTATCTTAAAGAGTAATCTACTAAACTTCGAAGGTAATCTTATCAACGGCGGTATCGCTTATAAAGATCTAGATATTAGGCTATTTAGCGCTTCGCTTTCCTAAGGTAGTACTTCTAATAATATAGCTACGGTTAGAGAATTTAGTTCCTTCGTAGCGACTACGTTCTTAGAGAAGTTCGGCGCGAAGCTTAGTAATAATAGCCGACTCGAATTAAATAGGTTCTTTATACTCTATTAGTTCGATAATACGAGCGTTCTTCTTAGTTAAAAGTTTCTTTTATTTATTATATTAGATTTTTATCTTTAAGAGTTTCTCGTTAGTATCTTCTACTTATATTAGGAGTTCGTTAATCTAATCTTAGGTGTAGGTAATTAGCTTCTCGATTCGGCTAATATACTCTTCTAGTTTATATATATAAGTGTTAAACGTAGATGCCTAATTAGTTATATTAAATAATAAAGCGTTTAAGTCCTTCGTTATTTTATAAGCTTTAATTATCTATTAGTCTTAAGCTATAATTATAAAAGTACATAGTTTAAATTCGTAGAATAAGGCTTCGACGTCGATATTTACTAAGTAAGTAAAATCTTTAACGGTTATTAGTAGCGACGCGTTTAAAAATATAGCTTTACCTTGTATAGTTATAAGTTAGAAAAGGATATATACTTCGTCCTTCTAATTACCGTAATAAGCGATAAGGTTAATTTTAGCGAATATATTATTAAAGATATCGTTAGAGTTTATATCGTAGATATAGCTATCTACTTCCTTTAGTATTTACTTAAAACGCTTAAAAGTAAACTCGTTATCGTTAAGTTTACCGAAGTCGCTTATTATAGTATCGAAGTTATCGTAGCTTAGTATCTAGTCGTAGAAAAGTTCGAAGAAGTTAGCCTTTAGCGTAGTCGAACGTTAATAGTACTTCGTATCGAAAGTAATATCTTCTTTAAGAAAATAAGCTATATCTTTAGGCTAAAATACTACCTTAGCGGTAGCGGTAGCGTTAGTAACTTCCTTTTCTTTTAATAATAGTACTATCTTTAGAGATAATTTTGTATATAATCTTAGTAATATAAATCGTATATTTCGTATTACGTTTCGATAAAGATTAATTTAGTTTAAGTTTCGAGTACTTATAATAGTCGTACTATAAGGATTAAACGTAATATAATATATCTTTTAAAAAGCTTCGCTAAATAAGTTTAAATAAGCTATAAATTATATTATACTAAGAAGGTTAAACGTTAGAAAATCGTAATAAATCTATCTTATATTGTAAAATCTATAGCTAAAGAGTAAAAAGAGAAAGGTACGAAAGTAAAAAACGTACGTATAAAAGATAAAGTCTTAGCTTTAGGTGTACAAGCTACCTAAGGTTACGTAATTCGTTATATGCTATACTATTACACTAGCTACTTTAGTCTCTTCGCACTTAGCCTTTTAGCTAGCCTTATAGCTTATACTACTAATCGTAATAATATTGTAAAATAAAAGTATACTTAACTTTTAATTTACGATATACTTTTAAAGAAACTAAACGCTAACTTATTAGTATTTCTATAACGTTTTATAAAGTATCTTAAGCAAATATATACCTACTTCTTTTATATAGTATAAGTTAATCTTTTTTACTTAACTAAATAAATTAAGCTTTAAGATAATATAATTAATATTATCTACGCCTTTAAATAGTAAATCTTAGTCGTTTTATTTAAAATTTACTTCTTTTATCTTAATATTACGATTATCGTCTAAAGTTAAGTTATTAGTATTATCTTCGTCTAAAGATAACTCGAGATCGACTAAGTTATTAGCGTTTAAACTAAGTACTATAAGAAGTAGTTATAATAAAAGAATCTTATTATTACTAAAGCTTTCGTCGTTAATACTATTTAAAGAGCTAATATTAAATATTAATTTATTTAACTCGCTAAAGTTATTAAAATCTTCTACGTAATTTTATATATTATATCGCGTTAACTAAGTCGTTTATAATACAAAAAGGGTTTAGTATAAAGTCTAGTCGTAAATCTACTATTTTATCTTATTAATAGAAAAGTTTCAAATAACTTTATACGAGAATATTTCGGTTAAGTATATACGTATTAAAGTATCGAGTAAAAAGAAACTATTAGTATACGCTATTTCAAACTCTTTAGAAAATAAAGAACTTAAAAGTTTATTTATAATAATAAGCTTTAAGTTCTTTATAAAATATTACTCTTCCGTTTTATATAGTAGCTACTTTAATTTGTACGTTATTATTTCGTATACTTCGCTATTATATCTTATCTCTTCGTATTCTATTATTAAAGAAAGCTTTTTATTTTAAATCTAATCGAAAGCTTTAGCTTTTAAAATATTAAATCTCTTATTTAACTAAACTTTAATTAACTAATACTTTACTTCTTTTATATTAACCTTTACTATTATCGTAGTTTTATCGATTTTCCTATTTTTAAGTATAAGCGACGCTAATCGAAGTAGAAGTTTATCTTTTTTTCTTTCTTTTTCGCTTACTTACTTATTACTAAAGACTAGGAATAGAAATATTTAAGTACTTAGTTTAAAATAGTAAAAGTTTTTACTTTAAGATTAAAACGATAATAAAAGCTTCGAAGAAATTAAACGCTTTTTAATGTTTAAAAAAGTTTAATTAAAAAAAGCAAAATAATTAACGAAAACGCGAAATTAAGTATAAGAAAACTATAATATATTAAATATAAATAAAAAAGGTTAACTATATATAAAAAGATTAGTTACTATAAGTATAATAAGTTATAATAAACGAAATCGTAAAGATAAAAAATTTCGTAAAAATAAAAAGATTTAAATTTCTTTTAAATTAATAATAGAAAGTATAACACTTCTATATAAGCTCTTAAGCTTACGATTTAACTTTTATAATTTATTTTTTTACTATCGAATTAGCTAACGTAGTAAGTTTCTTTTCCTTTTTAGCCTAATACTACTTAACTATTATAATCGACTTTTATAATATATTTTTAACGTTTAAACTAATTTATTAAATCTTAAAGACGATATTAATTATTATAATTATTAGTACGTAGTATATTATTTTTAAGTATAACGTCTTTTTCGTATTATTACGTCTTAAGGTAGTAATTTATATTTTAATCTTTAACGATTAATAAAATTTCTACGTATCTTATAATAATAATATATAACTAAGCTTAATTTTTAAAGAAACTTAGTAGTAGTTCTTTATCTTAAGCTAAAGAGTTGTAGAAAATAAATAATAAGCTATATTTAAAAAGGCTATATACGAATAAAATTTCGCTAACTATTATTTAATATACTTCGTTAATAAAAATATAATAAGCTACTTTTATAAAATTCTTTATATATAGACTTTTACTATAGTAGGTAGTTAAGATAATAATATCGTAGTATTAGATAAAGTCTAATATAACGTCTTATAAAGCCTTTAAGTGTTACTCTTATATAGATTCTTTATTTTTATTAACTTTAAGAAATCGTCGTTAAAGAGTATTAGTTATAAACAGTTGAACTTATTAAGAAATACCGTTTAGATTATAATATATTTAACTAATCTAAATCTTAAGAGAATTACTTATGTTCTAATATACTTTATTATCGAAAGGTATATCGATATATTAGATATATATATTATAGTTTAAAAGTCATTATAAAACTTACTTTTCTATTTAGATTTTAAACACTTAAAGTATTATAAATACTTTATTTAAATACGCTTTAGTAAAGATTTAATTAACTATTTCGTTAAGCTTTAAAGTTATAATATAAGTTAAACTACAAAGGTTTCCTTTTAAGCTTTACGTAGTTTATATTAATACGTATAATACGTTAAACTTTATTTTATTTACTTCTCTTAAACTATTTACTAAAAGCTATTTTGAAAGATAGCGTCGAAGTACCTTTAAGTCCCTACGAGCTTATTAGTTAAGAAATAAACAACGTAAACCTTTAACTTAAATAGCTTCGTATCGGCTAAGTATATTAACGTAGAAAAAGTTAGTTATAGTTAAACTTACGAATATACTTCGAATTATTTAAACGATAACTTCTTATGTTAGTAAAAGTATAAGTATAAAATTAGTATCAATTATAACTAGCTTTACTAATATAAGAAGCTTTAAAGTTACTTCGAAGTATAATTTATATAACGTATTAAAATATTATATAATATTAAATAACAAGTAAAATAGAAATACTAATATATTATTTACTTTTATTAAAGTAACTAAGAGTTAAAAGTCGCTAAAATAGTATATAACTCGACGAGTAAACTAAAGTAACGTTAACTTTTAAAGATAAAGATTATCGACGTTTATAAATACAAACGTTATATTTTTAAAGATATTTTTATTACCTTTAACTTTAATAAAAAAAGCTAGAAATAAGTTAAAAGTATTAGTTTCTACTCTTATAATATAAGTAAAATAGAAATTAAATAGTTAGCTTAAATATATTACGTTTTTATTTAACGATAGAAATACTTCGTAGAATATCTTTTATTTACTTATGAGGAACGATATTTATATTGTATAACGTTAGCTAAACTTAATATATAAAGTAAGCTTATCGTCGGCGACTTTTCTAATAAAGTTAATTTCGTATTCGAATAGATTTAATTTCTAAATATCTTTCGTAATATTAAAAGACTCGAATATCTTTATAAAGGAGTATATAATAGTTATATTATCGTATTTTTTTTATTAAATTATACTTAGAATTTTTAAAAGTCTTTTAGAATAATTCTTTTATTCGCTTTAATAAAGTAATATTATAAATATATTAATAAAGTATTTAATATCTTACTATTTCTTATAAAAGTCGAAAAGTTAGTAGAAAAATCTTTAAATACTATTTTAAAGGAAAATAAGTTAATTAAACTTATATAATATATTTATTAGAAGCTTTATAAAAGTTAAAGAATACTACGAATTTATTAGTAATATTTAGAGTATTTAGCTAAGCGTTACGTAAGTAAAGGCAGCCTTTTTAGAGTATAATAGAATACATAGTTAAGTAAATACTTACACTTATTTTCGCATAGTAACCTTTATTCTAGCTTCGAAACTACACTTCGTATATATAAACTTAGAACTTATTAATAGTTTTACCGAACGAGTTACAACCGTAAACCTTAAAACAGCTTATAAACTATAGTTACGTAAGCTCGCTACTTTAAAGAAATAAGTATAAATAGCTACGTACCGATTAATTCTACTACTTCTATTAATTACCCGAACTAACTACTATAAACTAATATAAGACTTACTATATAATTGATTTAACTACCTTCGTCAATTACGTTTAACCGATTACAAAGACTACTATACTCGCTAAGTAACCCTAGGACTCCTTATAATCTAATAACCTTAAAAACTACTAGTAAGTAGCACTCTTTGTATCGAAGCTATTGCGAAGCTAACCCTCCAATTAGAACTATAGCTACGATAAACCGCTCTACTATCGAACCGAGCGAGGTCTTAGTACTTATACGTAAGTAAGAAGCTATACCTTTCTTTATTTACCTCCCTAAACTAATCGGAGCAATTAACGAGATAGCTACGATCGAGTTATTAATTAAAGTATTCGACGTAATCGCTTAAAACGATAAGAAACGGCGGAAAGAGATAAAAGGATACGCAACTTAGCTTCGTAGCCTAGTTAAGAGGGATTAGGCCGAGTTAAGTATCGTAGAGCGAAGCTTTTAAGTAAAGGTTATACTTATATTAGAGGCTGTATTAGAGCTAAAGAAGAAGAGTTAAAAGACTTACCTTTATTAATACTAAGTCGAAGTTGTTATAGGAAAATATAATCGGCTCGGTCGATGTTTTTACTACTATTAATTAGTTTTAGATTATAATAATTAAATTAGTTCCGTTTCTATAGTAAATACTATAGTAAGAGATAGTAGTTTAACGTCGAACCCTACGACGATTTATTAGTAATATTATTTATATAAATACTTTAGTATATTTGGAAAATCGCTTTAGTAAAGATATATAGTTTAGAGGTAGAAAAGATAATATTAAAAGTCTACGTTATAAAGAATCGATAAAGAATCTAATTATTTAGATAACTATATTTATTAATATTAAATATTTAAGTTATATTAATATTATTACGAACTTCGAGTAATTATAAGTATCTTAAGATAATAAGTAGTAGCTTACTTACTAAGGTTTTAAATTCGAATCTTACGAAATACGATTCGATATCTTTTACTATTATATAAAGAATTAGCTAATTATTATACTTAAGATATTTGTAATAAATATTAATATCGTTATTTAAGAATCGAAGTTTTATTAAAATATTAGCTTTATCTCTTTTATATAAAGTAGTTCCTCTATATTAGAAACTACTTAGTATATTTTATTCTATTAAATTTAAAATAACTTAAAACTTTATCTTAATATATAAAGTAGCTATAGTTATATTAATATATAATATTGTAGCGATTTTAAAAAGTTAAGTAGCGACGAATATTTCTCTAAGATTACTAAAATTTAGAAATTAGTATCCTTATACATCGATAGCTTATATATATCTATTTAAAACTCGACTAGTTAATTTCTTTAATATTATATCTTAAGTATAATCTTATAAGTATTTTAACTCTTAGTTAATTTAGAACGTAAAGCTTTTTTAAATATTACTTAAGTTAATTATAAGTTGTAAAAGATTAATAACTAGTATAAAGTAACTATATACCTTCTTAAATAAAATTATCTATATAAATAACCTTTTAAAGTACTTTGATTTTACGTAACTTATACTATTACTACGTTTAAATAATATAAGAGTAAAGAAGAAGTTAAAGTTTTCGAGTAAGCGAAGAATAATAGTTAATAAGTCTTAATAAACGATAATATTCTTCGATATATTAAAAGGTAAAAATAAAAAAGTCGATAAAATATATTATTAGTTTACTTAGTAGAAAATCGTTAATAATACTAAGCTTAGAAAATATTTGTAAGTATTAGTAAAGAGTAATAAGTAAAAAGCGAAGAAAATAAAAGAAAAGATTAGAAGTAATAAAAATAAATTAAGTTTTTCTTTAAATAACTTTTAAAATAATAAAATAAAGAAAGTAATAAGCTTTATTATATATAGTTAACTTAAGTAGTAACTTTAAGATTAACGAATTACTTACTACTTAATATTATAGTTGAAAAAGAAATACATTAATTTTAAAACTAAAATAATTAAAAAAAGCTAATAATAAAAGATATAAAGTAAAAGAATTTATTTAATTATAATTCTTCTATAGCTTAATAAGAAAGAAGTATAAAAAGAGAAAAGTTTAAGAAATTATATCGATAAATAAATTAAAAAGTAGTATATTTCTAAGTTAATAAAAGAGAAAAATAACTATTTACTAGCTATTTATAATTAAAGTAGTAATAAAACGAAAAAAAGGTAAAAAGAAATATACGTTTAAAAGTATAAAGTAATTAAGAAACTATTATTCTACTTTTAACTTAATTTAAAAACGTTTAATAAAAGTAAAATTCTTTTAGTAAAATCGTTATATTTATAAGTAAATAAAAAGTTCTTTTAGAAAAAGTACTTATACATTATTTAATATAGTAGTAAGAGTTTAGCTACAACTATAGTAGAAGCTACGTAGTAATATTTAAGAATATTAAAATTAAGTAAAACTAGTATTTCGTAAGTATTAAACTAAAAAGACTTTAAAAGAAAAAAAAACGATAACGAGAAATAATATACGAAAAGGTAAATAAGTACTTACTTTATTTAATTCTACGTAGTTCGTAAGCAAAACTATAAAGTTACTATTACTTATTAGAGAAGTTTATAATTTAAATTAAGAAAAAATACAAATTGATAAATATTTAATACTTTTCTAGTCTAATAAAACTAATAGTAAATAAATAAAATGTAGAAGGTATAGTCTTTACAATTATATCTTTTTATTTCTAAAGGTACTTTAAAGAATTTCTAAAGGTATTTTAAAAAACTTAAAAGAAATCGTTATATATAAATATAAAGTACTTATAAATTATCTAACTTAAGTTAAAAGAATATAATAAGGAAAGTATAAAAGATAGTAAGAAAAATATAAAAGATTAAAATTAAGCTTTAGTAAGTATTAAACTATAGCGAAAGAAAATTATATATAAGCCTTTAACTTAAAATAAGTATATAAATACTTTTAAACTAAAGGAAACGAATTACTAGTAGCTTACTTATAAGAAAGCTCGTAGTTAGAAATAAAGAAAGTATAAACGATTAATTTGAAAGCAAATAATATAAAAAAGCTATAAAGAGTATAACGTATATAATAAAATACTTGCTAAACTTTTAAATTAATAATATTGCTAAAAAGAGTATTTATAAATAATATTAGTTAAAATCTAATACTAAAAGTAACTTAAGTAAATTAATTAAAAGTTTCTTAGTAAGTAGTTATTATTATAACTAGTAACTTATATAAAAGAGTTTAAATAGTAGAAAAAGCTAAAGATAAAAGAAAACGTATTATTTAACAAAGCTTATAGTTTTAAAGTAAATTTAACTACTTACTTATTTAAAAGAAAGATAGTATTTATATATAAAGAAGTTGTATTTTCTAAGATTTTAGAAAAGTATAAAAGATTTCAAAACTAGTTATTCGTAAGCGATTAAAATAAAAAGCTTACTTAAATTTAATTTTAATTATATATTAAAACTAAAACTATACTTTATATAAGTATTTGTTAAAGCTAACCTTTTTATACTAATTAAACTTTAAATCTTACCTTTTTATATATATCGAAGTAAACTTAAAGTTAGTTTAAATATTAAACTTAAATTTTTATTTTACTAATCTTAACTAATACTAAAGTAATCTTAACAATTTTAACTACTAAGGTAAATTGTTATTTTTCTAATTTTTAAAACTTTTCGCTTTTAACGTTTATATATTAACTTATTCGTTTACTACGTAAGTAAAAGTTTCGACTTAGGATTTTTATAACAAAGGTACTACAAACTTCTTCTTTTATATAATATTTTACTTTTCTTTTTTCAAATAATCGATTATTTAAATATATTTATAAAATAGTATTATCTTTTAAATATAGTAGCGTTACTTACGATAATAATAGTATAGAAAAGTTATAAAAGGTACTTTACTACTTTAGTACAATTATTATTAGTAATAAAGGAATTAGCTAAATAAATATTATATCTCTTTTAACTTAATTAAAGTTTTCTTTAATTCTTAATAATTACTTTAGTTAAATAGGTTTCTAGTTACACTACTCTCTTAGCGTAAGCTTTAACGTCGACGTTAACTTTATATTTAACTAGTTTTCGTATATTAGTCTAAGATAAACCTTAAGTTAACCTTTTAACTATAATAATACTAAATACAAAGTACTTGAAACGTTAAACGTTATACAATTATATAATTCGTTAGAAATAACAACTTTACTAAAGTTTTTAATTATTCTTCGCTAAACTTAATTAGAGATTTTAGTTTAATTAATACGGAAATTAGTAAATAAGCGAAGCCTTTTTCTATAAACTAGTATCTCTTATATCTTATAATACTCGTTTAAGAGTAAAAAAGCTTAGATATTTATAAATTCGCCGCTATTTATACTAAATACGTTAATATTAAATATTAAGCTTCCTTAATCTTCTTATATCTTAGTAATAGCGTTATTACTTATTACTATATACTTTAAAAGAGAAGTAGACTAGTATTATTTAGAGTATTTAGCTAAGCGTTATATAAGTAAAGGTAGCCTTTTTAAAGTATAATAGAATATATAGTTAAGTAGATACTTATACTTATTTTCGTATAGTAACCTTTATCTTAGCTTCGAAACTATACTTTGTATACGTAAACTTAGAACTTATTAATAGCTTTACTAAACGAGTTATAATCGTAAATCTTAAAATAGCTTATATAGCTACGTAAGTTTGCTACTTTAAAGAGATAAGTATAAATAGCTACGTGTAAACTTACCTACTAGCTAGTTAAGTCTCTTATATAAGTTTTCTTATCTTTGTATCTTTAAGCGATTAATTCTACTACTTCTATTAATCGCTTAAACTAACTACTATAAACTAGTTTACTTACTTACTAGTTAAGACTCTTTTATATATATAAGACTTGCTACGCTTTACACTTCTAAGTGATTTATTTAACTACTTTTGTTAATTATATTTAATTAGTTACAAAGACTACGCTAAGTAACTTTAGGACTTTTTATAATTTAATAACTTTAAAAACTACTAGCAAGTAGTACTTTTATCGAAGCTATTGCGAAGCTAACCCTTCGATTAGAATTATAACTACGATAAACCGCTTTATGCGTAAGGTTAAAGTCTTTATCCTTAAATATAAGTAGGATTAGGTAACTATTTTAATCTACTTCTTTAAGCTAGCCGAAGCGTTTAACGAAAAAGTTACCTTCGAGCTACTAATTAAGGCGCTCGAAGCGATTATTAGTAATAATAAGAAGCGAGTAAAAGAGATAAATAGATACGTAGCTAAGCTTAAGAGCTTAGTTAAGAAGAATTATACTAAGATAAATACCTTAAAGAGAAAGTACTATATAAAAGCTATATAAAAGTTAAAAGACGAGTTAAAGTCGAAGAAGAAAAGTTAAAAGACTTATACTAAGAATATTATTTATACCGTTACCTTTATTAGTACTAAGTCGAAGTTATCGTAGAAAGGTATAGTTAGCTTAGTTAGTATTTTTGCTACTAGATACGCTTAGTCTAAGAGGTTTGTCTTTTGCTAGTTAATTATAAAAAAGGAAAGAAGTTATTAATTAATTCTAAATTATAATAATTAAATTAGTTTCGTTTCTATAGTAAATACTATAGTAGAAGATAATAGTTTAACGTTAAATACCTACGATAGTAGACTAGTATTATACTTTTGTAAAGAACTCCGCTATACGAGTCTACTCGACTAGGTAGGAGGTACGATAAGGGTTAGATGTAGTAGTAGTATACGACTATATATTAAGGTTCTAGTATACTACTCAACTTATTCTTAAAGAGGGAAGAGGACGAGAATAAGAGAGCAGGTAAACTAGATTCCCTGAAATACGGAGTAGCTCTATTACCTCGTACCGAGCCTATATCGGCCAAGTACTAAGGCTGGGCCGCGCCAACTACTAGTCTTAACGACTATCCTACTATTAATCCTTCGTTACAATTATCTCCCCCTTATATATAGCTATCCTTAGCTACAATTAGATTCCTCAATTCCTTATAGTCTTACCTAGGGTTTATCGCTATTACTTACCTAGTACGATAACGTTTTAGCTAGCTCTTAAATTAGCGGAATTACCGAGTCTTCTAGCTAAGCGGAGCTAGGACTCAACTAATTATTCCAACTAGTTATAGTAACGTTAGAGTCCTAATAGGACTTCGCTTCGGGGTAGGTACGCTTTCCCTTTATATAATAATCGTATTTTATCGGCGGTGAAGGCTTAGTATATAAGCTACTTGGATTAGAATAAAACTAGAATTCTAGGCGGTCTTTAACCTTCCTCTCTTTTCTTCCTTAGGCCTCTTACTACATTTATCCTACACCTTATATTAACTTTAGCTCGCTTATACTCTACTTCTAATACTCTTATCCTCCGTAAGCCGCTACTTTATTATATCTTCGTTAAAGATATAAGTCGATACCCTTTAAAAGTAAAACTATTCCGCCCCTACCTTAGATAAGAAGCGGCTCTTAGCGACTAAGCTATATTTATCTTCTAATTCGTATATAAGCTATATCTACTCCTTTACTCGTAACGGCTATCTTACCCTACTAGCCGACTATTTTAAATATAAACCTCCTATCCCATTTTATATTTAGGATATATAGACGAGTTAGAGTTGTTAATACTATTCTAGCAAATATTGTAATTAAGTAAGTAACTTCTCTCCCGTTAAATATCTAATCCGTAGGTAATTTAAGTTATACTAACTAGATATTATAAGTCCCTCTAAGTATAACCGGCAATTAGTACGCTCTTTACTAAACTAATAAACGAATCGCTCGTATATAAGAAACTAATTACCGCGATAAATACTACTTTCTCCGCTTATACCGTAATTAGATTAGTATTATATACTATTATTAGCTATATATATTCGCGTCGGTTTAAATATAGTATACGAAGAATTAGTAGATTTTAAACTCGAAGAGCTATAGTACTATTATTACCTCGGTAAGTAACTTTAATACATATATAATATTAGGATATTTTAAGTTAACTTAATATTAAATAAGGTACTTTCGTACAATATTACTAATATTATAATAAGCGTCTACTCTTATAGATAACCGTAGGCGGATAAGCTATAGCTACGAGTCTAATACGGAAGGATCTAGGGTATATAGTCTTTATAGTAAAAGAAAAACGATTCTAAGACGAGATATACTAAGTCGCTATTAACGGTTCAAAAGTAAATAATAATAGGGACTACGATATTTACGATCAAGCTTAGTAGTAAAAGGTATAGGAGAATTTCCCTTAGGATTTATTATACCCTTAAATAAATATCTCGCGGAAGTAATCCGAGGGCTAAATAATATTAGTACTTTTAACGTTTAAGTACTTTTTAATAATCTCTCCTTTGAAATAAAAGTCTCTCTTTATAAATAAGAGTCTCTATTCTATATATTCAAAGCTATTATACCTAATTTAACGGTAGTTCCGACCCTAATTAGATATACTATCCTATAGCTTTAAGTCTTCTAAGGTCGACTTCGCTTCCTTTTAAGTACTAGAATATCTTTAGCATTAGATTTAATAGTTAGGAGTCGTATTCGGTTCAATATCTTAGTAGTAGCCTTCTTATACTTAGCTATCGCCAACGGAGCCTATATATCGGCTTCGCTTACCTACTAATTGTACTTAGACGGCTAGCCTTCCTACTTTACTAAGAAGTATATTTCGCCGTCGATTCAACGCTTATTCTTAACCTCCTCTATAACTTAGAGATTATCGTCTTCTAACTTTAGTATTTATAAGTAGTCTTCGGGATAATCTCCTTTATAGATAGTCTACAACTCTAATAAGCTTACTAAGAACATATTATATAACCGGCTATATTACTTAAGTAGACTAAGACGATATACTTATATCCCAACTACGTTTAGTATACGAAAAAGCCCTATAAACTTAAGTACTAGCTTCTTATTCGATACCTTAAGCTTTAGGTTCTTAGTAAATAATCTTACTAAGCTTACTTTTAGGAACTATATCAATATATACCTTTTATTATAATATTCTACTTACTTTATAGTCGTTTAACACTACCGATCCTATAAATCTATCCTCAAAGCTTATAGTTTCTTAAAGCGGTCTATTACTACTAGTACTCCCCTTCGAGTAAGATCGTCCTCGATCCGGATACGTAGCTTTGGCGCGTAACCTATAAGCGCTTTATTCGGAGATATACCAATTATAGTATTCTAAGCGTTATTATACGCAAACTAAGCCGTTTTTAGGAGCGCGGCTTAAGTTAACTAGTAGAAGTTGGTAAACGAACGTAAATAGTACTTTAGAGTTTAGTTTATCTACTCCGTTTAGCTATCGGTTTAGGGGTAGAACGTTATTAAGAATCGTCGTTTAATATAGCTATAGTAATATAAATCGAACTAAAATTAACTCGTAAACACTAAACCCCTATTCGATACTATACCGTTCGGGGTACTAAACTATAATTCTACTTCGTTATAAAAGACTTTTGTAAAATCGGCCGAAGTAAAAGTAGTTGAGGTAGTTAAAAAAGTAATATACTTAGTATATCAATCTACGATAACTAATATTACGTCTACGATTCGACCTTAGTATTAGATTAGCTTAAGCCTAGTAATAAAGTCTATCGATAACTCTTAGAAAAAGCCTTAAGAGATTAGCAAAGAAACTAACTAGCTATATAGCTTATACTACTTCGCCATCGTTCCTTAGTAGATACTATACTATTATATATACTTACGAACGTCTATTCGAAGTTTTACCTAGTAGAATTTCCGTTGTAATAGCTTTATAGTATAAGTAATACCGAAGTATCCTACTAGTAAATCGTCGTAGTATAGTCTTAGAAACTCTTAGCAGAGTAACTCCGACTTTAAAATATATAGCCGACTTTTGTACTATAGTATTCCTTCTAAGCTAACCGACTAAGGCTTAGAAGCGTTCTTAGTCTTAGACGACTACGTCTCCGCCTTAATTCGCTACGTATCGGTATCTAATACTTATAGCTTTCGAATTAGAGTACGTAAATCCTCGGTAAGTTCCTCTTAAATCGCCTACTTAAAGATATAAGCGGCTATTACTTTAGCCCGTAGAATAAATTACTCTTATATAAACTTTAGGTTCTAATCTTACCTATTCTACTTATAATTTTAAACGTTTTTAGATTTATTATCTATAAATTCAAATATAGAGTTAAGATCGCTAAGGGAGTATATATCTCCTTCTAACTCCTTTTCGACCCTAATACGCGCCGAATCTTATTCCTAAGCGCTCTCTACTAGTATTTTCTACTATAGTAGCGTAAGTAGTTCAACTCGAAATAATATCTCTTACTCGTAATTAGGCTATTTCGACGGTATATCGGTAAAGTTTAACTTCCTTATACGATATTTAATTACAAATTCAAAAGGTACTAAATATATATATTATCAAACTTATCTTCCGTTTAATTTAATCTACTTTATAAAGGTTTATAAGTTGGAGTAATCCGAAAGTACTTCGACTACGAAACAACTACTTTCTAAGTAGTATCTCTAATATTTAAACGATTCTACTATAGCAAATAGCTCCTAATTTAGAGTACTATAATTGATCTCGGCTTTATAGAATTTCCTCGACTAAAACGCTACTAAATACTAAACGTTCTTCTCGTCGGATTACGATAAGATCCTAAATATCGTATATTAGGATACATTAGTCTCGATACATATATAAAGTTAAGGGTCGAAATACCTTAATAGAGGAATTTATTAGAAAGTAGCCTTAAAGGCCTAAAATACCTCTCTCTTAGTTACTCTTAAAATCACTAGTCTTAGCTTCTTTCTTTACTAGCTCCCTTTTATAAAAAACGTTAACGGAGTAACTACTCTAGAATAGCCTTCGATAAAGTAGTAATAGAAGTTATAGAACCCTAAGAACTACTATACTTCGTAATAACTCGTAGGTTTTAGCTACGATGTAATAGTATCGATCTACTTAAAATTTATAAATATTCCGTTATTAGATATAATATATCCTAAGAACTTTATATAATCTTAGAAGAAAGAGTATTTACTTAGGTTAACAAATAGTTTAACGCTACGAAGCTAATCAAAGACTTATCCGACGTATTTCATATACGAATTGTAGTCGTCGGAGTAAATTAAGATATCGTTAAAATAAGTAATATAGAAATCGTCTAATAGCCTACGTAAGTAGAGATAAATATAGTTTTAGAACGTAGCGGAAATATTAGTTAGTCCAAAAAGTATAACTAAGTACTTATAATAACCGTAACAAATATAGAACGCTATCTTCTACTTATCTTTTTCTTTTATACGGATATGGTAATATACTTCTTTAATATTAATCTTAGTAAAATATTTAGAGCCTTAGACTTAATCTAAAATCTCCGAAATCAATGGGAGTAGGTATCGGTTTTATACTATAACTTTATTAAGGCTACGGTAATCGATATAGAGTCGAAGTATACTATCTTTCTTTAATATAAACAAAATAAGGGACCTTATAAGGAACTTAGATAAGCCGATACGCCTACTTTATAAGTTCTCGTCTAAGTATTACTATAGTACCGCCAACTCTCTCTAAGAGAAAGGGTAGATAAGTCTATACGGAAGTTATTAACCTTCGAATAGGTTAATAGTATAATCGGTCTCCTTCGACTAAAGGAAGATAGATATACTCTTTGCCTTAAACATATCCTCCTATCCTTTTAATATAACGAGGAAACGTTCCGCCTCTAATACTACCTCTTCCTCGTTAACAAATAGTATTAGTTCTAAGGCAAAAACTACTACGAAGACTTTAGCCTAATTCTAAGCTACTCGACGGAATCTTCGTTCAGTTAAGATTTAAAATAAGATAGTATTATACTCGAACTACTATCGCTTCTACTATACTAACAAATAGATCCGAAGATCCTTTATAATAGTTATAAATAATAAGACTAGACTTCCTTCTAATTGGGCGTTCTAATCGATACCGATATAAAGTCGTATTACCCTTTTTATAAATCCTCGCGAGTTTATAAAAGTAAGCGGTACTTCTTATACTCTATAAGTAGTAATAGCTAAGCAATTAGTAGCTTCTATTATTAAAGCTAATATATTAGCTAATTAGAGGTAATACTCCTTAGCGAACTATATACTTACTAAGTTTACTTCGGCGCTACTATCGAGATCTATATACGTTTCGAATACGTAACGAATACAAACTTAGATAAGAATATAAAATTAGTACGTCGTACCTATTTAAGCCGTAGCGGGCAAAGTAGTAGGACTTACTTCCTTACCTTAGCTTTTAGGGACTTAGATCGTATCCGTTTCTTCGACGATTTAGACTAAGTTCTCCTAGTAGACTAGGTCTTCGTTAGCTCTAAATAGTTAAGAATAAAATAATCCTTACTACTATAGCGATAATAAGTACGTAGTTTACTATTAGGCTTTATAAAGTTACTAGCGAAGGATCCTTCCTAAGATATAGAAGAAGTACTTTAGCCTTAAGTTAAGCCCCAATAAATACCTCGGCCGTAGTTAGTCTCTCGTCCTCGAAACGTACCCTCGGTTCGAATACGCTTCGTTTCCTAGTAATCGCTACCGTTCCTTTTACTACGTTTAATACGGCGGAGGCTTATTTAGAATTTAAGCGCCTATCGTATTATAAAGGCTACTATTTCATCTCTAGTATAAGAGAAATCTACTACTATATCTTAAATATAGTCTCTTAAGTAAGGTTAAAGTTTTACTAAATAAGTATTAGCTTACTCTTTATCTAATCTCCGTTCGAAATAGTTTTCCAAAAAGTCCAAATAGGCGTCGAAAGCCTCGGGTATCTAATTTAAGCGTTGTTTCGTATCTTTAAGGGCATACGTAAAGTCGAAGAGTAAATTGTCTTTGTTATAAACTAGTAATAAAGTCTACTCCTCGAAGAACGCTTATAAACCATCGTCGAATCGAAAGTCTTTCTTAAACTCTTAATTTATAAGATAGTCTTACTAAGCTTAATAGGTAAAGTATATATAAATTAGTACTTCGAGGACCTATTTCTATTCTATTCTATACTTCTTCGAAGCCCTACGAAATCTTTACTTAAGACTACGAAGTTAATCTTACCGTTGTTAAAGAGTAATAGAAGTAATAAAGAAAGAGATATTCCAAATCTTTAGCTCCTTACTCTACTTAGAATCGAAGTCGGATTATACTATTCTTAAAGTTATATCGGAGAGCTCCTTAGCTACTTATACTATCTCTTTCTTTAAGCGTAGGTATTCCTTTATTCGGGCTAACTTAGCCTTCTCTTAAGTAAAGACTTCCTTAGTAGGAGTATCTAACTCCTCTTCCAAAGGTATTCTAAGCTCGATAATATCGACTTCGTCGCCCTTAATATTTAAGAGTTCCTTAATACAACCTATCGACTATCGTACTATCTAGCTCTCTACTTCGAGAAAGCTAAAGATAGCCTTTCCTTTGCCGTTCCTAACCCGTTTCGAGCCTAAAGCTATAGTAGCTTTTCTTATCGTATCTCCTAAGTAGTCGTAAGGAGAAGAATAAGAAATATAAAGAACTCCGCTATACGAGTCTACTTAACTAAATAGGAGGTATAATAAAAGTTAGATATAATAATAGTATACGATTATATATTAAGGTTCTAGTATACTACCCAACTTATTCTTAAAGAGAGAAGAGGATAGGAATAGGAAAATAGGTAGACTAAACTCTTTGAAATACGAAGTAGCTCTATTACCCTACACTAAGCCTACATCGGCTAAGTACTAGGGCTAGGCTACGCTAACTACTAGTCTTAGCGACTATCCTACTATTAATCCTTCGTTACAACTTTAGCTTTTCGAAATTTCGCCATTTAATATATTAAGTAGTACGAAACTACAATTTTCCTTATATTACTATTCGCCGATAATATACTAAACTACGAAAACTTAGTACTTTTTTAATTAATTGTAGAGCGTTATTAAGTAACTAGTATTAGATTATTAGAAGGTAATATTCTAAGATTAGAAATTAAAGTATTAGATTCTAAGTTTTAAGGAATAAGCGATAATATCGTATAATTTAACTTATAAAAAAAGATCGACTTTAACTAAGCTTTTATAATAAGTACAAATATTATATATAAGTATAAACTTTAACGTCGATATTAATCTTATATTTAACTAGTTTTTACGTACTAATTTAAGATAGATTTAAAGTTAGCTTTTTAGCTATAATAACGTCGAATATAAAGTCTTTAAGATACTAAACGTTATACGATTATATAATTCGTTATATTTAACAACTTTACTAAAGCTACTAATAATTCTTAGCTAAGACTAATATTATACTTTAGCTCTTCGAAATTTTGGCTTCTAAGATATTATATAGTACGAAAACGTAATCTTCTTCGTATTACTATTTACTAAGAATATACTAAATTACGAAAACTTAGCGTTTATTTAGTTAATCGTAGAGCGTTATTACTTTAAATTATTAATATAAAGCTCTTTATCGAGTTTTTTTTAACTTTTAAGTTACTTTTATAAATAATTATATTAGCTTAGTTTAAAATAAATTATATTAAGTAGTACTTTAAAGTTAAAGTTAACTACGATATTAGTAGAATAGTTTTTAATTTTAACTAAGCTAATAGTTATAATAGTAATAAAGTTATAATCTTAAGGTCTTAGAGTAGCTAATATAGAAAGAGGGTATAAGATTTAAATAAGCTCTTTTTATACTTAATAGTCTTTTCGTCTTATAGTAGTAAATAGTTTAAAATAGTTTCTCGATATTAGTTTAAGTAAAAGAAGTTTTCTTTATAAGTTTAATCTTAGTTTCCGATATTATTTTATAATATAATTCTTTATCTAATAGAGTTTTCTAGTTTCTTAATCTTATAATATTAATTTAATTAAATAATACTTAGTTCGCTTTCGCTATATAATCTTATCTATTTAATCTAATCTACTAAATCTTATTTATCCTTTTCTAGTCTTCTTTAAAGTATTTATATATTTCTCTTCGTTATTAGTATATCTATTTATAGTAGTAGTATTATCTTTTATCTAGTTTTCTTTTAATTAAATCTTTAGTTATCCTTTTAGTTAGTAAAAAAGTCGAGTAGTTCGTTATTAATAGTTCTCTAATCGTTTTGTTAAGATATTCGAAAAACCTTTTAAAGATATAATAAAGTCTTAGAAGCGTCTTTTATTAGTATTTCCTTAGCTAATTCCTTCGAGTTTTCTCTTAACGAATATAGTTACTATATCTTCTACTTTAACTTAACGTTTTATAACGTCTTATTATTAGCTATTTTATCTTATAAAGTAAGGTTAAGTTTTTAACTTTTATAAAGTTAAACTAATATTATAATACTTTTCTTTTAAGCTCTTCAATTTCTAATAAATATAGTTAAAGTTAGTTAAGTAAAACTAAATCTAATAGCACTTTACTAATATAATAAGTATAACGCGTAGTAAGTTAAACTTCTAAGCGTTATATATAAATTAGTAAATTTTACGAATATATAGTAATTCTTAGTCTAGTATTATTTTAAACTAACCCTTTAAGATATTTTCGTAATAAATAAAGATATTATATAAAAGCTATTTATTATTCTTATTTTACTATAATCGAAGTTAACGCTTAAAAGTCTTAACGAGTTTCTTATCGAATATTTCAACGCTTCTTAAATTACTTTACAACTTAGTAGACTACTACGCTAAATACTAGTCTATACTTACGACGAGTCTAACTATACTAAGTAGCTGAATTTCATTTTTATCTTAGTCTCTTTATATCGTAATATTAGTTAAGTACGTAATATCGTAGTTAATTACTATTATCTATAATCTTAGTTTATTCTAAAGGTAATTGTTTAATACTTCGTTCTTTTAATTAAATTTCTCTTAATATTATAAAATAACTTTATTCTTTAATATAATTATAATTTACTATTATATTAGTATCGTAATTAGGTTTTTATTCTAATATATTAAGACTAAGTTATTATTATTTAACTTAAAAAGGTTAAAGTATTTTCGAAACTTATTCGTTATTAAACTCTTTTATAATAATCTTCGAATCGTTTAAACGTTTTATATTACTTTTAAGTTATAGTCTTAAGATTACGATTTATTAACTTATTAGTTTTTTCTTTATTCCTTTACTATTTATTTTCGATATAATATTATTTCGGTTAATAATTTAAACGATTTTCTTTAAAACTAAGTTGTAACTTATTAATTTATTCTTTAAAGTTTAATTAAATAATTTATAAGCTATAATTTAAAATAAATTTAAAATTATTTAAAAATTTAAGTTAAAATATAATATCGATATTTATAAATATATAACTTCGAATAAACTAAACTAATATTTCGTATATTTTTTAATATTAATACTTTTTAGTATTTATATAATTCTTTTATATTTTAACTATAGTCTTAACTTTGCTTTTTATAATAGTAAACTCTTAACTAAGTTTAAAACTTTAAATAATCGTTTATTAGTAAAATCGTTCGAACTATTATTATATAAAGTATTAACTTTAACTTTATACTAATTATTATTAGTTACTTTAATTTAAGGTAAATTACTATTTAAACTAAATAGTATTAAATTTAACTAATAATAAATTTCTAAAAGTAATAAATATAATTTTCTTTAAAATAATAATATTAAATAATAAATATAAGTCGAGTAAATATAAATATAAATACGAATATTAACTAATAATAACTTTTAAGAAAATAAAATATAAATTTAAAATATTATTATAAGTATCTTTATAAGCTTTTAATTATCGAAATAAATATCAACTATCTTATATAAACTTTAGATAAAAGTTAGAAATTCGAAGTAAATATTAACGATATTATATAAACCTTAATAAAAAGTCAAAGCTTTTACTAAGTATATTTATAATTAGACTCGTTATCTTTATTTTAATTATTATTAGTAAAGTTATTCGAATTATTATTAAGAAAGTTTTTTATTCGAAACTAGTTTTAAAAGTAAATATTAATAATATTATACTTTTCTCTTCGTTTAGAAGATAAAAATAATCTTCTTTTAAAAGATAAAATATAATAATTAAATAAAATATAATATATCGTAATTAAATAATTATTATATACGTTATTTAAAATTTTTCTAAGTATAATATTTAATATCGTTTTCGCGTATTATATAAGCGTTTATCGATATAAACTTAAAAACTTACGTAGCTTAATTTTATTACCTTATACTTAGTAACTTTCTTTTTAAAACTACTTTGTAGCTATTACTCTAGTATAAGTTGTAGTTATGTAAGTCGTAATCGTATATTACTTATATATAAATCGAGTTATTATATATATTAACTTATTATATATTATTTTATACGTTAGTAATTATCTTTTTCGGTATTGTATAACTTTTTAATTAAGTTAAGTAAAGTATTATATTATAGTTAGTTACTATATTACTAATTATAAATATATTTCTCGTATACTTATTATTAAAATCTATTGTTTTACCTTTTCTAATATTATTCTAATTAGTAAAGCTTAACTTTAATCGAAGTTCGACGTTATAACGTTTAAAGAAGTATTCAAAATAGTAATCTTATAAGTAAAGTTATTAACTTTTTTAAACTACTATATTATTTAAAGTTCGATATTATATTATTCGAAGAAGTATTTAAAGTAGTAATTCTACAAAGAAAATTAATAAAGTTTAATATTAATTAAAACTTAGTATTATAACGCTTAAAAAAATATTTAAAGTATTACTTAAAAAAGTATTCGAAGTAGTAATTTTATAAAGAAAGTTAGTAAAGTTTAATATTAAATCGTTTTAAAGTTTAATATTAAATTATTTAATAAACGGCTTAACGTAGTAATTTTACGAGAAAAGTTAATAAAGTTTAACTTTAATTAAAGTTTAACGTTATATCGTTCGAAAAAGTACTTTAGTTTTTAATCCTACGAAGAATATTAGTAAAATTCGATATTAAATTACTTCGAAGTTTAACGTTATATTATTCGAAGAAATACTTAAGTTAGTAGTTTTATAAAAAAAGTTAGTAAAGTTTAATATTAAATTATTTCGTAGTTCGATATTATATCGTTTAAAAAAGTATTTAAAGTTAAAGAAATATTTGAAATAGTAATTTACGAGTAAAATTGTTAAACTTTTTAAATTACTATATTATTCAAAGTTCGATATTATAAATCTAAAGTTCAATATTAAATTACTTAAAGAAGTATTCGAAATAGTAATTTTATAAAGAAAGTTAGTAAGTTTTGATATTAATTAGAGTTTAACGTTATATTATTCGAGGAAATATTCGAAGTAATAATTCTACGAAAGAAGTTAGTAAAGCTTAACGTAGAATTGCTTCAAAGCTTAACGTTATAGTATTCGAAAAGGTATTCGAAGTAATAAATTTACTAATAAACTTACTAATCTCTTTAAATTACTATATTATTTAAAGTTCGCTTATATTACTTAAGAAAGTATTTAAAGTAGTAATTCTATAAGTAAAGTTACTAACCTTTTTAGATTAAAAAATAGTAATCTTATAAGGAAAATTAGTAAAGTTCGATATTAAATTACTACGAAGTTCGATATTATATCACTCGAAGAAGTAGTTAAAGTCGAAGAAGTATTCGAAGTAGCGATTTTACGAGTAAAGTTACTAAATACTTTAGATTACTATATTATTCGAAACTCGATATTATAATTTTAAAGTTTAACGTTAAATTACTTAAAAAAATACTTAAGGTATAATCTTACGAGGAAAGTTAGTAAATTTCGACATTAAATAACTTTAAAGTTCGATGTTATAAAAGTCGAAGAAATACTTAAGATAGTAATTCTACGAAGAAATTTAGTAAAGCTTAACGTTAAATTACTTTGAAACTTAATATTATAAAAGTTAAAGAAATATTCGAAGTAATAGTATTACGAAGAAAGTTAGTAAAGTTTTACTTTAATTAAAGTTTTACGTTATATTACTCGAGAAAGTATTCGAAGTAGTAATTTTATTAGGATAATCTTATAAAGAAAGTTAGTAAGTTTCGACGTTAAATCGCTTTAAAGCTTACTTATATTACTTAAGAAAGTACTTAAAAAAGTAATTTTATAAGTAAAGTTATTAACTTCTTTAAGTTACTACGTTATTTAAAGTTCGACGTCGATATTAAATTATTAACTATTAAAAAGAGTTGAAAAGTAACAAATAAAAGAAATATACTTTTAAGTTTATTTTAAATCTTATAATTTTATAAATATTATAAATATTTCAAAAAAGTAAAAAAGAATACTTAGTAATAAAAACGAAATACTATTATAAAGCGAAGTTTAACTAATCTTATATTAAAGGATAAGAGAAAAACTTATCTATTATATAAAAGTAAATTATAAAATATAACGTAGGAAACTAACTTTTTATATATACTAACTATTCGTATTTTAGAAATCGAGTTCTTTTTCTTACTAAATAGATTTCGAAGTATTATAAAATATTAAGTAAAAAATAACTTACTTATAACGCTAAATATTAGATAAGACTAAGTAAAATACTAACTATTTATACTACTAAGTATAAAAGAATGTTAATTAAACTACTTAGTACTTAAGCTACTAAGTAACTTCTTTTATAAAAATTTAGAAATTAAAGTAATAATTTAACTTAATTTCTAAACTTAACGTTTACGCGTATACTAACTTATATCGTTAATATAAAGTCTTATTCGAAGATATTAAGCGATTCTAATTCGTATTACTCTTTTATTACCTTTAATATCGTACTATATATATTAAACCGATATTCGTAATTCTAATGTAACGATAGTTTATTTTTTAAAAGTCGAACTTACTTTCTTTATAAAACTATATTTAGCTTTAAATCTAGTCTTTAAACTCGATTTATCTAATAGCGATTAAATACTTCGTCTTAAATACAATAATCTAAGTAAAGTCTTAAGTATTATAAGAGATAAAGCGAAATTCTACCTACTATAACTACTAAGCGTAGCAAAAGACCGAGTAAAATAGCTACTTATACTACTAAGTACTATAAAAGACCGAGTAAATAATAAGCTACTAGAACTACTAAGCTTTGTAAAAGACTAGCGAGTAAATAATAAGCTACTAAACTACTCGAGCGTAGTAAAAGACCGAATAGAATAGCTACTTATACTACTAAGTACCGTAGAAAACTAAGTAAACGACGAGCTACTAAAACTACTAAGTATAGCTAAGGACTAAGTAGATAATAGACTAGTAAAGCTACTAAGTTTCGTAGAAGACTAACGAGTAAATAATATATTACTAGACTACTCGAACGTAGTAGAAGACTAAATAGAATAGCTACTTACGCTACTAAGTATAGTAGAAGATTAAGTAATAAGCTAGTTACGTATATTACTAAACGTCTTAGAAACTTAATTAGAATCGCGAATATATTAACTTTTATTATAACTAAGACTTTAAGCGTCTTCTTTATCGAATTTGGAATCTACTTCTTATGAATTATTAAGTAAACTTTTAGCTTTACTACGTTTATACGTAAATATTATATCTTTATTAAAAAACTACTAAACTATTAAACTATACGAATATTAATAGCTTTAGTAATAAGTAATACTTACGATAGTCGTTTTATAGAAAAAGCTATTATTAAACTAAATAGCGTTATCGTTTTCTTTTCTTTATTTACTAAGTATAATTTAAGGTAAATATTAATAAAGTTTGTAACTAATATTAAATAATATTAAAACTAATATACGATTTTCTTCGTCTTTTTTATTTTAAACTTCTTTATTAAAATAGCCGCTTTATCTTATAGCTTTTGTTTTTATAGCTTACTACGACTTAAGGAAGACTATTCTCTACTACTAAAAACGACTATAGCAAATATCTTATACTTTACAAAATATAAATAAATTAATCTCTTATTCTTATTAATAGTTTATAGTAACGATTACAAAGTAATATTAAAGAAAAAGGTTAAAAGGTAATAAGATAATAGCTACTTACTTAGTAAGTATTTACTAAGTTAATATATAATAAACTTAGAGAAATAGTTTAATACTATCGAACTAGCGTTTAACTTCTAAGTAGTATAAAGGTATATATAACGTTAATAAAGACAATGTAAATAAGATAAATTTAAAGTAGTTTCGAATAAAGTCTAATTTAGCTACTATATAATACGTTGTAAATAAGCAAAAAAGATTATTAAATAAAAATCGAATAAAAAGATAAGTAAAGTCTAATTTAGCTACTACGTAATACGTTATAAGTAAGTAAAAAAGATTATTAAATAAAAGTTAAATAAAAAAATAAATAAATTATTCGAAGTTAAAAGTAATTAGAAAAGCTTCTACTTTTATATATTAGAAAACCTTCGAATAACTTAAATAAGAGTAAAGGTACTTAATAAGTATTAACTATATCTAAAACTAAAAAAGTTTACTAGAGAAAAGCGTAAAGTAAGTTTAAAAGTTAATAAATAAAGAAGTAAATAAGTAGAAAACGTTTTATATAACTTAAAATAACGTAAAGTAATCGAAAATATTTAATTAGTTAAAGTAATAAAGATTATCTATAAAAAGAAGTTACGATATAAGAAAAGTAGTATAATACTAAAATATATAAAAAAAAAGTACTTATATTTCTTTTATAATAGTAAATTTAATATTATTATCGATAAACTTATAGATATTTTACTTACTTTTAAAGGAAAGTATTTAAGTATTTAGTAGAAAAAGAGTTAAAGAAGTAACTATTTAAAAAATTAAAGAAAAATAACTTACTTTTATAATTAAAAGCAATATTACTATTATAAGCTACTTAGTATTAATCTTTAAAACTCTACGCTTATAGCTAATTCTAATTAGTAACGATACTAAGAAAGTAAGCTACTTTAAAGCTTAAAGTCTTTTTTCAATTATTAATTTTCTTAAGTATATAAGTTATAATTATAAAGTTTCCTTCTTTTTTTCTTAGTAAAAATAGTAAAAGTAATACGTTTTCCGTTTTTAAAATTTACTTTAAATTAAAAACTTAACTTAAAGTAACTTCCTTTTATACTACGTTATAAATTTAATCGATTAAAAGCTTTAATAGTATTTTAATTATTTAATTCGTTTCACTAATTTTAGTATACTAATTATATATATTATTCGGTTTTTATTACGTTAATTTAATAGTTTCTACGTAACTAAATATTTATATACTATTAACTTCTTTTTTACTTAATAAGTAAGTTAAATAAGTTTATTAAATTACTTTCTAAATAACTTTTACTAATAAAATTAGATTTAAGACGAATCTATTCTTTTACTTACTTTAGTAATATTATTAACTTATTTCAAATATAATAGAGTCTAACTTTCTATAGAAATTAATAGTAAACGAAATATTCGACGTCGAAGATATATTAATAAGTATTCTAAACTTTCGTTAATATTCTAATCTCTTAAATATCTACGGTAAATACTTTAATATTTAAAATTATAACTATTATTTATTATACTTACTTAGATTATTTAGTACGTAATATAGTAATAAATAATACTTTAACTTTATTAAAGCTACGAAGCGAATTAAGTTATAACTTTATAATTATACAAATAAACGATATCGAACGTTATATTTACAAAAAGTTTTAAAGGATAACGAATAAGTGAAAACGCGTAAGTAAGTTTAGTAATATCGTTTTAATACAAACGTTTATATATAATTAATAAATCGCGTATAATTAAAAACGATATAAAACAAATTAAGTATTTAATACGAAAGCGAAACTACCTTTTATTACTATTTATAAAAACAAAAGTAAAGTTAAGGTTATATAACTTAAACGATAGTTACTTTAGTACTAAAAGCGTATCTAAGGATATACTAATATTAGCTAAAAATATACTTAAACTACTTAAAGCTCTTAACTATATAATAAGTAGTATACTTATATAATCTACAAAGCTATTATCTCTTCAAAGATATTAATAATATAAAACCTATAATACATTAACTAAGTACTAATCTTAAAGCTATATATACTGTAGTTAATATACTTTTTACAATTAAGTTTATATATAAAAGTAAAACTTATTTTATTCGAAGGCGAAAATTACTTTTTTCTACTATATCTTAATAGTAAAGGTTTCTTTACTTAAAGTTTAGCTAAAATAAACTCTAAAAACTATAATATTAAAATAACTATTATTATATTTACTATTAATAAAATAAGACTAAGGTAAAAATACTATATACAATACTTATAAAAAGTAAAAGAAAAAGAGAAGTATAAACGAGCTACTACGCTTAGCTTATTCTTAACTTATACTACTATAAAAACGATAATAAATAACGTTTATTCTAATTATATTATTAACAAAAGTAGTAGATTCGAAATAATATCTAAGTATAACGTTACTTTTATTATTATATTACTAAAGCGAAACTACAACTTAATTAAAAGTATTAAGTAAGCTTTACGTAATTCGGAACTATTTATTAAAGAAAACTTTAAATTTAAGTTATTTATTCGTTAGTTTTTCTACTTATTAGCTTCTAACGACGCTAAATAACCTTCGATAATATAAATCCTAATTACTAATAGTACTAATATAGATAATTATCTAAAGATAAATTATATTAGCATTTTTAAAACGTTTAGTAATATTAATAAATTCGTTCGAACTATAAGCGAAAATACTTAAAGTATAAATCTTTTAAAGATTCGACTAATCGTAAATATCGTCGTAAATATATAAAGTAAACTTACTACGATTATTTACATAAGCTACTTATATTTAGAGTATTTAACTAAGTACTGTGTAAGTAAAGGCGACTTTTTTAAAGTATAATAGAATATATAATTAAGTAGATACCTACATCTATTTTCGTATAGTAACTTTTATCTTAGCTTCGAAACCTTCGTATATATAAACCTAGAACTTATTAATAGCTTCACCGAATAAGTTATAATCGTAAACCTTAAAATAGCTAAACTATAGCTACGTAAGCTTACTACCTTAGAAAGATAGGTACAAATAGCTACGTGCCGATTAATTCCACTACTTCTATTAATCGCTCAAACTAACTACTACAAACTAGTTACGCTTTATACTTCTAAGCGATTTATTTAACCACCTTTGTTAACTACGTCTAACTAGTTACAAAGACTACTATACTAATCTAATAACCGCAAAAACCGCTAGCAAGTAGTACCCTCGTCGAAGCTATCGCGAAGCTAACCCTCTAATTAGAACCGTAGCCGCGATGGACTACTCTACTACTACCATCGAACCGAGCGAAGTCTTAGTACCTACGCGTAAATAGGAGGCTATACCTCTCCTTATCTACCTCCCTAAACCGATTAGGGTAATTAATAAGATAGCCGCGATCGAGCTATTAATTAAGGTACTCGACGCGATCGTTCGAGACGATAAAAAGTAGCGGAAAGAGATAAAGGGATATACGACCTAGCTCCGTAGCCTAGTTAAGAGGGATTAAGCCGAGTTAAGTACCATAGAGCGAAGCTTCTAAGTAAAGGCTATGCCTATATTAGAAGCTACGTTAGAGCTAAAGAAGAAGAGTTGAAGAACTTATACTACCTTTGTTAGTACCAAGTCGAGGTTATCGTAGAAAAGTGTAGTCGGCTCGGTCAATGTTTCTACTACTATTGATTAGTTTTAAATCGTAATAATTGAATTAGTTCCGTTTCTATAGTAAATACTATAGTAGGAGATAGTAGTTTAACGTCGAATACCTACGACGAAAGCTACTTATATAACTATTATTTTATACTAAGTTATATTTTTCTCTACTTAGCTACTAATAAATTCGTACTAATCGCTTTATAATTATATAATACGTCTAATTTCTTTCTCTTTCTACGCTATTATTTAATTTATAATAACTAATACGAAGCGCTAATATTAAATATATAGTAAGTACTTTCTTCTACTTTAATTATTACGTTTACTATTAACTATAGTTATATTCTATTAACTAGCTAACTAATATCGATCTTAGTCTTCTACTTTAACTACGTTAATAATTATCTTCTTCGCTCGAAAGTACTATTTTATAAAACGTTCGAAATAATCTATAATTAATAACTAAACCCTTCGTCTTTTAATACTAAACCGAATATAATTAAATAGTATTAGCGATTCTTCTAGTTATAGTATACTAAGAAGCTCCTACGAAGATAGGAAAATAATAAAGATATTAATATCTTCGCTATTTAGTAGTATTCTATTAACGATAACAAGGTTTAAGATACTAAAGACTACGCTAGTAGTATATACTTACTACTTAAGTATTAAAGAGCTCGAATAACTTAGGAAGTCTTAATTTTACTAATAGTAGATTCGCTTATCTAATAACGGAAATAATAGAAAAACGTAGAAAATATAAACTTTATCTTATAATAGCTTTTTAACGTTAATTAGTGTAAAACTTATTCTAAGGCGAACGAATATAAATACCTTATCTTATTTATTTAATAGTCTAAAGTTTAATTTTAAACAATATATAAAAGTATTTATAAACTCGGCGAATAAAGCTACTACTCTTAGCTTACGTAGAAATAGTCTTAGGTAAAATTCGTATAGTCGAAGATATATACTACTTCGATCGTTAGTAAATACTTCTATTAAAAGCGAAGATTATAATCGTATAAATTTATAATAGTTGAATCCCTTTTACTATACTAATTACGCGTTTTATAATATATATCGCTTCGTCTAACGCTTTAGCGATACGCTTAGTAAAATAGATTCGATATAAAATAATATTCGCTTTAAAATAAAACTACTACGATAACTAAGTTAAAAGGTTATCTTTTACTAATTCTAATCTTTTACTTACGTATAAAGTAACGCGTAACGACTAAGTACTTTAACTATTCGACTTACGCTATAGCTTTTAAGTTAATACTATATATAAGTCGCTAACTACGTTAATTAGTAAAAATATGTCTACTACAAATTCGTACAATATCGTTAGCTAGTTCTTAACGCCTAATTCGCTATATTCCTAAAGTTAGTTCGGAAATTATAACGTTAAATCGAAACTAATATTAGCTATTAACTTATTAGAGAATAGTTAATATAACGCTAAATACGACTTTATATTCTTATTATTAAAAAGTTTACTTGGCGAACTAACGAGACTTCTAACTATCGCGGATGTAGTAACGAGTAAATTATAATACTAAGCTTATACTTTTTCCGAAGCTAAATACGTTAATATAAGAAGATAAAAGTAAAAGTAAAACGAATTACTAAATCGATAAATAAAGCTTTAAAGGAAAATCGAGCGAAAGATAAAAAAGTATATACGTATTTACATACAAAAGAGCAATAGTAGTATATAAGTATTATTTATACTCCGAAGGGCTAGCTTAGTTATAATAATACGAAGCTAAAAGAGTAGCTATCGAAAGTCTTCGATAAAGATTTAATTGATAGCTTACTATATACGTTTAGTACTATTAAAGCGTCTATACTAATAATATATAGCTAATATTATAATAATATTATAAAAAGATAACTTATAATATAAATAATAGTTTATAATAATAAATTTAATAAATAATATAACTAAAATATATAAATTATAACTTATTACTCTTAATTCGTATAAATATAACTACTTAATTTATCGAGTATTTCTTAAGACTTCCCTTTCTATATAGCTACTACTGTCTTCTTTCTCAACGCTAGTATAATATCGACGGCTAAGCGTTTACTTATTATAGTATCTTCGACGAAATCGTCTTTATTATCTTTTATATCTACGAAATATTAGCATTTAATAATAAATAATACGATAACGAAAGCTACGAGTATCGCTTACTAAATAATAGCGATAATAATGTATTCGTTTCGAATAAGTTTAGTTAGTCGACTTCGATTTACTACGTTTAGTCTACTACTATAAACAATTCGCTAACTTCGTCGGCGTTTAATATAATTCCTTAAGAAGTATCTACGCGAATAAAAGTAATCGAATCTCCCTTTAATACTATATTACTAATACCTATATATATAGATTTAAAGTTGCTAATATTATTAGCGATATTATCTAAGAATATTAACGGCTTATTAAAATATTACAACGTATTACTAACTTATTAACGATTTGCAAATAAACTTTTACTAATAAACTTAACGTTTATCTTCGTTATAAACGAAGATATTACTTTACTTCTTCTTTCGATACTACTTTTATAAGTCGAAGATAGTATTCTTTAACTAGTTCGGAAATTCTAAGAGTTTAGAATAATAACTAATATATTACTTACTTCTAAAGTAACTTATAAATCGATAAACGCTCTAAGGTTAAAATAATTAACGATATTTTTAACGATAATATTTAAATATACGCTAATAGTTAAAAAATTACTACTACTTTCTAATCTTATCTAATAGTACTACTTTTCGTATTACTAAAGTAAGACGAAGAAAAATATTAGAATATAGAAAACGTATATACTTTTCTATAGTAGTTAGTCTTTTCTATTACCTAAGACGAACGTTTCGAGTTTTAGAAATACGTACGATTTATCTTAGGCTACGCTCTAAAGCTTCTTAAGCTAATACATTAACTTATTAACGTATCCTCCGAAAGATATCGATATAAGCGTCGCTAAGAAGAATAAACTAATAATCGTAGTTACTTTAGATTTTATATTATATAATCGGTTAACCTAGTATTCTTATAAATAGTTAGTTAATAATATATATTAGCTTATAATTAGATTTTATTATTAAATAGTAGTAAAAGCGTATTACTTTTAATAATGTCGTTAGAACTTTTTTAAAAATAAAGTAATACTAGATAAAAGCGCTTAGTTATAAAGAAAGTCTAGTAGTTTTACTCGTTAAAGTTAATATTACTTACGATTCGAATAAATATTAATAGTTAAACGATAATACTACCGCCGCTATTAAATAGCTTAGAGTACTTACTATCTAATTTGGTATTACGAATAAATTCTAACTATACTTATATAGTAAACGAGCTGAATTTAATATACTAATCGCCTTAATTGAGAATATAAGTATCGTTAAAGTCGTTAAAGAAAGATACTACTAACTCGGAATCGTAGTTAGCCTTTTAAATAGTAACGAATAGCCTACGCTATTACGCAAGTCTATCTACTATAACGTCGGATATATTAAGCTAATATATATCGAATGTTAACGAAAAGAAAGTAGTAATACAAAAGAGACTTATAAAGTTCTAAAATATAAAAGTATAAATTCGTATACTTAGTATTTAACTAAACTATATAGAAACGAGCGCTCTAGTACTTCTACTTAGGTAATTTATACTTTAAAACTTACGATTTTATAATTATTAAAGTATAATTATTAGCTATTAAGCCTTTTGTTTAATAACTTTTATATCGATTCTACAGTTAACTTACTTAAAGGCGATTTTGAATAAAAGTTATAAAGTACTAATAACGACGGTTATTTTAATCGTTTATCTCTAATCCTTCTAGTTATAAATAAACGTTATACGTTAACATTTATATTAAAGTTTCACTTTAATACGTAACGAAAATAGTATCGAACCTTTATTAAATATATTACTATTAGTATATTAAAAAGCTATAATACTAACGTATAATAATAGTTTAACGACGTTGTTAAACTTAACTTCGAATATCTACTTATCTATTCATTTCTACTACTACTATAGTACGTAGTACTTATAGACTAGTTACTTATTATCTATATCTTCGTTTAACTTTCTTTTATTTTTCGCTACTATTATATTATAAATAATAGTAGCTACTATTATCCTACTATCTTCTCTTTAGTTATAAGTAATAAGTAGATACGAGTAACGATATAATATACTAAGCTATTAAAGCTAAGTAAGAATAACGCTTAATAACGTAAAAGTCTAAAATAAGATTTCGTATAATACTTAAGCCTTTATAATTAAAAAGAAAAAACGTTTTCTTTTTCATTTTCGTTAATTAAAAATAATTTTAACAACTTTTATAAATATATAATATATCTTTCGTATTACTATTTTACTTTATTAAAATAGTTTATTTATTTCGATTATTAATACTAAAGATAAATTTGATATTTAACTATATCGATTATCGAGTATTAATATCAAATTCTTCGTATACTTTACTTTTTACAAAGGCGTTAATATAGTAAAAAGATCGAGTTTAAAGTTAATTACTAACTTTATCTAATACTAGTATTTCCTTTTTCGCTATTATTTATTATTAATCCTACTAAAGTTGGTTTAAATAACTCTTCTAAAGCGTTATATTAAGGGATATTCCTCTTATTCGCAAAGAGTAAGTAAATATTATTTAAACTACTACTACTACGTATTAAATAAATACTATTTATCTTAGCTAAGTAATATTTATAAGCTATATCTAGCTAAACGATACTTTACTTATTCGATAACTAATATACTTTACGATTATTTACGTTGAATTATAAGCTACTAAGTTACGTTTATCTCGCTTATAACATAATACTTCGGAAGTTAACGTTTATAGCCGAATTCTAAAGTCTTTATAATTAACTAGTCGATTATTAATAGTACTAATACTTACTATAGTACGTTTTAGCGGACTAACTAAAGCTAACGTTAAAAGGTAAAATCGATACTCTAAGATAATACGAATAACTTATATTACTACCCTTAGCTTTTACTAAATAAGTTAGTATATAATACTAACGGAATATTATATATAATAGTTGTATATTTTAATATTAGCTTCGTTTAATACTATATAAGTATTTACTTCGATAAGCGTTTTCTTCGACGAGTAACTTTAGGAATTATTAACTCGCTTCTAATCTACGATACTTATAATATACTTTATTAATAATACTATTACAATAACGTAGTAACAAATACGTTATTAGATAAGATATCTTTATTTACGCTACTAACGGTAATATAAAGTCTATACTACTAAGAATATATATAAATTACCTTTACGATACTTTTCTTTTTTACTTATACGTTTTATATATAAGAAGTAATCTACTTTAGCTATTAAGCTTAAGAAGTTATAATCTCTTTCTTTTATTACTCTCTTCTTAGTTTATATTTTAACTATACTTTTAGTAGAAACTTATCTACTTTCTTATTTATTATATATATCTTTATATTTTTTTCTCTTAGTTAAGCTTTTTTTATAACTATTATATACTATTACTTTGTTAAATATACTAGTTTTTCGCTTAGTTAAGCTTACTTTTACAACTATAACGCTAATTACGATTATCTATACTCTAAACTACTTACCTTTACTTAGTAGCTTATTATAAAGCGCTACCTTATTAGTTATATACGAAACTATATAAAAGGTATTACTATAGAATAATATACTTAATAAATCTTTATACTTATAAATAAAGTAAAAGCTAAAGAGGAATAATAAAACGTTAAAGCTACTTAGAATTAGTCGGCTAAAACTAAAGAAAAAGATACTATTTGTACAGCTAAAGACAAACGGCTAATATAAACTTGTATTAGTTATAAAGTATAAAAACGAATAAAACGTACTAAGAATATTCGACTTAATCGACAACGACGATAATATAATAAAGACAATAGTTACGAACGCTTTTACGTTTACCTATGATTAGAGAAGCTAAGCATATAAATAAAAGTACTACGTAGGATTATAGTAAACTTTATAATCGACTTTGCTAAAGATAAAAAAGTATTAAATAATTATATATAATATAATAAAATTTTATACGTTTATAAAATAAATATAATATAACTATTTTTATTAAATATAAGAGACGTTAATACTTTTTAAATAAAAATATATATTTTCTACTACTTAAAGAAGAGTTCGAAAGAGTTAAATTAAATAGAATAGAAGATAGTTTTATTAACTAATTAAAAATCGTTCTTCTTCTCAGTTATTAGCTACGTAGAGTACTTCTTATTAGCGGCTAATAGCTTAGTTTTTATATATATCAACTATTCTAAGTAGCTAGTAAAGAGGGAAATCCTAAAAGACTACGTTGTAAATAATAAAGAGATCGGCTACGAATATATATATCTACTCGAGCTAGCTAATCTAACGCCCTTAGAAGAGAAACTTATATCTTTTAACGTACTTTATTATATTATTACTAAGATAAATGTTAATAAGTTATAAATTAATAATATATATTATAAAAAACTTATACGAAGATATATATCGATATTTTTAAACGATATTTAAAGCTTCGCTACGATAATACTTTTATATCTTTTACTATAAACTCTTTAAAATATTTACGTACTATAGTTTAAGAGGTATAAGCTACGTTTATTCGATGTTTACAAACTAATTACAATATAAAAGAATATAATCGTTAAAGTACTATATTAGCTAAAACAATATAACTTATTATATTAGAATATTATTATAAATATAAGTAAAATTACTAATTAAGAGTTATATTTAAAAGCTTATACTCTTATTACCTTAGTAATAAAATAGTACGAAGAGATAGCTTAAGACTTAATTAATAAGTCGTATATAATACGAAAGCTAAGTAATAGTTTATAAGTAAATAGCGAACTCGGCTACCTTTTGCTAAAAGAGTTTTTAACTACGCTCTTCGAATAAGATAAGTTCTACGAAAAAGATAACTTCGCTACTAATCTAAAAGATAGTTAAATATTACTAGCTAAAAAACTTTTTTTCGATAAGTTAGTAAAGAATAAGCGTATATTCGAACTTTCTACGAAAAGCTTAGTATTAATAGATAAGATAACGTTCTTCGACTAAGTAGTAAACCTTTAGTATATATAAGTTATATTAATATAAGATAGTAGTAATAAGATTTGGCTATTTATTAATATCTTTATAAGAACTAAGTTCGTAGATAACTACGTCTTAGACTTCTTTTTTAATACGTTTTTAACTCTATTCTTATTTAAGGTAAGAAAACTACTACTAATCTCGATTAGTAATAAAAATAGCAAAAGAAATATAATACAATACGTTTTAAAAACTTAGTTTAGAACTATAATTTTATAATATAGTAACTACTTTGCTAAATATTTTATTTTCTTATTTTTAATATTCAATATACTTACTTATACTAATAACTAATAGATTAATATCGCTAAGCTATTAAAGTTTACTTTTAAGAGTTTATAAAAAGTTATATATATACTAAGCGACGAATAGTTTAACGTAACTATCGAAGATATATATAATAATAAGAAAATAATCGACAAAGATATTATAAAACTACTATAAGAGCTAATAATCTACGAAGCTATATACCTTTTATCGAACGATAATTGTATAATAATACGGAAAAAGATTAGATTTATATATATTATTATAAATATATTCGCTATATAGTTTACTATTAACTTAAATAATTTAACTAACTTAATAAAACTCTACTTCGTTACTAAATAACTAAAAAAGTATACGAAGTGACTTTTAAAAGAGTTACTTTCTAACGATATTCGCTAATCTTACGAAATATAAAAATTATTTATTAACAACTTAGTTAGTATAACGTAGTTCTTTATTTATAAAATTACTTTATTCTTTAAGTATTATATTAAAGTCAAAGAAGACTTTATATATAATAAAGTTAAAGTATATTATACTATTATTAAAATGAACTAACGTAAAATACTTTATTTATATAACTTACTTTAATTATATAGTAATTATAATTTCTTTAGTTTATATTAAATGGTATCGAACTTTATAGTAGAATTATATAAATAAGAAATCACGACTTTTATAAATAATATATTCGACGAAATACTAAATAAAAAGTAAGTAAAAGATTGTATAAAAACGAATCGTATCGAATTAACTAATTATAAGCTTAAACTAATAAACGATAAAGACTACTTATTAAATAAAAGTAACTTTAACTAAAAAACGAACTTCGTTACTTAGAAAGTTTAACGTTATAAATACTCTTTTATATATATAAAATACTTATACGCAAAGTAGAAAAAAGACTTAGTTACTTATAATAGCTAAAAGTATAAGTTTAAAGCGTTATAAGTACTAGTACCTAAGACTTAATAGTATAATAGTATCTTCTTTATTAAACGCGATAATATATAAGTTAACTAATATAATAAAAGTATAGTAGTAAGTTTCGCTTACAACTACAATATAAGTTTTATCTTTACTAGTTAAAAGATATTCGTAATCTTTTTTTATATTATAAACTATGTTACGAAATATATTAGTTCGACTTATTACTACTTTATCGTTACAAAGTAACTAGTTATATAATAACGCCTTAGGGACTAAGAGGTAAGTGGCGAAGATAAAGAAGCTAATAGCGTATAATACGATAAAACTAAAATACTCTTATATAAAATCTCAAACTATGTACTTAATAAATAGAAGATTTCGTTTATAAAAGTTATAAACTACTTCTTTAGTTATACGTTTAATTGTATAAACGTTTTATCTTAGACGGTCGTTTACTTAAGTATATTATATTAAACTATAGTTAAGTAATAAGATTACTTATGTAAATTATTCGTAAACTAAACTAAAGATAAGTTATTAACGAAAAATATATCGATAATACTAAATAGTATATAAATATACTATTTATTAGTATACTTATACTATAGACTTACGCTAGCTAATATATACTTCTACGACTACTTTAGTATAGTAAAGTTCGTATTAAATAAAAAAGATAAGACTTCTTTATTAAAATTCGATTTTAAAGATAATTTCTTACTTTAAAGTAAATAGAAGTAAAAGCTCTAAGAGTTTAAAAACTACGCTATTCTAATATTAAATAAATAACTTATAAATAATTACAACGTCGTAGAAGAAAATACGATTAAATAATAAGTTCGAGTTTAAGTAATATATATATTAAATAAAACTCTAATTAATAATATTTAAAACCTTCGTTTTTTACTTAGCTTTATTCGTATTATAGTAGGATTTTATTTACTTCTTTAGTAATAATATTATAAACTATTAGTAAAAATAACGTTAACGATTAACAAAATATCTTAAGTCAACTACTAAAAATATAATAATCTTTAAAATATTAGCGAAAGACGTTAAAATAAATGCAAAATAATAAAGTTAATTATTTATAAAAATAAATAATATCGTCGAATAAGATAACTTTACTAATTTTATTTTAAAAGATATAAAAGATAGTAATAACTTTATAAATAAATCTTACGAAGATAAGCTTCTTACTTACTAAGTTACGAATATAATTTAAGTTAATATAAAAGCTATTAATAAATATAAAACGTTTATTAAAGTATTTATAAAACTATTAGATTTATCGAAGGAAAAGTAATAGTTTAACGAAACGTTTACTATAAACTAACGTTATATACGATTCTATTATAAAATAAAAGAAATAGAAATTCCGAATTTAAATATACGAGATTTTATTATTTACTATAAAGTTAATTCCGTATAAACTATTCTTAAGTAAAAGTATACTAAACGTATTAATTATATAAGTAGTATAAATACTATAGAAAAATCGCTACGTAGTAACGCTAAACTATAAATATTAGATATAGTTTTAGCCGCCGCTAGATTAAATAACTATATATAACTTTAAGTAAACGCTTATATTATATTTACTATAGCGACGTTAACTCTTTATTAAGCTTAACGACTAAATAAATAATAAATACTCGCTATATTTAATATAATAACTTTTCTCAACGGATAAATAAACTACTTAGAAACTAAACAAATAAGATAACTCTTCTAATATACTAAAAGAGTAAGTAGAACTAGTAAATCGCGTATAATCGAAACGATTAAAGATTTATTTTACATTATAAACAAATTATATAAGCTTCTCCTAATCGCTTTATTTAGGATTATAGCGATAAAAATAAAAAGTATTACTACTTACTCCGCTTATAGCCTAAGCGTATCCTTACGTAGTAGCGAGCAAAATAATACTACTAATAAGTTAAAAAGTATTATTAAAAAAATTCGTTTACTATAAACGTAACGCTAAATAATTATTGTAGACGAGATTAGTATATTAAGTAGCTATACTTTCTACTTTATTAATTAAAATATATAATACCTTTAAAACGTTTTAAAACTATTTAACGGTATTTTAATTATACTTATTACTAATAACTTTTACTAATTTAGCTTTATTAAAACGAAATCGCTTCTTAGCGATAAACTTTAATTAAAGTAACGAGTTAAATCTAATAAAGATAAAGTAATATACTTACAAAAGATAATATTATTCTAAGCTTTTTATAACGTTATTATACTTACTAAATAAGTAAGAGTTAATAAGTACGATACGTTAACTACTTTCTTAGCTAAGTTAAGAAGAAAAGAGTAAACTAAATAAGACTTCGAGTTATTAAAAGCTTATTTCAAAATCGCTAAATAAAAGCTAACCTTTAATATAAGCTTATAATACATTACAATACTAAACTATAACCACTAAAAGCTAAATATAATAGTAGCTACTAAATTCGTATAAATACGTAATATTTACTTATATATATTCGTCTTTTATTATATTTAAAAAGAAAAAAGAGTTAACGATAAGTTAACTACTAATTAGATATTCTTTATTTTATTAAAAAGTAATTCGAGCGAAATAAAAGTACTTAGTATTTTATTTTATACTCGAAGAATACTTATTATCTTAACATAAAATATACTTTTAAAACTAAAGATAATAAATAATATAGAAATAGAAATAATAAATTTCGTATTATTTATAAATAATAATAGTTACTATATAACTAATAACGTTACTTTATACTTTTCGCTACTAGAAGTACTAGTTTTACAATCTCTTAATACTATCGACGTTTCTATTAACTTTATACTCGATAGTTAAATTCTACTTCGACTTTAATCGTAAACGATTAAGATAATACTTCTTAGAAGTAGTCTATAACTAAAGTTTAATCGCATTAGTCTCTTTTATACACCTAATTTCGCTATAATTAACTACAAATCGTAGAAACGAATTATAAAAGTTATTATAATAAAACTAAGGTTAACGTTAAAATATAATACGTTTTACTTATTTAATAGCTTTTATATTTAACTTTTACGAGTAATATCTTAAAATAGTATTTTCCTTAGTAAAAAGCTATATTAGTAAAGCTTTATTAACCCCTTTTAACAACTACTATCTACTTATATAAAAAGTCTAGTTTAGCTATAATAGCTAATAAAAACTACTCGTAATAAGTTTTAAATAAAATACTTTACTTAAAACCTTACTTAATTTAAATTATAAAAAGAAATAGTAAAAAATTAAAATATAGTTTAAAGCTACTCGTATTAAAATATAAAAGAAGTTTATATAAAAGTTAACGTAATATTTATCTTTACAAAGACTTTTAGTAACTTTAAAGTTACTAAGCTTATCGTTAGTAGTATTATAGCTAAGTTTTTAGTTATTTTTACTACTTTAGATATCGTTATTATTTACTATTCGAATATTAGCGTAGTAGGTAATTTTAAATTAGCTATCGTCTTTATCTAATAACCTTCGTAGCTAATATCGTATTTCCTTAAACGTAGTAAATATCTTAAGCTTTATTATAAGATTCTTATTTATTTACTTAATTATATAAAAAGCTTAAACGATAAGCTTATAATTCCTTTACTTCGTAAGCTTTAAAAATATCGTTTATAGTCTATCGTAAACTATACTAATAATACTTAATTAAGTTTTTTTTTTATAAATACTAATATCTTCTTATCTTTACGCTAAGCTAGTATATAAGCTTTAGTCTTAAAGTTTTAAAGTAAAATATTATTTAACTACTTCTTTTTCCGAAGTACTACTATTAGTATAGTCGAAGTATTACATATAGAATTTAAGTAACGATTCTCCTCGTTAAAAGTAACTCTATATTATAAAATAGAAGTATACTATACGAGCAAAGGTAGTAAAATAAGAGAGTTTAAAACCTTAGCGTAACTATAATAGTAAAGGAAAGTAGCTTATCGTAGAAAATACTACTATCGAAGGATAAATATAATAAAATCGGCGTAGGAGATTTAACTCGTAAATTCGTTACTCTTCTAAAGTTAAATATTAGAAAAGAATTACGTATTAAGAGAAGTAAAAAGTACAAGAGTTAGTAACGTTATAATATACTAATCTTAAAGCTTTTACTCTACTAAGTAACGACGATATATAAGTTATAAAACTAATAAATTACTATTTATATAAACTAGTACGTAATAAGCCGTTAGTATTATAAGTAATAATATAACGTAAGTATTAAAAGTAAAGTATCTTTATTTATATTAAGTACTAAAGTAAGAAATTCGAAAAACTTTAGTATAATTATAATAATAAACTAAGGTTATCGTTTATACTACTTTATAAAGAATTAACTATATCGATAATAACTATTCTTTCTATAATATAGTATATTACTTATACGAAATAAAAGAGTAAATTAAAAATCTTTAGTTATTTACTTTAATATATAACGCTTTTAGTTAAAAGTATATTTCCTTAAATAATACTAATACTACGATTTCTAAAATATACTTTTTAATTATATTTTCGATTATCTTAATAACTTAGTTAATAATTTTATAATTCCTCTACTTTATTTATTTTAAGAATATAACTTATAATAAGCTTTATACTTTTTTTTAATAGCTTAGCCTTTTAGTTATATTATAACGTATTAAAAGTAGCTACTCTACGTTAAATTTACTTTTTATCCTTTATTCTATATACTTTATAAATAATATAAAGTATTATTTATATTAACTAATACTTTAAACGTTAAGAAATAATTATTATTATATATAAAAAGACTAAAGAAGGCGTTTTTTACTCTTAGATATAAAAACGACGATTTTAGTATTTATTATTAAACTATAGCTTAATACGATTATCGAATAACCTTTAATCTTCTACTTTTCTCTTTTATCTTTAAAGTTAATTATATTAATTTTAAAGTCTTAATCGTTTTTACTTTATAAAATATTACTCGCTATTTTATTCGTAAAAGGTAGTATCTTTAATAAGATAAATTAGAGAATATCGTTTTCTAATTTAACGAATAAAGGCGTTTTTAAGATTTTAATTTACAATTAGCTTAATTCTACTCTAGTATTACGATTATTTTATCTACTCGCGTATTACTATAGTAAGCGGCCGATATAGTAGAGCTTAGTTATAAAGTTATATCTAATAGAATTATTTCTAAAGCTTTTTAGCTTAACGTTTAAGTTTTAAAGTAGAATATATATTATAAGTATAAACGTTAAGTCTTCGTCTATTATCGTCGGAGTTGTATAGTTAACTAGAAATAGTAATAAATCTAAAGCTACGAGTTTATTAGTATATATACTACGTCGGTAATATAAAATAAACTTATACTATTCGTAGAATAAGTACTTTAAAGTTTAACTATTATAATAATAGTTAGTATATATTCTTCGATTCGACTTATATACTTAAGATTAGTAAGTTATAATATATTTTACTTAAAAGTTTCTACTAGTTTTATATTACTTATATCGCCGATCTATTATATTATCGTTTACTTATATATATATAGTAATAACGTTTTCTCTTTTCGCTATAAAGAATAGTATTTTATAAAAGTTCTTTATTTAAAACGTATAGTATACTATAAGTAGTAATAAGCTTCGTAGGATTATAATAAGATATTAGGAGAACTTATTATATAGATAATCTTTAATATATTCTTCGTAAGTTATCGACTTTATTAACTTTAGATATCGCTAAGTATAAAAATATACGTAATATAGTTAACTTACTTTAAATAAAGTAATATAGTAATAACTCTTAGTTTTTACGAACTAATATTATTATTATTCGATAATATAATATAATAAAGTAGTAATAAAGAACGAATTAAAGAAGAATTCTTACGACGCGATAATATATATATAACGTAATCTTATATCTTTAATAATACTATAATAAAGATAAGTTAGCTTTTTCTTTATTACTTTAGTTAGTTATTTATTTAGAAATTCTACTTTGTTTATATAATTTTCTTTACTTTTTTAAGCCTTTTTACATTATTTACTTAGTAATACTTATCTATACGTTTTATCTTTATTATTTTTATTCTTATTACTTTATCTTTATTATTTTATCTTTATAAGTATTTTTTATTATGTTTACGTATTTAGTATTTATTCCTTAAAACTCTTATTTAAGCTTATAAAACGTAGTACTTTCTTTCGTTTAAAACATTTGAAGTCTAAGGATTCGTTAAGCATAAGAAAAGCTAAAATACTACCGTAGTATTACTTACTAGAAACCTTATACGCTTACCCGCCGCTTTACTATATATAAACAACGTAAGGTACTATAGTAAAAGACTCTGCTTAGTAGATATAATGTTAGCTAAAGTACTATATTATAGTAGTATGTTAAAGCTAATAAATATAGAATTGTTAACTTCGAAGTATACAATGTTAAGCTTACAAAGCTATTCGTAGCTGTTACTATAGTAAAGTAGAGTTGAAACAATACTTAGAAAGGAAAAGAATAACGTTTACTTCTTATCAAAACGAATATAACTTTATACTATAGTACACTTTGTATACTTATCTCTAGCCTTTGCGCATAACTAATATATATATAAGACAATCGCCTTTAGTATAGCGTTAAAAGGCTAATAACGTATCTTCTATTATACGAAAAAAAGAGCTAATAGTTATCTCTTAAGACTATTTAACTACTAAATATAACTAAATAATAAGTAGCCTTTAATTACACTAAACTCCGATAATAGTTTTACTTTTTATTTACTTTTAATTCGATCTTAATTTCTATTAACCTTAAAGCCTTTAATTTATTACTATAAACGCTAATACTTAATCGAATCTTATATTATTTATCGTAATACGTATTTAATTATCTTTAATACTACTAATCTCGGCCGAATTTTTACGCTTTTTCTTTAAAAGTTTCCGAATTTATCTACTATAAGCTTCGACTTCCTTATAACGTTTCTTATTAGTCTTTAAAACTAAGTTAAAGGCTTCGAAGATTAAAATTAACTATTTTATATAATCTTTTTATAAAGAGATTTACTTAGCCTCTTTATTAAAGGAAAACGTAATAGATATAGTCTTAGCCTTTTACGTAACTCTAAGTACTAAGATATAAGTAGTAATTTAAAGTATCGTAGATTTACTAAGTACTAGAAGAAATTAGCGAAGCTAAGACTTAAGCTTATATACTTAACTAGTAATAAAAGTAAAACTATCTTACTATTAAATATATTCTACGTACGTAAATAGATTTATCTTAGTAAATATATTATAATATAGTTATAATTAGAAGAAAAGTAAAAGAAAATCTAAGCGAGTAAAAAATATAAGTTTAGTAGAGTAAACTAGTTATTTTATAGCCTTTTATAAAGCTTAATCTTATAAGTTAGCTCTTTCTATAGTTTAATAAATAAAGTTCGTAGTATAACTCTTATTAGTAATACTATTGAAAGGGTTTAAGGTATTTATATAAATTATAAATTTAAATAAACTTTAACTCTATTTTGAACTATATCGAATTAGGCGTTAGGTATTACGTTCCAAACCGTGTCGTAAGAGGTGCCAAAACACTACATAATAATAGTACACAGGACATACAGTACACCAGGGTCTAGGTTAGCGTACGTTGTTAGTACCTTAGGTAACCCTGAGTGTAGGCGTACTCGGCAGGATCAAGCAAACCAGGGCATTCTCCAAGCACCAAGTTCAATCTGGAGACTGGATTCTGAATTCTAGCACGTCTAAGTAAGCGAGAGGTTCAGGAGTCTGATTCCGATCCCTCATTTGATCACTTTCCATGTGACATCCCTCATTACTGCATGCACTGTCGAACTTTTGTCGACGAAGTGGAATCATGGTACAGCGCGGTTATGGTTATCCGTTACACTGTGGATCAACAGCCCGAGTTCAACTTCCTGACCTTGCCCCTAGCATATGTATAATACCTAAGGTATGTCAGGGATTCTAGAGATACGTTTCATTTATTCAAGTTCTTGTTCTTGTTCTCGGTATTCGGCATTCTGGTTAGATGTCCTGATTAGTCGTGTACCTGTTCTTGGTATTTGATCTCTTGAGCTCCTCAGTCCTGTCGCCAATGGTGGCACTCGAACCCGGAACAATGGCTGTCCATATCCAAGATAGGCTAGTCCTCGCTGCAGGAGCTGTCACCGTCGCAGCGGCAGCCTACTGGATTGTTGTTGCCATCTATCGGCTCTATTTCCACCCGTTATCAAAGTTTCCGGGCCCCAGGCTGCTGAACGCGATAACATGGGTATGCAAATCGCACATCAGGATCGACTGTGCTGCTTTAAATTCTCTGACCAGAGTCTGTGATAGCTACCTGGTGTCTTATGGACCCTCAAAGGAAGAATGCCCATGGAGACACGAAAGCTCCACGACAAGTCCGTCTCGCTTCCAGGCTATCCTTTTACCATCCCAATACTGACCTGACTCCAGATACGGCCCAGTGGTGAGGCTCTCCCCTAACGAGCTAGCCTTCAACTCTGCCCAGGCATTCACAGATATCTATGGCCATCGCGCGGGGCGGCTGGATCTGGAAAAGGATCCCATCCACGTCGGAGCCGTCGACCCTGTGCCTGGTGTCTCCACCATATCCATGGCTGACCGAGAGAACCATGCTCGCCAGCGCAAAGCACTTTCACACGGCTTCTCAAAGAAGGCACTCTGGGAGCAGGAGGCTGTCATCCAAGGTTTCATCGACATGTTCATTGACAGGGTTCACAAGTTCAGCCAAGGCAACGAGGTGGTCGATATCGTCAAGTGGTACAACTTTCTCACCTTCGACATCATCGGTGATCTCAGTTTTGGCGAGTCCTTTGGCTGCTTGGACCGTGGTGAGTTCCATTTCTGGATTGGCTTGATCTTTGACGCTGTCAAGGCCGGGGCAATCGAACAAGCAAGCAGGCGTTTCGCTTCTCCTGGGACATGGCTCCAGAAAAGGATTCAGAGCTTTTACCAAGGAGATCTATCAATGAAAAGGGCGTCACACCTGACCTATAGCAGGGAAAAGGTCATGAAGTATGTGGTTGTCCTCCGGTGGCGGTCAGTGCCAGACGTTTTGTGCTGACTTGCTGGACAGGAGGCTCGAAAACTCAAAGAGCACACGGAAAGATTTCATCCATTACATCCTTAAACAAGGCGAACACTACGACTTGTCACAAGATGAGGTCATAGTCAACGCAGCTCTGTTCATGTAAGTTACACTGCACATGCTCTGTGCACCGAATCTGAGGAAGAGCCCTGACACATCCCTGCTAAAGTGTTGCTGGCTCCGAAACTACCGCAAGCTCGTTAGCAGCTCTGACAAACTTCCTCTTGCGAAACCCGAGGTGCTTTGAAACGATGAAGGATGAGATCAGAACTAGGTTTTATTCGGAAGACGAGATAACTTTGGCTGCTACCCTGGAAGACCTCCCGTACATGAACGCCTGTTTGGAGGAGGGCCTGAGAATGTTCCCACCCGCTCCAATAGGCTTTCTGAGAAAGATCCAACCGGAAGGAGATGTGGTTGATGGGCATGCAGTTCCTGGAGGCGTAAGTTATCTACCTCCCTTGATTGCCCATTTTGGTCGTCAAGATTCGCTAACGCCAGGCTGTCTAGACTTCTGTCTCCGTGAGCGCATGGTGTGCGAGTCACAGCAGTGAAAACTTCGAGGATCCAGATAGTTTTATCCCAGAGCGTTGGTTAGACGGCAAATTCAAGACGGACAAGAAAGTGGCCAGTCGGCCCTTTTCCCTTGGACCACGCGGCTGTATTGGAAAGGAGTATGTGTGAACCGACTTAGAAGTGCCCACAACTACGAGCCGGAGTTTTGAACTGACCGGTTGTCTAGTCTTTCATACGTCGAGCAGCGTCTGGCTCTCGCGCGGCTTATCTGGAATTTTGATCTTACGAATGCGGACGACGCTCATGAATGGGATTCGCAGGACAACATGAAGAACATGAAGGCTTACTCCACGTGGCAGAAGCCTGGGCTGAGGGTCAGGGCACATGATCGACACATGGAGAAGAGCGCATACTGGCAGAAGAAATCGAAGGCTTCTGAGGCGCTCTAAGTTGCTCTGTCGGGTCGATCGCACCGAGAAAGATGAGCGCACTGTATTCACCGCCGCCAAAGCGCGCGTCTATGGCACTCTATGCTGGAAATCAGCCGCTTCAGTCGGGACACAGCCTGCATCACACAGTCCATACTGATAGTGCGGCAGACAAGTGCGGAAAAGAAGTCGGGTCATCAGATACGCCGAGGCTGACAGTTGGGGAACTACTTGGGGGGGAGCCGAGGTGCGCTTCAGCGCCACCACAATCACCCATCAGCCGTTGGTATTTTTAGGGGTTCCGAGTGCACCAAAATTGAACATAGCTTATTCCTAGAACAGTCAAACCAAGCGTTTCGAGATACACAAATGCAAGTTCTAGGACCTAACTAACCGTGCGAAGATGACAATGGGACATCTCGTGATGTTCTTTACTGCCCAGAGTTACAAGTTTCGATATGTCATGACACGCGGCATATATTTAATTGCGCTGACCTGAGTGGTCAAGCTCAGCCGTTGGCGGTGGCTTGAAGCTCGATGTCACATCGGCGACATCAATATTCCTATGAATACGAGATGTATCGGATGTGTAACCCGGCTTCGCTGTGCAGCCTGTGCAGATGACCTGATATACTTCGATTCCCCGGGCATGTCATGATACCTAAGCCAACCATGATGAGCAAATATAAAAGGGACAGAGCTCCCTCAGGGGCCGAGAACGTAATGTTCTGTATCATATCCAAGACTCCCAAACACATAACCACCAACAAACAAAGCATACATATCCTTCGAGAATGCAGCTCACATCCATCTTCCTCGCCGTAACGGGCGCAACCATAGCCACTGCCGCTGCTATCGAGAGTCGCCTCCCTCGGCTGGGAGCTTTCGGAGTCTCACCGACGTTTGGTTGCCCGCTTGCCAGCCAGGACCTCTTCGAGTTTGCCTTGGGAGCCCAGAGCGATGCCTGCCGGGACTTCTACAACAACACCACCTACGCCGCTATCAACGTCTACTACTGGCAGCCCCAATGTCTGCTCACGCTGTTCACCACGCTCGACTGCAGTGACCCGGTGAGTGGTTCCTCATGTATGATCTGCTACGCCGGCCTTGTCTAATGATGATGTAGGGGATTGTGTCTGGACTTGGATGCTGGAGCCCACCTGGTGGCATCAGTGCTTACAAAGTCACGGTTAGTATCGCCAGGCCTTTCGATATTTGTCGTGAAGACAGAACATGCTGACAACACCGGTGCATGATAGTGCCCATATCTCTAGAGAGTAGATATCTGAGCTTGAGGCTGCCGCTGGAGGGGAGACGATGCTTTAGATATCATACCATTGTGGGCAATACCTTGGCTATCACTGAATTGATCGGAGGACAATATACAACAAGCGGAATATACACTTGATTATCCAAACGTAATATAAGTGAATAGATAAAGATATTGAAAAAAAGAGCCCAAGCATAAACATTACATATATGCTGCAAGCGGAGAGAAGTAAAGATTGAAGTCCATGTGTGCTCGTCTTGATGACGTTGGCAACATAGCAAGACTAGAGCATGGCGGCTGCTCCTGCAATCCCGATGATCAAGAAAGACATCCGCACCACACTCGGCCCTTTCTCGGCACCAGCGGTTACCACTGTAGTCGGCTTGGAGGTAGAAGGCGTCGTCGGCACATAGCTCCCGGTGCCAGTGATGGCAGGGGAGGAAGTGGATGACGGCTTGTCGCAGTTCAGACATGGTGCGCTGATGCTAAGCGTCGTGGCAGGCTTCTCCGTGGTAGGGTAGGAAGCGGTTGTTCCCGGACAGAATGTTGTGGTCAAGGTGACAATCTCTGTGGTGACCTGGCCGTACGGGCATTGCGAGACTGTTGGTGGGCAGGAAGTAATGGTATAGATAGTGGTGCTTGAAAAAGTAGATGTGATTGTGGTCGGGGTTGTGACATTAGGGTATGAAGAAGAGGATGTGATTTGGGAGGCAGGAGTTGTGGCTTTGGAGCCCGGTGTCGTTGAGGTTGTACCCGTGGTGGATCCAGGAGTAGGTGTTGAACTGGTTGGTTCTGCTGCACATCCTCCCACGATCGATGGGACAGCATCTGGGCCTTTCTCAATGGCTACAAGTTCTGTGCCACAGTTGGCCGCCTGTGCCAGATGCAAATTGCGGTTGTCCTGATCGTACACCACATATGCTGCCCTCAAGAAGCTGTCGCCGAGTACCGGCTCATCTACTCAAGACGTTAGGATATATAGTATCAGCGCGAATCATTGCGGTAAAGGGCTACTTGCCATCTTCAGGGAGCACGCCTACCACGCAGATATTCAGGTCAGGCTGTCCGAGGTCCCAAATAACATCCTTGTATGCCACGCGGATGGTCTTGGCACCGAAGCCAAAGTCAACGCTGCCGGGAGAACTCGCTATCGAGCAGTCAACAACGTAGTAGCCCGACGGCTCGTCTAGGAATGCGTCCGGGAACTCGGACAGAAAAGCCTCCCCGATTGCTCTGTAAAGAGGCGTCGGAAGCCTGGTGAGAGTGCCTCCGCTGTCGAGAAAGACAGGAAGGCCTGGCGACGCGTCCGCATATAAAGTAGCCGAAGGACCGGCGGGAGGAGTGATGCCGACCGAGGTCAGATAAATCCAGTACCTATAGGAGATCAGAGAGAGCGGAGGCATTTTCACGATGAGGTTGGTGCTATACTGACCTATCAGTCCCTAGGGGAGCACTGGAAGACGGAATAATGGCTCGCTTTTCGAGATTGCCGATATACTTCTTTGTGTCAATGCCTCCGAAGATGATGGATCCTGCATATGTCAGCAGCGCTTCTTGGCTTCACATGAAGAACGCACCGTCAGGGGAGTCTACGCTCCTCAGGTCCAACGAAAACGCCCTGCTATTGATCTCGCTTTGCGCAACCATAGTGTCGAGAACAAAGGGGTATCTCGGAAGGCGACCTCCCAGATAGGGAGCAAGGCCTAGGATACCAAGCGGAATATCATTGCTGTCCGTATTGATCCCGAAGATCTGATCTTCGAGAACCACAGCTGCAAGTGCCAATGGCAAGGTTAACACTATGTCGACCTTCGGCCCACCTTGACGTTGGCATTGGAGAGGGCTGCTCACATCCAAGCGTCACGACATCCGTCACGTATTCGACCAAAGCTGACCCTTTGCCATAGTTCAGGCGGAAACTACTGCCCGTGTCGTTGAGTGTGCTACTCGCAGTGTAGTCGAAGCGAGGGAAGCTGTTGCAGAAGTCGACTTGATTTGGTGCAGCGGAGCAGGTCGGGTTAACCCACAAGTCCGAGGAGCCGGTGTCAATCACGACTACCACGGGTTGGGCAGGAGTTCCTACGGACAGCTGTATAGTGTACAGAGTCCCCGTCTTGCCGTTACTCAACGGCACAGCGTCTTGCCTTTTAGCACTGCTGCCGGCGGTTAGGCCAGGTTCGTTGACGGCTGTGACAGGATATTTGATAAGTCCATGTCCAGTCTCAGATTGACACCGAGCAAGGGTAACGAAAGAAACAAGAAGGCCAAAGGAAGCGACCTGCGACAGCATCTTGACGACCGAAGAGGATCTTAACGAGTGACTCTAGTTTGAAAGGAAGGAGCAGAGAGCAGGGGAAGGTCTTGACTGACACTGACAGCAGACCGAACCCCACGGCCTTTTACCAACAGCAGCGGGAGGATATATGATGGCTGATGCTCATGCCCGGAGAACCTTTCCTCGGACAAGGCTCCCGGAGCCTCTCCTCACTCGACTGCGAGTGGACTGCTGGTGACCTAGGAGGCTTGCCCAGACCATGTAGGGGAGATTGGAAGAGGGCATGTTCTGATTACTTCTTCTGCGGTTGGGTTCGTGGGCCAATGTTGTCACCTATCACCCCGCATGGCGGCAGTTGATGTGTTGTTTTCAGGGGTCGGCGGCGTCGCTACGCCATATGGGTTGGTGCTCGCTGGATCTTGGCACTGCAAGCTGAACCCCAATGTTTGCGAAGGCCTGCAGACGAGTCCTCCAGGGCTTGGTCACCACTGCAGCATCCCCTGTGCTTGAAATTGGGCTTCAGCCGCATGGAGAGAGATGCGCAGCTTTAGTAAAGCCGATTTCCTTTACACCGTCAGCACGGAGCAATACAACGGAAGCAGAGCATAAGCAGACATGACCTAGGCTGGGCGTAAAGGAGGATTCGGTCATGTCTCAACGCACTCGTGTGGAGAGGGCGCTTTTGTATAATGATGAAGCCTGATTGAACCGCATGTCAAGATGTATGTACAATACTGAATACATACTAGTAAGGGATCACCGTATTTTTTTGACTGACTTGCTTTTCACGCCCCAAAAATCCAATATGAGCCCCTTTTGGTGTGGCTGACGCCGTTTCATCGTAAGCCACTGTCGTACACACACAAAGTTTCCACGAACACTTCAAGGCCCGTTCTCGGCAATGCATGCAATAGGCGGTTGTCGTGCTTCGCTCTCTGACTATGACGGGTGACGTGCTGACAACAAATTCTCTGTGACTGGCATTTGGACACACCTCAATATGTGAGCTCACAGCAAGACGTCCGCTTTGGACTGCTACAAGAACTCTTGGACCGCATCGAAGAAATCCCGAGGGCTTTCGCACATGGGCAGGTGCCCTGCAAGAGGAACAATCTTGAGCTCAGTCCCTTGTGACCCGACCTTGTCCTTGAAGCCATCCATAGCCTTTACCAGCGCGCCCTTCCCGTCTCCGTCACCGACAACCAAGAGTCCCGGCACTTTGCAGGATTTCAATTCCTCCTTCATGTTGTAGTCCCACAAGGCCGGACACCCGTACCTGAACCCTTCGACGTCGTTTGAGGCTACCATCTGCGTAATCCACTCGGCAGTGTCTTTTTTCTCGGTCATCGTATGGGGATGGAACCACCGCTCGACGGTCTGGCGCGCCAACGTCTGGATCCCGGGACTGCCATCGGCTGATGTACTCTCGGCGACAGCGATGCGTTCTTTCCAGGCTTTGGTGTTGGCCTCACTACTCGCGACATTGAAGTCGCAGGTGACAAACCGGTCGAGCTTCTCTGGGAACTTCAGTGCAAACTTCAGAGTGGTGGCACCTCCCATCGACACACCAATGAGAGCGTGTAAGCGCTGGATGCGCAGCGCCGACAACAGCGTGCTGATGTCGTCGGATAGAATATTCAACGTTGAGGGGACGGGAGGAGATGGAATTCCGTGCCGGCCGCGGAAGTCGTACCGTAAAATCCTGAATTGCGGACGGTGGGCTTTCAGGAGCGCCACGAAGGGGTCCCACATGTGCAAGGAGGTAAGCAACGAATTGCAGAAAGCGATGGTGGGAGCGGAAGGCGAAGGGTTACCCTCAAGCCGGTATGGGATGGTCAGGCCGTCGCCGGTAGCAATGGCTGAAGTGATGACGGGCGATGAACCAGGGGTGGTACTGTTTATGCCATCGGCAGAGGTGAAGGCTGCTGAATCTGGAAGCCTCGACAGTGAGGAGAGGTCCCGAGGGCCAGGGCCAAAGACGTAGAACAGAGAGTATGTTCGGCGAGCCTTCTGGTCGATGCACTTGGAGAAGACCTCCTCCCTCCAGGCGGTCGACATTGAAGCCTTGTGCTCCGGACCACCAAGCCCGTTCGTCTTTGCATACTCATGCAGCGACACTAGCTTCCGCTTGCCGCCCTCTAGGCTTGAGGTCTGGAATAACCTGGTGCGCAACCAGCCGGGAACTTTGGATAGCATAGGGATGTGCTCTTCCTGATTCCACTTGGTCACTTCTTCTTCTGCACCAGCGACGTCCTTTAGAGTGAGTTCGACCGCGACCAGCACAGTGCCTTCGGCTTCTTCGTCGGTCAGCTGCTCGATCGGCACAAACGAGTCGGATGCCTTGGTGGACACGAGGTCAAGGAAGCTCCGCTTGACATCGACTTGGCCTATCGTCTGAGCTTCCCGGGGGGAACGATTTTCTCGCAGAGATGTATAAGTCGGCGTCTCAAGGTGGGACATGGACGTGATGTCATATACGGCGAGGAAAGTAGGTTCGACGCCATCCGTAGCTTTGTATCGCAGTCCGTTGGTGAAAATCTGGGGCAACCGCAGGCGCGTCGGACCATGTTCGTTGTTGTACCACTCGTGGAATTGGTCGAGAGACAGCCCAGGCTGGGGCTGCATAGTCACGTAAAGCATGCCCGGTCCCGCCATTTCGATAAGATTCTGCCGATGGCGCGGAGCTGAGAAAGATTAGCTCTGGGCGAGTCAACGTGTTATTGGAGACGCAGGAGCACTGTCTGTTGCGCCAAACACTGAAATCTGTAGCGACAAAGGGACAATGGATAAAGGAAAAGAAGCGAGATGCTCTCCTCTAAGATACTCGCGACAATTCATCGCCCATGATGCAGCGTCGGCAGCTAGATCGGCTTGCGGGGTCGGCATCTCAGTCCGCGGGCACTGCCCGAGCCAGGCAAAGCGTTATTCCGGACGTCCCTCCGCACTCCTTGAGCGCGCGTCATTTATGCACCAGACGAGACACAAGGATATTGAAAACATTAGAATGACCAAGACAGCAATGTGCCAGACTGTCTACAAAAAGATGATGTTGGCTAGGACGTGGTCATGCTCATTTAACGTGCAGTGAATTTGTCCATGGAAAGCGAGAGCGAAGAAGGAGAGGCCGAAGGTCAGATAAGATAAGAAATTGAACGGTCCGTCAGAGTGGAAGGTCCATCGGCCAGCTGTAACCCGGCAGCCATCGCCTTGCGAAAAGTGCATGGGGAGAGGTAAGGAACCCTAACCCAGCTATGTTCCTGGAAGGCAATCAATGTCACGTCCTTACCTTCCATACCTTAGACAGTGTAACTCCAGGGCTTCATCGCGCGACTCCCCGAGAACCGTGACTTGCTCACTCGAGAATGACGGCTTCTTCTCTAATAAAAGTGTGCCGGCTGAAGGGTGCCTCGATATCGGATGCGTGCCTGACAAAGTACCGAAATGCTGGGACTCTGACCCCGCACCTAACCCATCACCTAACCTGCTCTGTACTAACCCCTTGCTGCTAACCTGTACCATGGAACCAAGCGCGGGGCGAGGAAGGATTTGAGCGGGACGGCGGGGAGGATCCCAAGGGATGTCCGAGACTTCTCGGCGCGACAGCGGAGAGGGTGTTGACACCGATTCCCCTCCTGCTTGTTGGACCCTCACTCACAGATCTGGCTGTTCAGACCATCCTACACGTAGAAATCATTTCCGATCTCAACGCCGTCATCCAACCCACCTGCCGACTTCCGCCCACCTCAGTCATGGCTCCTCCATTCCGCGCCGAGCACATGGGCTCGCTCCTGCGTCCCCAGGACCTCCTCGATGCGCGTGAAGCCATCCGCGAAAAGGGCATCTCAGAGGAACAGGCCGGTCTCCCCGCCGTCGAGAAGAAGGCTGTTGAGGATGTCGTCAAGCTGCAGCAGGAATTGGGCTTCAAGGCCGTCAACTCGGGCGAGTTCAACCGCACCCGCTTCTGGGGTCTCATGTGGGATGAATTCGAGGGCACCATCCGTCTCCAAGACGCCGAGGCCAGCATGTTCCGCCTCTACCACCCGGACGTCGTCAGTCTGATCGAGAAGGACAGGAAGGTCATGCCGGGCGATTCCGTCATTGCTGGCTCCAAGCTGTCGCACAACCCTGCCAGATCCGTCTCCAACTTGCATGAGCTGCAGTTGGTGCAGGCAGCCCTCCCCAAGAGCGAATGGAGCAACATCAAACTCACAATGATTACCCCTGGTAAGTCTAAAGAGGAGCCTATCTCCCCACAACCTGTGCCTCGGGTCTTGCGCGTCTGCGTCAGGCGGTTGTATGTACCTTTGCTGACCATTATCCTTGCTGCACAGCGTGGTTCCACATGCGCTACAAGCAGAACCGAGCCTACACCAAGGAGGCTTATGCCAACGACGCTGAGTACTTCAAGGATGTGGCCAAGGTCTACCAGGATGAGCTCGACATGCTCTACAAGGCTGGGCTGAGGAACGTCCAGTTCGATGACCCTGGTCTTGCGTGTAAGTTGTGGTTGCTCCAGCTCTCGTACACTGCTAGCTTGCTGATACTATGGACCGGCTAGACTTCTGCTCGGACAAGTTCCGTCAAGGCTGGGCCGAGGACTCTGACAACATTGGCACCGTCGACGACCTTCTCGACGCATACATTGCGCTCTACAATGACAGCATCAGCAAATGTCCGGCTGACATGCACACCGGTGTGCACTTGTGCCGCGGAAACGTTAGTCCTGCTCTACCTGCCTCGAAGTCTAGGCTCTAACCATTGTTCCTAGTTCATTGGAGGTCGCCATTTCGCTGAGGGAGGATACGACGTCATCGCCAAGAAGCTCTTCACTGACCTCAAGGTCAACACCTTCTACCTCGAGTATGACACTGCCCGAGCCGGCGGATTCGAGCCGCTCAAGTTCCTCCCGAAGGACAAGTATGTCGTCATCGGAGCCATCAGCACCAAGCTACGAGAACTGGAGGATAAGGAGGAGATCAAGCAGAGGATCTACAAGGCCGCCGAGTACATCGCGGAAGGAAGTGGCGAGACCAAAGAGCAGGCCCTGAAGCGTGTCGCCCTCAGCCCGCAGTGCGGTTTCAGCACACACGAGAGCGGCTATCCCCTGACGCTGGAAGACGAGAAGAAGAAGCTGTCTCTCGTCAGGCAGATCGCCGACGAGATTTGGGGCGAGCCTTGAGGGCTACAGGACACTGTCTATCATGGCTTTCAAGTCAGGTCCTAACGGGCTGATGCGGACGGGTTCGGGACTCAAAGGACAAAACGGTGTTCAAGGGCAAAAGCATTGACTTTCAACAAGGTCCATGGCGAGGGGTTATACCACATCATCGGAAATCAACTTCCACATCTTCTCAGCGGTTGGAGCGTCATCAAATCGCTGCTTTAGTGTTGGCATATCCTGACCATATTAACATACAAATTCCAATCGAAGTTGTAGTACAGGCTCCAACTACATCGCGCCAAGGAACACTCAAGTGATTATATCCATGCCGTTAATGCAGTGTGAACTGGTTTATCTGCTCCGGAAGGGATTGCACACTCCCACTCTGCCAATGACAAACAGGTCACCTTTCATTGGCCTCTTCTTTCTCGCTTCAACGCGCGTCGCGGCCGGAGGTCCGTCGATGGCGAGTGCATCTTCTCCGTCGACTTTAGCCTGCAACACCTGCCGCTTCCGCCACTGAACTGAGATACATTAAGCATCCAATCCTCAAAGGATCCTTTATAGTCCATATCTAGCCAGGGGCATTAATTTGACCAAGACTGTGCCCCACCCATCTGCCGACCCCTCGGAACCGCTTTGGAGTTTCTAGTCCTGGAGGACATCATCGCTTAAGTGTCTTGGTGTGGACATTGACCACAAAACAGATATTCTGATGAGCACCTCCTCCAGCCCAGAGTCGATGTCAAGCCATTGCAGATATCCCGTGAGTGGAAAGTTACTCTGTAAAGGACGCTCATTCTGAGCCAATGGGCAAGGCAGACATGAAGAAAACTCATGATTATTGCAGGCGCTCTGGTTCCGTCGAGGACAGCAGAAAGTGATGCAGGATATACTCACGGCGTCCGCTGTGGTGTCAACCCCGATGGGCATGTAAATTACCGTCTCTGGCAAACACAATGCTAGATTGCAATCATCTCGATACCCGGGCCATCATATCCCGGCGGCAGACGACTTCAGCCACGGTACTCTACGTCCACCAAAATAGTAGCACTGGTTCTGGTGCTCCAGACTCCCAGAACTGATAAGCGTTCGGGTAATAAATCACTCGAATGAGAAAGCGAGAGTATTTATACCTGGGAGATGGCAGAAGAGAGCACCCCTCGAGTCTTCGCATTGCCAAGATTACCGACTGTTGTCCATTCGTCTCGTAGCCGGGACACACATTGAGACTCTTCACAATGGGTATCTTCAAAGCAACGACCGCTCTGCTGGCCGCTATCGGGTCGGCTGCCGCCGCTCCAACGCCCGAGGCCCAGGATGTCTCGGCCACGACCAAGTACTGTGACGCTGCTTCAACAATCTGCTATTCGGAGTTCACATCAACCAACAGCATTGCCTACCGGATCGCCATTCCGGACACAGCAACAGCATCAGCTCCATTTGATGTGCTCTTGCAAATCGTGGCGCCGAAGGCAACTGGATGGGCAGCCATTGCATGGGGAGGCCAAATGGCCTACAACCCTCTGACCGTCGCGTGGCCGAACGGTGCATCGGTCGTTGTCTCGAGCAGAAGAGCCACGTAAGCGTTCCCCTTGGCAGATCCGGATACTCGAACAGTGTAAAGGCGTGGTACAGTGGCTGACGCGGTAACAGAGCCCATACTCTCCCAGGCGTCTACGCCGGCGCCAGCTATACCGTTCTGCCGACCTCTACCACCAACACCACGCACTGGAAGCTCGATGTCCTGGCCCAAGGCGTCAGCACCTGGACAGATGCGTCAGGCAAGGCGGCGTCCTTGAACCCGGCCGGCACTGCGGTGCCCCTTGCTTGGGGGTCGTCTAGCAGGGCTGTCACGACGCCGGCCAACAACGCCAGTAGCTTCGCCGGTCATGACGCCAAGGGAAAGTTCAATCACGACCTGAGCAGCGCCAAGGTTGCCAACTTTGCTGCGCTGGTCCAGAAGTTGCAAGGTACGACTGCTTAGAGGTCACCTGGATAAAATCTGTGGGCGCAAGATGTGCTTGTAACAGGAAGACAGCAAATATAGGAGAGATATGCAAGGAAGAACCGTACATACGATTGTGAAGAATTAAGCTCGCTAGCAGAGGCACAGAGTCTAATAAAACAGCTTCAATGTAAATGATGTTGAGTGACAAAAGTGATGGTAGGCGTCCTGAGTTTCCTACAACCCCACATGAGGACAGGGAGAGGGGCGCTAAACCTTATTTGCGGCCCCACTCGTGACGTCTGGGTAACGCGTCTCGAAATAACCGCGAACATCATCAGCTTTTCCTCCAAGCATACCTCTACGACCTCGCAAAGGGCGGTGCCTCCCCCCAACGCACGTCGCCAATATGTCGGACGATGTGGAGAGCGGTGGTGACTACGATCTTGAAGAATACGAATCCGAAGACTCGCTCGATTCCGGTCTCGACGACAATGGCTTCTTTGACATGGAGGCTGCCGAGTCTGGAGCCGACGACGACGAATCCGACGACGATAATCCCAGACCCGACTGGCAGCCGCCGCTGTCGCCACTACCGCTAGAGTCAGACTACGTCCGAGCTCCATCTTCATTTCCCCAGTTCATGCGGCTTCCTGCCGAGCTGCGGCATCACATCTGGAGCCTGTTCTGTCCAGATCTCGTCGAAAAGTCTCGAGTATTCGAATTCTCGGTTGTTGATCACCCTACTACACTTGACCTTCGGTACATGGAGGAAGGCAGCTTCCTGCAGCAGCAGACTGCGCCCGCACGAGCCGTGCTTGCTACTCACCGTGAGAGCCGCGCACTCGCCTTGCGCACACTACCAGACACTGTCCCTTTCCGTCGCGGGAACGGCGTTGTGCGCTTCAACAAAGATAAGGATGTTGTCTACTTGAACACAAGCGGTGGTGGTGAACTGCCGTCGGACATTACAGAATCAGTCAACTATTTAGCCATTCGATCCGATGCTTGGCCTGTTGCTTCGCTGGCCGAGACCGCATCCTCAGGCGATTACATAAGGATGTTCCTGCGAAGGCTTCCCAACCTCAAGGCTGTTTACCTCCACATGGATGCCTTTGATTGCGAGCCTGAAGAGCTGCCGTGGCTCAAGGCGGATAAGCTCAACTCTTACCACTATCAGACATTTGAAATAGTACCTGGGCTGGGCGAGGACCTTGATTTCATTTACTGCTGGCCGGATATCGCGAGCGATGCTGTGCCTCTGGAGGAACACGAGATTGAAGCTCAAACTCACGCGAACGGGGACGATAGGGAGTCTGGCACCGACGGCGCGACTGTCGGACTGCGCCGCATACCAGTATTCCCGTTGCTACAGTTCGACTTTGGGGATGCTGTGGACTTGTTCAATCGGACAATGGAGTGGAGACGCTCTGGCGGGGAGTTGGAGTGGGGTTACGTCACAGCCGATGACTCCGGGGTCGAGACAGACGAGTACGAGAGTGAGGGCATCGATGATAATGAAATTGACGCGGATTCACAGAGGTCTAGCGAGGAGGAGGATGACTTGGCGGTGTTGCCTCCATCTGAGGACGAGGACGACTCGGACGAAGGCGGCAATGGGAGAGACCACAATTCCATCGCTTCATCCGACAGCGAAATCGGTGAGAGCGAAGATGGCCCTTCAGATCTGCCTCCTCACAGTGAATACCCAGTCGCCACCTTCTCTAGTCCAGAGGCAGACCTCGAGAGCAGCTCCACGCTCGAAGGTAGCGAACCGCAGAGCTCTAGCTCGGAGGAGAGCCCGGTACGCATGGTCAACCGGCCTAAGCGGCGCATTGTATCTTCCGACGTGGACGACGACTCTGATGGGGGACCGGCGACCATGGCTGAGCGGCCCTCGAAACGGGCTCGCGTCATCATGTCTGACTCGGAGGAGGACGACGAGGACTGATGGCATGACGACTACGATAACGACGATGATGCCGGCCCAAGATAGGAAAAAGCCGGTCCGGGTTACAGGAAGGGAAGGAGGAACCGAATTATCTTTATTAGTGCAGCGTTACATTGGGATCTTTACACCAAAAGACAAAATTCTCACGTGTGATTTTTAGTGTTAATATACCGATAAGCTTCTGGCTTGGCTGTATGGCACTGACGGGTCAAGCCGATACATATACAGGAACCCATGATTTTTAGTCTCAAATTAAGCGCCCAACCCAAGATTTACGTGTTTCACAAAGGTGTGTCCTCTCCAGTTACACCGTATGCACCCTCAAATGTCACTACTATCCCACGCCTTCACTTTACTATAGACCTGGATGAGGCCTGGAGCTGCTATGGTCGCAGCTGGAAGATCATCCGGCCCGGTAAAGTTGCCTGACGTTGTCAGAGCGGCGATGGAAAGACCGTCCATGATATTGTCGTTATATGGGAAGAAAGCCTCAAAGGTGATCTGGTTACCGCTCCAGTGCACATTCTGAACTGGTTCGCTGATGGGCAGCTGCTGTCCGGTGAGGTACGTGACGAACAATCCACTCCCGTTCCCACCGACGTACTTGGCTGCGGCCGAGACGCCTGTCAAGTCGGCAGAAAAGGTGAGGTGCTGATCACGGGCGTCGACATCGGCGCCCGCATTGCCACTGAGCACACTGAGCGGCTTGAATATGGGGAGGTCGACGTTGGAGAGCGGAAAGGGGCAGCTGCCGGGCACAACAAAGCCCTGCAAGGCCGACCATGCGTAGGAAGCAACCGAAGTCGTGAGAAACGGCTTCTCCGACGGCTTCCTTGCCAGCAGGATCCGAAAGAATCCGTTTTGTTCTCCTTCCTGGCCGATGACACTCGCGACGGCACGGACAGGACCGTCGTCACCGTTCTTGGCCAACAATTGCGAGGCGTCCTGAAGGGTGCCGAGGACGACGGCCGTGAACGTCTCTGCCAGAGCCACAGCATCTCGGATATTTGTCGTCGGGAACACGTATTGACACGGCTCGGGGGCAAACGCGTTGAAGTACTTGAGTGTCCCGATGGCATTGAGGGCATGGAGCTTTTCTTGCTAATAAGGGGTCAGTCTTCGAGCACGTTCCAACTGTTGAACGTCGCGGTAACGCGAAGGATGGCACGTACTGCGAGAATTGTCTGCATGATGTCTAACAGTTCATCCTTTTTGGCTTGGCTGGGCAGCTGGTAGCCTGGCACGTCCGCCGTTATGTTGTCTATCATTGACTTGAAGTAGGCGACCTCGAACAGCTCATTGAAGGCGATCACTTGGAAGGCCGTCAGAGAGGATGGCGCGAGTTTCGCAGGCGGTGGTGCATTGGAGAGCTTCCCGTCGGCTATCCTCTCGATGTCCAGGAGCTGCTGGGCATTCGGAGCCGGAAAGCCGTCATCACTAGGAACACCAAATGATCTCCTCGTGGAATGCGGTGCCGCGACTGCTGCTCCGGCAAATGCCAGCGCGGTTGTGAGTAGAGTTAGGGGGTCGAAAAGCATCTTTCTGAGTGGTGGTCAACTCGGGGAGTCGGGACGAGCTTGTTTGTTGCGAGGCCTGTCAGACGGAAGACGGAGCGAGAAGCAGATTGAAGATGACGATAACTTGAGGGAAGACATGGCTTGAGTGCTGCTCAAGTTATATGTATGGGATTACGATACCGGCACTTGACGATTCCATCCATGCACATTAGATGCTTACAATAGGTCTTGCATCTGGGAGGCCATCACTAATGAGCTGTCAATACATCAGCACTAAGGTGAATGGCGCCCGCAGTGCTTAGCCCCAGCTGACACTAGACAAGCTTTGGGTTAAGCTTTCGAGGCTCTTACTGTGTATAGGGCTGGCTTGGCGAGGGCGGCGGAGCAGCCGCTGGTTGGTCCGCCAGTTCTAATTATGGTGTGGACAATGGAGGACTGTCAGCATTGTGGCTTGCGTCGCTCACTAGACCGCCGGACACTGCAACCCCCGGCCGCTCTAGCGTTGTCGCCGGCTTCCGAAGCTCCGGCTCCGCCCCCTTTTCACTTGATACAGGCGTCGACGTTGCACAAACTGAAGAAGGAACTCTTGATAAAACCTTTCAGTTATCTGGACTTCAGTAACATAACACCTCAGTTGTTATAACAATTGTCGCGTATTTCAACACGAACTTCTTCTGAGCGGTTCTCACTGAAGCCAAAGATGATGGGCCCAAGATAATACCTAAATACTGGTGTGTTCTGGCCGCGGTCTTTGGGGCTGTGATGGCATCGCAAGGCACGATCTGAAGGGCGATACGCTGAACGACGTATGATAACAAGAGGACTGAAGCTTGCTGTCTTCCAACTCTTGTGAGAAGATTCTTATACCTGCACAGGCATCATAGACAACGTTTCTGGAAGACAAACATCGCGATAGCGTTCTAACTAAGACTGCAGATTGCCCTCGCAAAACAAAGAAAAGACTCGAGCACATGTTCATGTTGAATGAACCTTGGGTGGCCTTTTTTCCCTCCACCCCATACAAGAAGAATAGCCAAACATCGATAACAACGGGCATAGGAAGAACATCATAGTCTGCTAAGGCCGTATCAAGTATCAACGAACGAAAGAGAGAAAAGAGAAACGGAGAGTACGCAGCACAATGAAATATAAAAGAAAATTCCTAGTCATCTTCGCCCGCCTCCTGACCACCGGCAGGACGGCATCGTCTCTTGTTCAGGTGCTTCAGGAGGTTGTCTCTCCGAGTGAACCACTTGCCGCAACGGTCGCATTGGTCTCCTGGATCCTCGATATTGTGGCGCCTGGCATACCTGTTGTGCGTCACCCAAAGATGTCTGTTCATATCTCTCTGCTCAGCCGTCACGAAATCACAATCGACGACAGCTGGACAGCGGATGGAGGGGTCGTGAGTTTTCTGGTGTTTTCTGCCAGGAAATCTTGCTCAGTTTCCTTCTTCAAGCCCTCGGCACCACGCCACAAGAACGAGAGAAGACATGGGTGGAGAACATAACCAACCTCAGTTTGTGCAGCTTCTCGAACACCTTGTCACAGTCAGGACAGGCATACGACTGTCCTGCTTGGTCGTCGCGAACTTCGCTTGGCACCGCGGCAGCCCAGTTGGAGGGTCCCGCTGCTGAGACGAGCATCATGTTGCCAGAGGTTCCCTGTTCATATCCTTCTGGGTTGAAACCGCTGTTCGCATCGAAACTTTGCGAGTTGTGTTGCACAAGTGTAGAGTCACTAGCCATAGGTTGGGCCGTCTGTTGGGAATGGGAGAATGGTGGATAAAAGCTTGATGTGTAGTCGTAGTCCTGGTGCTGATGGGCGGCTGAGGGATCTGTCCCGGCCCCATGCGTCGGATCAATTTCTCAAGAATTGAAACTGGACTGTGCTAGATCGAGAGGTGCATTTTCTTCCGTGTAGTATTGCTCGCCGGACGCGGACGCGGACTCGTCGTATTGGTCGTAGTTGATATATTCTTCGCCAGGAAAACCTGCACCATCGACAGTGTCCTCGCTGCCAACGATTTCATAGTCGTTTGATTGGTACGACATGGTGGTGTGGTGCCAATCTAATGCAGGTCTTTTGGTCTTGTCTGTCTGCTTGCCGGTCGGTGTACGCTAAAAGAACCGAGTCGCTTTGTTGGGCTAGATGCTAAACAACTTGAACAACACTGGAGGCCACCTGCCGTGCTTCGTTGGCCGACTGCAAGTCAGCAAGTCTTTAAGCTTTATGAGTCAGACTGGCATTCCTGTACCAGCAGATCAATCTGATGATCCTCTTACACTAATAGTCGCTTTATGACGAGATATAGATCTGGTCACTTGCGTACATTGGACGGACGAACTGGTCTCCCGTCGTTTACACACAGGAGGGGCTCTTATCGAGGAACAGGGTGGTACTCGGAAGCACAACTCGATAGCAATGACTGAATTTGGAGATCACTCGTTGGATGGGAGGTCAAAGATAGGTTTTTTAAATAAGATATTCCCAGGACTCAACCTCAGTGATGTAGTGGTCAATAGTAGGGGGGGGAATCGGGCTGACACCTGATTTGAGCTTCCAACCAATCCTTTCACCGACTTGCCTAACAAGCCATGATGCTAATATGCTTCCGTCGGTGAGTCGACTGTTGTAAACCTTGGAAATGCCGGAGGCCGTTTACTTGCCCCGCCGGTCTGCTTGCTGTCGGGCGACTCCAAAGCAGGAGGCCCACCGCAAGGCAGAGTCAGACCCGTCAAGTGCTGCATGAGGGCCAACTTTCTGGAGACTACCGGATGCATGGTAACATGGGTGGGTTGCCATATCTTCCTGTGGCTAGCACACCGCATCATCGCCACGGGAAGGAGGTTTGAATGGGCCTCTCCGGGGGAGTCATATGACGATATCTGCAGGCTGTCTAGAATGGGAAGGCAATTACTCATGTTCTGACCTGGAAGGAGGCCTTCTGACCTGGAAGGAGGCCTTCTGACCTGGAAGGAGGCCTTCTGACCTGGAAGGAGGCCTTCTGACCTGGAAGGAGGCCTTCGACTAGGAACGCTCCTACAAAGCCACCTTGATCATTTGCGTTGGAGCCTTGAGAAGGAGCCCCTTTCTGAGTTTCGCACCCCACGCTGGTATGGATGACACCGTGTCTCTTCTCATTGCCTTGTTAGTTGAGTCCAAAGCAAAGTCCGTACGACACTTAACAGTGCTAAGGCATCATTCGGGCCCTAAAGAAGGGCAGTGGGCGGGCAGACACAGCAATCAGTACAATTGGCGCCTGAGTACGAAGGATATATAGAATCAAGACAAGACATGGTGCTAAATGTGGACAGCCTGATGGCTATAGAGACAGCCTGACGGCTACAGAGGTGAAGAGTAGTCACTAGTGTATCGTTTCTATTGCCTTCTGTTTGATCGGTGCATATCGAGTGCTACTTCAAAGTTGGGAACTTGGAATGCATGGCTCCTTTACTCGGGACGGGCAGTTCGCCACTCCACCGGCATACTGACTGGTGAGAGCAAACTTAATTGAAGACCATGCCATTAGTGGCAACTATGTACAGGATCTGAGGATACATTTCATGGCAAATAAAATTCAGCGCAAAAGGTCGGTCGTCGAGCCAAACATGAAGAGGCCATCGACCCAGACGTGGCACCATGCCCATCAACATGAGGCCGGCCATCTGTAAAAAAAAAACCCCCCGGGTAAACAAACGGTGATCGTGAGTCGTTAACGCATCAAGAAGCTAGGTATATATGAGAAAACAGTGCCAACAGTCACAAGCACGCAAATACCAGTCACGCATACGGTCGGCCATGGGCTCCATCAATATCCCTCGTGCACGCGTTCGAAGTCTGCCACTTGCTGTCGCGTCGGGAAAGAATTGCAGATCTCTTCGAGTGAACGCTGGTCTGCCTGCCGGCGCAGCTTAAATTGCTCGACAGCCCTCCTTTTGCATTCTTGCGCTCAACAACGTCGGCCACCAAATAGAGGCCGTCATACCGGATACCGTGCGTAGGCGCAAAACGACCTTTGCCGCTGCTTCTGAGGACCCTTACAGGCTTTCCGTTAGAAATGGACCTGTGTAGGCTCAACGTCATGTTGCTCCTATGGACGATTCGTACGGGATCCACGTTCTCGTGACTTCGGTCGCTACTGTACCAGATGGTATCCCCAAGATCCCGATCCATATCTTCGTACTTCGATGAGCCAGAGATGACAACCGACCATGCTCCTTGCTCGGCGTGCCCGGAGATCCCTGCCATGGAATGGCCATGGGCACCGTGGAAGAGAGCCACCTTCTGGTACGGCCACCAGTCTCCAGGGCTGAGACCGTTGTGACCGATGACCTTGAACGAGCGTTTTTCGCCCTCGTAGCGGGGGTCCAACACGTAGTTGAACTTCCTGAACTGGGACGGTTGGATGAGGAAACCATGCATGATGCCCTTCAGGCCCCAAATTGGGTGGTCACGTGGCGGAGCTCTTGCTAGCTGATACATGTCGGCTGTTCTTATCGCGCCTGTCGTGCTCCTAGGTGCGTCTGTTGATCCGGCGGTCGGTGACCCGAGATCATCCGGCTCACTTCCAGGGTCGCCATTCTCTTCGCCCCATTGCTCATCTTCGAACTTGTCATAGATGCGTTTAGCACGAGTGGCGATGTCTGCTGGACACTTGTAGGCCGGGTCGAATAATTTTTCTAATGCTATGTCGATGTGGCTCTGATTGCGGATAGCTGGCGTCATAATAGCGTCTGTTTCCAGCCAGGGCAAGAATGTCTCGAGGAATGCCAACCACCCCAGGACTTCGGGGGTCTCGAGCGATTTTGGATCTTTAGAGTTCTTGTACTTGACAGCCAAGCGCGCCACTTTAGGCACCGCCTGCTTCATGAAGCTCAAGGTTGAGTGGCCTGGTGGGAGTGCAATGATGGGCACCGCGTCCAATGCTTTCGCGTCGTCAGACATTGTGTTCGATGCTAGGTCAAGCTAGCGCCAGACGAGGCTCGGTGGTAGGCAGTAGGAGCAACTCGGAAAAGGGGGATGCACTTCCAACCCACGACTCCGTTGGATTCCAATGTTTGCGCCAAGAAGTCGTGGTATTCAGTGGAATAATCTGCAATGGGGTATCTGTGATTGTGTGAGGCGAACAGCTAATGGCATGTCTTCTCCATGGCGGCGTTGTTGTTACCCTTCTCTTTCTGTTGGTGATTTGTTTTGATGACTGGACGCATTAAGTTCACGCGATGCGCGTTCGAGATGAGTTCGATCGGGCTTACGTCATCACACGCACCCTTGAACCTTCAAATCCGCAATGAAGCGACGAGGTTGGAAGGTACGACCAAGTAAGGTAGGTACCTTAGGTTGGTCTTCATCAATGAAGGTCATGTACGGACTTCATTGACTTTCGATGGCAGATTGGCCGGCATGTGGTACTGCCGCTGTGGTTTGGATCCCGGCGATCGTTGCTTGTTAACTGACGGAAGCTGGGTCAGCTGACACCGCCCGAATGGCTAATGCATCCAGTTGAAAATAACCTGGAGAAATGTTAACTGTTGGCCTCTAGTTTAGGTACTCCTCGGCCCGGAGAATTTGCACGGCACTAGTACTAACGTTCGTTGTGGCAAAGTAGATGTTGATTTCTCTCAGATGTGTTGTGCAAAGCTGAGTGCAAGCAAGCCTCCCGGTCGGGAAACAGCCTGGAGTCGAGGTTACCTTCCAACCTCTAAGGTACCTTAGGTAAGGTAGCCTAAGGGACTGGTGAAATGGATGAAAGAAAGAAATTGGCATAGAGGGCCTACTTTGGGCATCTGGTTCGTATTGTGTAGAAAGATAGAGGTACTAATGTGCAAGGTAGGCGGGACGTTGGCTTGCAGCCGGGCAGCCAAGGAATTGTGCAAGATGCTCTGGGAATGGAAACGGGACGGTGCGACCCGGACTAAGATGATCTCGTCGGATGGTTTGGAGGTAACTGATCGGTACTCCCAGTCTCCCACCTCCCCGCAATCCATCAAGACACAAACTGATGAAAACCAGTGACCGGGTATCTAAGGTAATGGAGTTATTGGCTCAAAGCGTTGTTGTTACAAAGTGTTCGAATAAGGTGGGTTGGCATATTCAGAATAGACGCTGTCTAGGATTTACCAACCTAAGTTGGAGTAGAGGCTGGAGCTGGAAACCCTCCTCCGGGACAAAGAAGAGCCACGTTATTCCATGTTGTCTAGCAGGACACCCGAATTAGGTTAAAAGGATACGGCTCGAAACACAACGCTAGACTAAAGTGGCAGTATATGGAGCCCGGACTTGCCCGAGCTCCGCCCAATTACATCATGGAGATCCGGCACCACAGAAAGTACGACCCACATGTCACTCGAAAAATCACAATCTAAAATGGAAAAATTACAAGTTAGACTGCGAGCCTCCACTCCACACCAAACAAACAACCCAAGTGCAACAGTCGCTTTGAAACTCACATTCGTCTTTTGTCGCCGTTAACCGAACTGAAACATCCCTGCAGACCGCTGCTGGCACAGAGTCTCTTGTCACATATTTAATTAAGCATTCCTGGTGTTCTGAACGCGGTCCATCCCATGATTATCGGACGTGGATCTCTGTCAAGCTTATCCTAAAGCCTGACCCCATCGCCGAGATGGCAACCAGCATCATCGTTCCATTATGGAGCGGCCAGGCTCCCGAAAATCGCCAGCAGCTCCTTCAATGGCACAACTCTATCAAACCGCTCAAGGTTGATATTGTCGGAGATTTCGCAGGCAAAGAGCTGTTCGCCATCCATGGAGAGGCTATGCTCGCCCATTGCGTGCGTGAAGCAAAGGTGGACTTCAACGGTATGACACACCCTCTTCTCATCATGCTCTGATGATTGGCTGACCTAATTTCAGATGGCTTCCAACTGTTGCACGCTGTACATGCCGTGGAGACCTTCCTCGGCAAACTGGCGGAACGTGGCTGTAATTTCCATGTGCTGTGGTTTGACAAGTATGAGCATCTGTGCATTCCGCGAGGCGTATCCATGGACCACGCATACAAGTATCGTCTCACACGTGCTGTACTCATTCAGCACCTGGCGAATCCGTCCAATCTTGGCGAGGGCAAGTCACCGTGCAGCTATCAATTCCAGAGCCTCGACTGCGACCTATATCAGAGCTACTTGGCCCATAACGCCATACTCTTCATCATGTGCTCTCATGGGGAAGCTACCAAGTCCGAACAGGATCCTATCAGCCTTGAGAACTTGAGTATAGGATACCAGGTTGCCCGTGCTGGCTACTGCGTGGCTTTCATCAATGATATCGACTTCCAGAGCTCCAAGGTATGATCTCAGCAACCGAGTCATGAAGAGTATGCTGACCATGTGTCCTAGGCATACATATCAATCTGTACCCCGGTTGGAGACCTCACTGCGGATGATGAAGATGAAGACAGCGCTGAACAAACACTTGTTGCCAGCGAAGAGGCAGAGACAGAGGAGTCGTCTGATTCTCTTTCTGACGAGAATGACTCGGACACAGATGATGCCGAATCCGTCTTCAGTGACGATGAATCGGCAAGCTCGGTATCCGATGGCCACGGCGAAATCGCCGACGCTACGTCACTCCCATTCGATGGGAACGATGAGGACAGTGAAATGTCTTTGAACGATGTCATTCCCACACCTGACAACATCTCGTCAACCAAGAAAGAACTGAGCAATCTCAGCGCTATTCTTGGAGATGGGTCTCTATCCGCCCGTGAGATCGTCACGCTCTATGCTCTCTCCAAAGTCTTGAAATCGGGGCAAGGACAGAGTGCGAAACGAAGTGCCGTGCAGCTCGTACACCTGGTCACCCTACGTCACTGCAAGATCTCGCAGCGCTCCTTCGCCGATACTACCATGAAACTGGGGGCGCACCACGATGCCTTCATGCGGAAGTTCTCATCCGCAGCTTCCTGTGCGCTCTCGGGATGGTTTGAAGGTGACTTTGCCTCGACTACATGGGATGCTTATGACCTGTTCGACGGGCGGGTTTATCTCCAAATATCTCTGGGTTACGCGGGGCTCACGCTCCCCGAGCATATGCAAGGGGAAGTCACACGTCTAGCTGGGATCCTCAAGTCTCTGAGTGACGTAGATGTCACTGGACATCTTCCCAAGTCTCGTCCATCCACGATGGCGTCTACCGGAAAGGGGAAGGGTAACATGGGAGGCACCCACCAACAGAAACCTCACCATGGTAATCAGCTGTCACCTGTCCTTCCCTTTACTCACCCTGTCATGGATGAGTATCTGGAGCCTGTCAAAGTGAAGACAGCTGATCTGTCAGAACTACCGAAAGCACCCAAGATCTTCCAGGAGCTTACTCACTGGCACAATTCCAAGAAGCCCTTGGATCCGAAGTACATACCGAAGCCCCCGGGATTCTTTCAGAGGAAGCGGAACCAGAAGTTTATGGCGGACACGATTGCATACTCAGCCAGCTTGAGCGGGTCAGCGGGCAAAATCATCGATCCTGAGATTATCGTGGTGCAGAATCAGACACTGGAAAAGAAGCCCAAGGCCCAAGCCCCAGCCAATTCGGGACAAGACTGGAAAGCCGCACTGAAGGAAAAGTCGGCGTCGAAAACCAAGAAACCTGCAGCTACGAAGAAACAGCCGGCCAAGAGCGGCAAGCAGAAGGCACTCGAGGCCGCTGAAGCCCTGCGGGCGGAAAAGACCGAGGAGAAGTCAACGGCTGTTGTTGCGTTCTGGGCCAAACGTTGCGGCGAGTTTGAGAAGGAGACGTCGCTGACTAAGAGGTATGCGAAAGCAAGGAGATACTTGCTTGAAGTATCTTCAATGCATGCCACGGCCGTCGGATCCGAAGTATCTCTGTATCTGTGTCACGTTTTAACCCTGCTACGCAACTCGAAGAACGAGTCCAACAGGAGTGGTAAGGATCCCCGTACCATCTGTAACTTTGCGGTTTTCTGACACATTGTGCTGCAGTTCCTGACATCCTTGCCATGCTATGGTCGCAAGCTATTGACACGCAGCGTTTCCCGATGACGCAGGAAATTGCCGGCCAGCTGCTCCTTGTCGCAAAGGCCCTCGACATCCCTATCAGCACTCCAAGCTCCCTGCCTAGCAGAAAATTGCCATTCAGCAGTGCCATCGGCAAATCCAAGCTTGCTCTTCCTAGTGGTATGGGATCCATGGACTTCCAGATGAACTACTGTGGCCCCTATCTCGAGCGAAGCTTCGACTCGGCGCCTGATCCTCGAGTGCCGTTCTACCCGGATGCGTGGCAGCGCAAGGTTCTCGACGCCATCGACGACGACAAGAGTCTGTTTGTCGTCGCGCCTACTTCAGCTGGAAAGACATTCATCTCCTTCTATGCCATGAAGAAGGTATTGCAGGCCAGCAACGACGACGTGCTGGTCTACGTTGCGCCGACCAAGGCCCTGGTGAATCAAATCGCAGCCGAAATCCAGGCGCGCTTCTCCAAATCCTATCACAGCGAGGGACAGGAGGGCAAGTCAATCTGGGCTATCCACACGAGGGACTATCGCGTCAACAACCCGCACAAGTGCCAGATCCTTGTGACTGTACCCCACGTGCTGCAGATCATGCTCTTGTCGCCTTCCAATGCAAGCAAGGCTGGCTCATGGGCTCGGAGAGTGAAGCGGATCATCTTCGACGAAGTCCACTGCATCGGACAGGCCGAGGACGGCGTGATCTGGGAGCAACTTCTGTTGTTAGCTCCCTGCCCGATCATTGCTCTTTCTGCCACGGTCGGAAATCCCATCGAGTTCAAACAGTGGCTGGAGGGTGCCGCCAGGGTGAAGGGTTTTGACTTTGAGATGGTTGTCCACGGGTCTCGTTACTCGGATCTACGCAAATTTATCTATGATGCGCGGCCTCCGACCGAGTTCAAGGGCCTTACCCCGGTAGAGCGGCTCCCATTCCCGGGTCTCGATTCAGGAGACGGCGACATCACCAGATTTGCATTTATCCACCCCATTGGAAGCCTGATTGCGAAGAATCTTGATACTCTGAAAGATGTCAGCCTCGAGCCACGGGACTGTCTCAGCCTCTGGCAGTGCATGGTGAAGCACCAGACTGATCGCTATCCGATCGACGAAGCATTGCATCCTAAGAATTTCTTCTCGAAGTTGGTCAAGAAGTCAGACGTTATTCATTGGGAAGAAGCACTCAAGAAGCAGCTTGGTGCTTGGATGATTGACCCTGCATCCCCGTTTGACGCCATTCGAGACGAGCTACGAGGCGACCAGTACCAACAGCTTGTTAGCAAGCAGAGTGAAAAGCCGCAATCGAAATATGCTGGAAAGGCACGCGACGCCTATGACATGTCGGAATTCAACCTCATTCTCGACTTGCGATCCAATGGCGCGTTACCTGCCATCATATTCAACTACGATCGTTATGGATGTGAGAGGTCGCTCGCCGGACTTCTCGGTACGCTTGAGGAAACAGAGGCCGAGTATCGCAAGAACAGCTCTGAATGGGCTGCCAAAGTTGCCGAATTTGAGAAGTGGAAGAAGTCTCGCGAGAAGGCTAAGTTCAAGCCGCCCAAGGCTACCCGTAAGGGCAAGGGCGATGACGACGAGGGAAACAGTAGGCTTGACCTTGCCCGTGAGGAAGCGAACCGGGACACTAGTCCTTGGGAGAGCTTTGATCCGGATGCTCCCCTCGCTGAGTTCAGTCTTGCCGACATGACCAAGATCTCCAAGGAGGAATTGGAGTCGCATCTAAACTCGTTGAAGTGGCAGCGCTGCAAGCCGGAACTTCTCAACGCCCTTCGCCGGGGCCTTGGTGTACATCACGCTGGTATGAACCGCCAGTATCGTCAAGCGGTCGAGATGCTTTTCCGGAAAGGCTACCTGACTGTTGTTGTTGCCACGGGCACACTGGCTCTTGGTCTCAATATGCCGTGTAAGACGGTCATCTTTTCTGGCGACTCAGTCTTCCTTTCTGCTCTCAATTACAGGCAAGCATCTGGTCGTGCTGGTCGTCGTGGCTTCGACCTCCTTGGAAACATTGTTTTCCATGGCATCCCCCCTCATCGATCACTGGAGATTATGTCTGCACGACTGCCCGATTTGCGCGGTCAATTTCCGACCTCCGTCACTCTAATCCTGCGCCTGTTCACACTTCTACATGGCACGGATAACTCCGAGTATGCTGCACGAGCGGTCAAGTCACTTCTGACACAGACACAGCTGTATCTTGGAGGCCCAGAGGCGCAGCGCTCGATACAGCATCATTTGCGATTCTCCATCGAGTATCTTCAAAGGCAACATCTTCTGTCGGAGAGAGGTGTGCCCCTCGGCCTTTCCGGTCTGGTGGGACATCTCTACTTCACGGAGAACTCGGCGTTCGCGTTCCATGCCTTGCTGAACAATGGCTATTTCCACAAGTTGTGCGCGAAGATCTCCAACCCAGCAAAGCAAACTCATATCCTCCGCGAGATTGTGCTAACGCTGTCGCATCTATTCGTTCGACTTCCCGTTGTGCGGTATAGGGATAAGAAATGGCTTGAAGAAGTTGTTCATCGCTCGCCGTCCATGGTCATTCTGCCTGATCTCCCCAAAAGGGCCAGCCGCATCCTGAAGAAGCACAACAAGGAGACTCTGGGGATCTTCCAAGGATACGTGTCCACCTACGCGTCCCAGCATCTGTCCAATGCCCCGGACAACCAGCTCCCATTTACCAAATGCCGCGTGGAGTCCGATCAGACTGACGCCAACTTGAGTGCAATGCTTCGCTCTCAACCGGAGACACTAGTGCGCTCGCCTTTTGCCGCTCTGTCCGGTCTCGCAGACGACTTCAAGACGGTTCACGAGTTGTGCCAGACTGTGCGAGCTGGTGTTTTCCTTGACGAATCGGCAATTCCGTACACACCGGTCACGGATCAAGAGAGAGGCGGTGTACCGTGGAACGCCTACCTATATGACTTCTTCAAGCATGGCGACCTACAAGCCTTGATCCGCGACAACGGCATCAAGGGAGGTGACGTCTGGTTCCATCTAAAGGACTTCTCGTTGGTACTGGCTACCATTGTGGCTAGTCTGGCGAACTTTCTCGACCCCGACAATGAGGACAACGGCGACGCCATGATAGACGTGCAGGATGTTGGTGACGAGCTTGACGAGACTGCTGCTGCTAAAGACGATGCACCCGGGACTGATGCCGCCCCTGTAGTTGCTGATGTCCCAGTCGCGACAGCCAAGCCCAAGAAGAAGAAGAAGGCGGTGGACTCGTGGGAAGATGAGGAAGAATCGAACGACGACGAGGCGTCTGCCACTCCTGCTGCTGACTCTATCCCAACCTGGTCCCCCGACGCCACTGGCGAGTCACTTGTCAATGTTCACCAGGCATTCGTCCTACTGCAACAGGAGTTTGACACGAAGTTCAGAAAGATTTGGGCTTGAGGTATTATTGCCTCCGGAGAATTGTCGGCTATTCTTCATATGATGGAAGCATTAGATGAGAGGGTACGGGTCTTGATATACATCTCGGCAGAGATATGACGATTACGAATGAAAAGAGGCAGTCAAAATGTGCTGTCCTACATAGGCTTAGAGGGGCTGGTTGCACAATATACTTGCCTTGAAGAAAACCAGATTAACACGCTTTAGATGTTGCTGTTGACTATACCTGGTGTTCCAATACCCTTCTGTGGTCATGTTTTTGCACCCACCACGGCAGCACACACTTCTGCTCAGGCGGTCATGACGCAGATTGATCAACACATAGGTACGTACCTTATCTGTAGCAACTCCATGACTGCTTCGCCCCTGCTCTCGCGACTCTACTTCGTGTAGTCTCCAGGGAGACGAATCATGCGTAGCTCTCTCCGGTCAGTCCGGAAAGGATATGTTCTTGTGACCAATGAAATGGCCCCTTACTGTATAAGGCTGGCAGGCTTCTAAAGACTTGTCAAAACGCATCCTGCAGGGTCTCTGCTTTATCAAGTCCATGTGTCGCTGTTGGGAACCCTCTGATCTTCCAACAAACCTGCGTGGCCAAGGGGCGGCTTCAAGCAAGTAACATCGAACGTGTTTGTGGACATAAGTTGCTGCATGTAGGCGGCGTGGCAGGCTTGTGCGTCAGTCAATGCTTCTAGGCTCGGTGAGTGAGGAGAAAATCTCTGGATAGCCTCCCACTTGCAAGTGGTAACCCGTTCCAGCCCCCAGTCCGAACTTATTATTTGGTTGCCAAAGGGCTAGATTTTAACGCAACATTGGGCAGGCTTTCAGCAGTACAGGGCAGAAGTATTGCTGACGGCTATGACATGCTCTTCGGGTTCTTGACCAGTATGCCTCGTAGTATTGCTTTGGAGATTCCTGTGCACCTACGGCACAGTTCCAATGTAAATACTGTAGGAATGTGATTGAAGTGTGGTCGCAGAATTCGATGGCGCTGCTGTCAGTTCGCAATGTGAGAGCCACAGTCAAAGACCACATGCAGACGCCCGATCATGTCAAGTACATTAGAGGACTCATTGATCCCTCCTTGTATTATTTCTCCTGCCCTTCCACTTTTACCTTCTCAGACATATCAACGAGGCAATCTTCTGGCACATCGATAACATAGTCTAGTCCAAAAGCCAACTACACACTATTATGAAAGCTATCATCGCTCATCTCATGTTGGCAATCGCTCCAACGGTCCTAGTACTGCCCGCTGCTACTGCGAACATTGCTACTGGTGGCGTGGATGCTGCGGCTCCTGCAGTAGGTTTAATACCACTTCAACGTCTCAGTCGGTATATTATTCGAGTACGGTCAACTGAAATACATATCTAGCCCGCCACCTGCGTTAAGAAAGGGGAATGTCCCTCCATGTCCACTCGAGATGTTATGACCGACCTCACGGGTCTATTCAAGCGCGATTGCTTTGTTTCGTGCAAAATTACGAGGGACTGTAGCTCTATCGGCTGCGGCACTTGCGTCTCTAAGAAAGATGCATGTGGTGAGTATTATTTGGCATGCAGTGGATAGGGAAACAGAGCACCATAGAGGAGTATGATGGCCGATCCAACTTTGTGTTCCTCATTATGCGCAAGTACCACCTCATCATTGTCCAATGTTGATATTTCTTCCATCTATATCTGGTAGTTCCTGTCTGTATGATAGCTTTGTCGAAGAAAACTCAACCAATTTCTGTATCTCTCAGTTCAGAATGTTAATCCAGGACGCCGTATATATCTCCGTGTTTTAGGGTTAGGGTTACCATGAATGCGTTGATTGATGAGCTAATCATCTATACCCACTTTTGCCTTAGCGTGGTTCAAATTTTTATGGGTGGCATGTCGAAACCTTGCTGCAACCTCGGATTGGCAGACGTACAGTCCATACAACCTATCACATCAAACATGTCGCTCCAAATGATGAGCCACGCAGCATTGACAGCCCGGTCCGTGGCTGTCGGCTCTTCGGTGGCTGTCCCAGTTCTGCGCGGCTTTGCGACAGCGGTGCCGGTCACATCTCCCTCGCGGAACCACAGGGTAGTCGTGATTGGCGGCGGTGCTGCTGGTCTTTCAATCAGTCACCAGCTCCTCAGGTCCGGAAAATTCAGCAACGACGAGATTGCGGTTGTCGATCCCGCCGCATGGCATCATTACCAGCCGGGATGGACTTTGGTTGGCGGTGGTCTCAAAACCCGCGAGGAGCTGCGGATGCCCCTAAAGAGCTTGATTGACCCAAAACTCAAATTTTACAACGATGGTGTCGCTTCACTATCCCCGGAGGACAACTCTGTCAGTCTGTCCAGCGGTGACAAGATTGGATACGAACATCTTGTCGTCGTGCCAGGCATCAACATCAACTATGGCAGTATCAAGGGTCTGCCCGAGGCTCTTGCCGACCCAGACTCCATGGTTTCGTCGATATATGGCTACGACACCGTCGAGAAAGTATTTGGCACCATCAAAAAGCTGCAGCAAGGTGACGCTATCTTCACCCAGCCTAGTGGCGCCATCAAGTGCGCTGGTGCTCCGCAGAAGATTATGTGGCTGGCGCTGGACTACTGGAAGAAAGCTGGCTTGTACGATGCCGGCAACTCCTCCCGCTCACCAATCAACATCGCATACGCAACGGGACTTCCCACCATGTTCGGTGTCCCCAAGTACAGTGCAAAGCTCGAGGAGTTGAGGAAAGAAAGGGCCGTCGAAGGACTGTTCCAGCATGATCTCGTGGCTGTCGACGGCAACAAGGCAACCTTTGCTCGTGCTGGCGGACCAGAGCTGGTCACAAGGAAGTTTGACTTGCTGCATGTCGTACCCAAAATGGGGCCACACGACTTTGTCAAAAGCAGTAAGCTAGCAAACGATGCTGGGTTCGTTGACGTAAACGATGGCACGACCCAGTCCACGAAATACCAGAACGTGTGGTCCGCTGGCGACGCATCCAGCCTGCCAACTTCCAAGACAGCGGCAGCTATCACAGCCCAAGCCCCAGTCTTGGTGGGCAACCTTCTCAGCTCTCTAGAAGGCAAAGGACCGAAACTCGAGTATGATGGCTACACCTCCTGCCCGCTCACGACAGAGTATGGCAAAGTTCTCCTTGCCGAGTTCAAGTATGGAGGAGTCCCCAAGGAGACGTTCGGAAACCTGCTTGGCATCGACCAAGCCATTCCGCGACGTGCCTTCTACTACTTGAAGAAAGATTTCCTCCCGTGGGTGTACAAGCGGTACATGGTTAAGGGTACTTGGGCCGGACCCAAGGGTTGGATCAGATAGACTTTCATCTCAAGTTAGCTATCAATCCAACACTAATCACTTTCTCCTTCCATAGTGCCTACAAGTCCTGCATCTCTGCGCAATGTTGGTATCTCCAAAGAATGTCATGGGCGTCCATCGCCGAACAGCCGAACGCACTGAACTTTGCCGCGTGGTCCAGATCTCGTCGCTCAGGTTCCTGCAAGATAAGCTTGCTCGGCTTATTCTGTTGCTCATGTAAAGGATATGAGGCATCTCTGTTCCGTTGGGAAAGCACCTATGGTTCTTTCGTCGACGCAATATCAACCAGGAATTGTACCACAGTACCTCTCTTTCGTGATTTCTCCTTAGCAGTCTCTACACCTCCTACTGTGAGATTGTGGGACAGAAGAAGAGGACGAGTGGACATGGATTGGGAACAGCGCAGCGCTCCGCATCCGTGCCTATCAAGGGAGACAGGCAGCTGAACACTGCTGAACAGGATGCAACCACTCCAGACACCATATTTACAAGCTCGGAAGCAAAACCGGTGGCGAAAAGGAGGAAGGGCTCAGCGTCGGGCAATGAAGCGTCGTACTTCGACCTGGACTCCTGCTCGACAGAAGAAGACGACATCATCGACCCCGAGCCGGCGGACGCGGCCGACTTTGAGTCTGATCTGGCCGACGAAAGCTCGCATGTACAAGGCGCAGAAGAACCTCAAGATGGTGGCCGAACTGCGAGAAAGTGTAGACTTCGGAGCATACATATCTCTTCTACGACGTCTTGAAGCAATACACAGATATGTAACAAGACCCGGTGACAGCCCAGCCGCCAACGGGATATTCCTCCGCTACCTCGGGTCTAAGTGAAGGCCTGCAGTTTGTTTTGTTTTGCTAGGAAGCATCATCGCTCGGCGGGTGTGGACTTCTTCCGGTGATAAAGCGGTAGCTAGTGATCAGACGCAGGTCCCTGCTGCGGAACTCGCGCTTGACGCCCTCGATTAGCAGCTGAACCTGCAGCTCGCTCCAGGAATACACGCGCGTGAAGAGCGCGGGCGTGTGTGAGGCCGCCGACATCTGCATGTGCAGCTGCTCGAACCGGCCGAGCTCCTTGAGCGCCGGGTCCTTGGCCCATGGACCGACGGGGATCTGGGGAAACCGGAGGTCAGCCTTGGCAACAATTCATGACAGGAGCGAGGATGTCTCACCCTGATCACCCGCTCGGTTACGTCCTCAAATCCTGCGTCGATCATCCACTGCTTCTGCTTCCGGGCCACGTTGATCTGCTTGCCATACATCTTGCTCGCCTCGTCCAGCTTCTCGACCCACGACTTGGTCCAGGGGGCGCGTTCAAAGCTGTCGTCATCGCTAAAGATCCACGCGTCGTACTCCTGCATCTCGCACCACCCGCCGGGCTTCAGGTGGGTGCGCACCTGGCGGTAGAAGCGTGCCCAGTCGGCGACGGTGCCCGAGAGCGCGCGGCCGTGGATGTAGTCAAACTTCTCGTCGTCGCGGTACGTCCACTCGTCCTCGTAGTCGTCGACGTGGAAGCGACAGTTGTTGGGCACCCAGTCCGGCTGGATGGGTGACAGGTCGACGCCAAAGACGCTCGCGCCCGGGAATTCGTCGGCCATGTCGATGGCCCAGATGCCCGTGCCGCAGCCCAGGTCGAGGATGCGGAAGTCGGCCGCACCGGGCTCGCCCAAGGCAGGGATCTTCAGAGGGGCCGAGTACAGCGCGCCCTGCAGCAGCAGGCGCCAGATGTGGTGCTGCAGGTCTAGGCGCTCCTGCTCGGCCTCGTCGTTGGGTAGCACGTACTGGCCCGAGCGGTAGGCGTGGTAGCGCCGCCCGTTCTCGTACACGTAGTTGGTTATGGACGACGTGACGGAACCGGTGCGCGACGAACCCGGTAGCGACTCGTAGGCCGAGTCGGCCACTGAGGCGGCATCATTGAAAGGGTCGTTGTGCTACCCAAGGTTAGCAAGGCAAAGCTGAAAATAGTATTAAGAAAGAGTAGACCCACATCAACCTGTAGTGGCGCATAGACGACATCGTCATGCCCCTCGTCCTGCTCTTCCTGCTCTTCCTCCTCCTCTCCCCCCTGCTCCTGCTGTCCTTGCTGTCCTTGCGGTTGTTCCTCTCGCCCCGCTATCCCAGTCGCCGGCTGGGCTTGTGACTCCTCTGGGACCTCGGCGGTGGCGGTGGGATTCGCCGTTACCATAGTTCAGGATTTATGTTGGACTACCTTGCCACGAGGATGAGGAACTAGGACCATAGAAAGCGTAGAAAGTGGAATGGATCTAGTTGATATTTCCTAGGTCAACCTGGTAATCTAGACTCTTAATGTTGTGCCTCCTCATAAATATCGGCGGGAGGGGCGGGGAAAACGCACGTGTCCCGCACGGGATCGCCCGAAACTCGGGTCACTAAGCACGGCCAAGAGAATTGAGTCTTCACCGCCCCTTGTTTTGTGAATAATGATTGGCGGTACTTGTGGACCGGAGTCGTGGGGGTCGAAGCGAACATGGTAACCCTTGGCACCACATGGGCAAAGAGGGGTTCGGCCGAATTCCTCGCTGCTGCCCCTGGACAGATGCGCAACTTTACAGTCGTCTGAAGTGTCAACACACACGGTCCGACCTCCAGAAAAAAAATGGCGTCACGCTCGGATACCGACAGCAACAGGAAGAAGCTCGTGGTGGTGGTGGGCGCGACGGGCAACCAGGGCGGGTCCGTGGCACGACGCTTCCTCCGCGACCCGCGGTATGCCGTGCGCGCCCTGACCCGCGACACGTCGTCGCCGGCCGCCCAGGAACTGGCAGCGCTCGGCGCCGAGGTGGTGCGCGCCGATCTGGACGACGTCAAGTCCCTCGAGACCGCCTTCGCGGGTGCCAACGTCATCTTCAGCGTTACCAACTACTGGGAGCCGTTCTTCCGGCCGGACTGCAGGGCCAAGGCCCAGGAACTGGGCATCACATGTCGCCGGTACGCATACGACGTCGAGTACCGGCAGGGCAAGAACATTGCCGATGCAGCGGCAACCGTGGCTGACTCGCTCGACGACAACGGCTTCCTCGTCTCGACATTGAGCCACGCGACTAAATGCAGCAACGGCAAGTTCAAGGACCTATACCACTTTGACTCCAAGGCAGACGTATTTCCGGACTACGTCGCCGCGACTCACCCCAAGCTCGCTGCCAAGATGTCGTGCATCGAGACGGGCTTCTTCACCACCAGCTACCGCATCCTGCCGGACTCGTACTTCAAGAAGGTCAGTCATTCGCTTCCCTGCACTCATAACCCCCTAGATATAACAGAAAGAAGAAGACCGGCTGAAAACGTGCCCGGTCAGCTCCCCGACGGAACCTTTGAGATGCGCTTCCCCTGCAGCCCAGAAAAGCTGGTGCCGCATCTTGACGTCAACGCCAACACGGGCAACTTCGTCTACGCCGTGCACCAGATGCCCCCGGGCAAGGCCTATATGGCCGGTGAGTATCTAACTTGGCCCGACTATGCGCAAACATGGGCGCGCGTGACGGGTCAGAGCATCGCCTACAGGGAGATCAGCTTCGACGAAATGGTGGCTGCAACGCCCGACCACGACTGCGGCGTTGAGGTGGCCCTGATGTTCAGTTACTCGTCGGACCCTGGCTACGACGGCGGCAGGGATCTGTTGACGGCCGAAGATTTGCGCAAGGTGAGTGCAACACTCCGTCTGGCGCGTGTGCTGTGTCGTGTCTTAGCACACAAAAGGCTCTTCTGACATTGGGAATTGTAGGCGGGCATCGACTGTCCAATGCGGACCGTGGAAGAGTCGCTGGCGCAACAGGACTGGTCGGCCACGTTGAGCCAGTAAACACGTCTGCTTGTGATAAAAGGGGATCCTATGTCTAATTAGGCCATACTTGGAACGTGTAGAGGGTGGCCGGGTTCGCCAACCTGCTGGTTGCATGTGCTTGCTTCTTTACGCAACACATGCATAGTGGGATGCAGGGCAGGATCTCTGACGTACATATGCTTGAGACGATGATGCATGTATGTGAGCACGGCACATTCCTTACAGCAATAGACATGCAGGCTTAACCATCCAGTCACCGCTAATACATACAACCATGGAGACTATTCAGCTCACCGTGCCTGCATTTCTCTTCAATTCCTCTTGCCCACATCCATCTTCAGCTATAATAGGATGTTACACTACTCTCAGAGCTTTAAATAGACCAACCCGGTCTCACGTCGGCTGGTCTCTTTCCAGCCAATGGGTACTTGTGATCCGCCTTCACTCCTGAGAAAGGGTGCTGCGACAGGTATTCCACTTGATCAATGCAGTAATGGCGGAGGCAAATTACCCCGAGGATGCGGTGACCTTCTCCTACAACAAGGCACCACATCGCCCCTATTCGCAATTGACTTCCATTGCCTAGCAGAACTCCAGACCTCTCTACTTCTGGTTCACTTCCCAAGCATTGCAACCGAGTAGACAAGAAACCACCATCTTATCACCATGCGTACGTCGACTATCATTCTGAGTCTGTTGGTAACTGCCTTTGCGGCTCCCCTTGCAGAATCGGCCCGGCCCCAGGGGCTGGAAGCCCGCGCTACATACAGCTGCAACCCTCTTCATTCAGACCCCTGCCCCGGACTTTGCGCTGCTGGATCATCAAGCATCAATTGCAGTGCTTCTTACGTGTGTTTTAAGCCCTCCACCTAAATCGATGTGATGCAACAACTGACGATGGACTCGTCCATTAGTGCCAGGAGACGACGGCTCCTAACAAGGGAAAATGCGTCTGTTCATGCCATTACTAGGCCTAGCATACTCAGGGTAGTTGGGTATTCTGATATTCTGCCCCGACACACACCTCTGGATTGAAGGCAATGTCAGCTTCTAAGGACGCCCTCCACATCATGTATACTAGTAAAGAAGAAGGACATGGTTGTTTGTAGCTACTAAGTTGAGCAGCAACACTTGGAATGCTGTTAGTAACACAAAATAACAACGACAAGAGTGCCGCCGGTGCTAGGTGACTTAACGTTTCGAAATTAGCACAATGACAATGCTAGTCATGATAGTAGCGGTGGAGGTGCTGCAGGTCTCCAGGACGTGGTCTTTGGGGCAGTTTGATAGAAGAACTTGAAGTAGGAGGACAATTTGAGATCAGGGTAAGTCCGACGAATAGTACGTCATCAGCGTCAAGTGCAAGATAATTGTGCATTTACCGTCGATATTTTTGAAGATGGAGTACCAAATCTTACTGCAAACGCAATATCACCGCTCAGTTGACACAGTTCAAATGGACTAGAAGCTTGTAGTGATATCGACGTCGTACTTCCTTGAAGTAGTTGAAGATTGTGTTTGTTCCATTTCCGCACCGTAACTCGGACCGTTCTACAAATCCGAAACCTAACTATGTCTCGCTTCCACTTTTGCGGAATGGTGAACTCCTACATGGGGCAAATAACAAACGATTGTGGTAGTATCCAGTGAGAGGGAAATACGGAAACGGAAGCGCATTCTTGAAGACGCCGGGGGCTTCACGGGATACTCTCTGTGGCCACAAATGTGGGCAAAACTCAAGAGCTAGTTGAGGACATACGATCTGTATGTGCCTTGGGTCTACCGTGTGGGTGTAGCAGTGGTCTGGGTGGAAACGAAGCAAGTCAGCCCATGCAACCACAAGACATAACCGCTCACATTAGGAGAAGGGTAGAATCGACAGGCCTACACTCCAAAGCTGAGGTGTTTGGCAGGATATCACGAATCAATAGGTCTCTGGGGAATAAATGTCAAGCTTGGGACACAACGATGTTAGCGCACTCGCCATCCTGTCACCAATAGTGGTCGCCGATCCCCTCGAGTCTGAATCCGCTCTGTTTGGAAAAGACATGTTAGCACACTCCTCAGTCCCCTAGGCCCCGATGCCGGCTCCATTCACAGCAAGCAGCCGATGCAACTTGAACGGCCTTGAGTCTTACCGATGTGAAGGAAAACATGCTTGCCAACCTTCCAGGTTGAGCACGCGTGATCAGCCATTGTAGCACCCAACGGTCAGAAAGCATTCGACGGATATGTAGGGCTTTACATGAAAATGAGCCTTTTATTTAGGGTATCAATGTTTACTCATCCAACGTCGGCATCTGGGAACCACTGATTTATCCACCGATCCATCACTTTGGGTCCGACTGGCTTGACCAAATACCCATCCGCGCCGGCCTTATCCGCATCTGCTCGGTCGCCCGGACTGTCTTGACCCGTGACGATGATGATGATGCTCCTTGCCCACCCGTTCTCCTTCTCAATATCTCTGATTCGCCGAGTAGCCGCGATGCCGTCACATATTGGCATTTGCAGGTCCATCAAAATGAGGTCAAACGGATTTCGCAGAGGCGCCGTGAGCTCTTGCCGGAGCAGCGGATCAAACGTCGGCGTGCAAGCAGCACGATGGTCTGAGAAGGTACTCACTGCTTCCTCGCCGTCCTTTGCACACTTGTACGGGATGGACCGGCGGGTACAGTATATCTCCAGGATTCGAAGGTTGACCGCATTGTCATCCACAAGAAGTGTCATGGGCTTCGACTTCTGTTTCTGGGTACCAGCTGATGGCATATTAGGAGCTCGTACTCCAATGTCTAATCGTTGCATGGATTCCGCCATCTCGGTCTGCATGCTCGGCGGGAAAATGGAAACTCGATGTTGCGGGTCGGGCCTACTGTCGACAAGTGGTGGGTTTGGAGCACCTTCCTCCTCACTCGTGCTTGGAACCTCGCCATTTTCAGTCTGGCCATTTTCAGTCTGGCCATTCTGCGTTCCACTACCCAAGTCACTTTTCTGGCTGTCCAGCGACTGCGTCAATGACTTGAGTCCGGCTATTGCGGCATCCGCCACCTCTAAAGCTTCCTCGAGGGTCGTAATCAGAAGTGGTGCCTTGACGTAGATGACATTATCTTCTCTTTGCACGCGTGATTGTTGGAAATTGATTGAGCTCGTCGCCGACTCGGGCACCAGGCAGATGGCCATCTGGCTCTTCGACAGCTGCTGAATTTGCTGGTAGACTTGTCCAGGATCATCTTGTGCATAGTCTAATAGTATGAAAGAGTCCTCGATGCCCTCCGAGGCTGTATAACCATGCATCCCGAGAAAGTCGGCAAAGCAGTGGCGAAGAGATGGGAATGTAGACGGAGGAGCTACTTCGTGGAAAGTTGGCGGCAAATGTACGAGCTTTTGTTTGAGTAGCTGTTGCGGTCGTAACGAGGAGGCGCATGTAATCTCGTCGAAGACGGCCCTGAAATGCGACCCTTGTCCAAGCTCGGAGGAGACAAGAGAAATGGTTCCATTCATCAATTCAGCCGACTTGCAGGCAATCGTTAGCCCGAGCCCTGCTCCAGTGGTCTGTATATCAACCTTGTCGTATGCAGCGAATATGCGCTCGTGGTCGCGCTGTGCAATACCCCGTCCATTGTCTTTTACATCGACAACCAGCTTGTTATAGTCCCTCAGATATGCCAGGGTGATGGCAACAATACCGTTCGGCGTGTGTTGTATTGCATTGACGACCAATGGCTGAATGCAGTCGATGAATAGGGGCAGATCAATGCCCAGCATGTCCAGTGACAGCGGCAAATTCCGGTAGAAGACGACAGACGGTCTGTAAGACGCATCTTCCGACAATGCTGGGGAGGGGTCGTCGACCAGAGCCGTTTCCATGTCCACAATGTTGTGGAATGCAACGTTGCGCTCTCCCTGTGCAATGTCGGTCCAGCGATTCAGTTTGATCAAACTGTCAACTGTTGTCATCAGCTCTTTCGTCGATGTCCGGATTGTTCTGATGTATCCGTCGGGATCCAATATATCAAGACCGGATCCAGACGAAGAAAATGTAGACGGCGATGCGGTATGCGAGAGTACGACGTTTCGTGCCTCCATCTGCTCAGCGAGAAGCTCTACCGAGCCCAGAATGCCGTGAATAGGGGTGCGTAGCTGATGTGTGATGCCGCGTAAGAATGTCTCCTTTGCGTCTAGGGCTTCTCTCAGAGCCTGACTCTGCCAATCACGGCATAGGAGACTGGCACACATCATGACGAACCAAGAGTCAATGTCGTCAAAGACATCTCGAAAATCTTGAGAACCGACTACCAGAAAGGTCGGCATACGCTGGCTCGCACACTGTACGGCGATAACACGTACTATCCTTGGCGCCACCATGTCTCGGTGATTCCAATCCTGAATGACCTGCTCGAAGTAGTCCGAGTCTTCCCACAGCCCACTTTGCAACTCGTCTGTCTTTAACACTGTGCCACCTTCCAACAGTATCTCTCCAGCTGTAGACTTGCAGATGCGTACGCTAGCAGATGGGTACTTGGTCCGCAGCATCTCCGGAATGTATTCCTCCATCTTGACGCCTTTGCTGCACTGCTTCTCCGCCTCGGCCAGGAGCTCCAGCATCCACCGTCGTTCCTTCTGCCGTCTCAGCCTTGCGCTCTGTATAATGTCGTCGACAATCCAGTCGGCAAGACGTGCCAACGCTTGTTGCTGTAGCTTGTCCAGTGACGCCTTGGGGCTGTTGGAGGCGACACACAAGGATCCGAAGGCGACGTGGTCTCCAAACTCGGTTGCGAATCGTAGCGGGACGCCGGCGTAGGCCCGAAGGCCGCCCTCCTGCACGTGCGGCGAATGCTCAAAGCGCCAATCTTCTGTCATGTTGAGGAGCGAGAATACTTTCTGTGACCAAAGGCTTAGTTTTCTTTCGCTTAGTGTGGCGAATCGGTGGATGAGAGGTTTCTTGTACCTACACCTGGGGGTTGGTTCACAGTGTGCGCGCAAGTGCTCTCTCGACGCGGCAGCACTGCAAGAGGGAGGCCAACTGTCGCCATGCGTGTGTACGTATTGTGGTTCAGCAGGCCGACGATGACGAACTCCCAGCCCACAGTCTCTCTGGCCAGGTGTACCTTCTCCAGCAGCCGCAACTGCAGCTCCGTATCCTCGAGGGCACCCCGCGTGTAGTAGAAGAGCATGGTGAGCCGCAGCCGCTCGTTTCGCGTCAGGACGGGGAACAGATAGCGATCGGCCGTCCATGGTCGTCGCAAGTCGTGGTGCTCGTCTGGTCGAGGAGGTATTGGTGCTGGCGCAAAGATGTCATCTTTTGTCGGGTATACATCGTGAACAAACTCGGTTGAGTATGGTTCAAGGGCCTGGTCGGCATGGTCGAGATCGAGTATGGGCGCAACAGCGGTTGGGCGCGATGTTGGCGATGGTGGCTTGTGCTTCGTTTGTAATACAGCCGCCTCAGCATTTGGAAAAAAACTCACACGCTGCCCACCAGCATTCGAAAGCATTGGAAAGCGTGCAGACGAGCGTCACACCATAGGCGTGTACTATAGCATAGAATGTATCGAGTTTGACTGTCCGCTAGCCCTGGTTGCCATTGTTACTGATCGCTGTGTGGTAGGAATCTGCAATCGGCGATGACATGTCCCAAGGATCGGCTGATGACATTGTCGCAAGGCTTCAGCCCTACTGCGGGGTGGAATTGAGCCCAGACAATGTATTTTATGGGGCCAGAAAAAGCGATTGGAGGGTGTGATTTTTGATTGGGTAGAATGGCAGGTGGTGTAGAGCGGGGTCAGAAGTACTGAGGCTGAGACCCTAATTTGACATCCATCGCCTAACATCTAGCGCCCAACATCGAACAACATCGGCCAGTGCGACTAAGGTACCTTACCTAGGAACAATATGGAGCATCATCTCGTCTCTCAGCGTGTCAGCAAAACACCCCAGAGGGAAATGGCAAGAGGTGATTGCCCTCAAAAAGCACTTTTGTGGTGGTATAATGCGTCATGATGCCGCGTCGAGCAACGTTAGCTGAGGCTTAAGGTAGCTTGTACTCGTGCTCCCATTGACACCACCGTATCCGGCCTGGCCGTAGCCGCACACCACCTTTGCACGAAGCAAGTTCAGCTAGCCACAAGCCCGAGCATGTATCTATCCAACTCGCTACAATCCTCATTTTACGTCTAATAGTCATCAGCTCGCTATGAGCGTCGGCTCGTATTATTCAGCTCGCCATCGCATACCACCTTTATACAAAGTAACGGGAAAAAGCAATCAACACCGCGTCGTTCAGGTAGCCACAAGCCCGAGCATGTGTCTATTCAACTCGCTACAACCCTCATTTTACGTCTCATCAGCTCGCCATGAGCGTCGGCTCGTGTTGTCCAGCTCGCCGTAATGCTCGACTGCCTACGTTCGTGTATAAGTAGCTCGCCATGGTCAAGGCCCAGATCATACATCTGACAGCTAGTGGCGCAAGTGTTCCAGTCAGCTCTGCAATCCTCTTACTGTGCAGAGACTGCTGTTGTCAACTAGCTCAGCCCACCATCATATATTCTATAAAGTACTGCACCTCATCTACCAGTCTCAACTTGCTAGACTACCATCCAAGTCCCTCGACCGGTAAAGCAGAATGGACACATCGAAGCCCACGCCGATCGAACAAAAGCAGCTCAAGGGCGACGAGGTCACCAAACCCAAGCTCGCCGAGTTGCGGGCGCTGTTTGAGAAGCGCCTTCCTCAGGGGAAAGACACGACTTCAAAAGACCTCGAAGAGTGGCTACAGTGTCCCAATTATGGCGGCGACTGTGAGCAGCGAGCGACAGCCCTTGCATGGAAATTGTTGCCCGAAGGCAGCAAGGTGAAGCCAAAGGCGCCGGATTTCACAACAGACCCGAAGTTCGCCCCTCTGTCTGGCAAGTGGGACTCAGTCAAGGCATCACTGGACACCAACGCCCCAGTCATCGTCAAAGGCCTCGACACATTCTTAGGAGGGGACCAAAGCAGCTTCAACAGCGGGACATCGCACCATGTCGTGCTCTTCCTTGCATACGGCAAAGAAGACGGCGTGGGGGGTGGTGAATATTTCGTCGGCTTCGATCCTGATGTCAACGCAACCGCTGCAACCTGGGCCGCCTGGGAAGGACTCGGCGGTCCAGCTAAAGGACCTCCCCCCGGCTTGGACGCGGCCAAGCTGAATAAATTCATCTCTGACATGGTCGTGGCAACCTCTGGGCAAGTCCTGGGCACGCTATTCCGCAAGTACTATGTCGACAAGTCGAAAGTCTTTCCCAAGATCGACCGTTTTGCCGGCACTAAGGTATAAACTGCTGGGCGCCCGCAGAGGCTCTTGGAGCCGAAAAGTCGCTGTATGACTGCGTCAGCAAAAAGCAAGGAGAGCATGGACCAGAGCCAGGCAGTAAACTTAGCACACATCATGTATGCAACGAGGGAAAGCGCTGAGTTGATTTGATTTTGATTTCCTTTTTATTTCTTTTTTTATTTGATAGTTTGTATATCACAGCTTGGTACCCAGTTTGGAACGCAATACCCAGCGCCCACTTCTACAGAGTTCAAAATAAAGTTAAGATTTACTTGAACTCCTGATTCACTCGACAGCATCACCGGGACAGCATGACGCAAATGGCAGGAGTTCATTACCCTCAAAAAGGACGTTTGTGGTGGCATAATGCGTCATGATGCCCCAATAGATGCAGCTCTAGCCGTCGTCTCCAATTTGCTTGCTCTTTACTAACTTGAAAACGACACGCGCGGTCCCCACGTCCATCTTTGAGTTCTTTCCCGCCCGTATGGGACCACCCTGGACGATGGGTAATTCCTCAAAGTCACGGAAGTCGTTCCCCGCGATCACGCATTAGTCGGCGAAGGAGACGCTGTCGCTGTCGCTCTCGCCGTACTTGTTTCCCTTACTCAACCTATATACCAAGTCGTGGCCTGCAACAGGCTGGACAGGGAACAGAGGTGAAAACAAGCTTAATCCGCTGATCAATTTCACTGTTCTTCTACTTTTATCCGTCCTCGGATTTCTAGTGACCACGACAATGTCAATGCTTTACGACTCGATCACCAAGACAGCCCTTCATAAATTGCCGCTTTGGCGGGAAGACCGTGCGGAAACATGACATCCAATTAGTCTCCGAGTCGCTTGCTTAAAGTACAAGAGTCAGAGCGGCAAAGGGTCTAGACTTCCCGAGCGTCAAACCAGGGGTTCGAGTCACCCAATGGGAGACTTCAGCGGCAGCCACAATCAATGGCTTGACTGAAGCTGAACAACCATGAAGGTGGCAGAATTAATTTTCCAGTATTTCTGCTAATTCGTTCGCTCCTCGTCCTCTTCTGATCCAAACCTCCTCATTTTCGTCGAGCAGGGCTGCTATGGCCTCTTTGATCTTGAGCGCTGCGAGAGCGAAACCGCAAGTCCGGCTAGGACACGCACTCTCGGCCTTTGAGAAGGATCTGAGCGACGACAAGAGAGCTATTTTCCGGAGGTATCGCTCACAGGCAGCCAATTCAGAACTCGGACCCGAGGATGTCCGTCGTGTCGTTGCCGAGTTCGACCAGTCTCCCTTGGCAGCCGTTTCCTCAACGTTTTGCAAGCCGTTCAGCGGTTTGCGGCATTCGGCGATGTGATTGTGGGCGGAGCTGGGAGTATTGTGTCTAGCTCAATATGGGGTTGCGTGCGGATCACGTTGACGGTATGCAAGTTGTTTGATGTACATGTCACTTAATATAGACTAACGCGCCTGGGCCATAAGCTCCTCACCGACTCTCTGTCCTTGAGAGAGAAAGTGTCTGAGCTCTTTATGGATATAGGACAAACCGCGCCCCGACACGAGCAGCTCTCTGTTCTGTACCCGAGGTCCAAGCGACTTCAAGCTGACCTTATGGAGTATTTCATCCTCCTTGTTCAACTTTGCCAAATGCTGTTCCAGAAATCAAGTCTAGCACGAATCGCAGCTTACCTCAAGTTAACTCTGGCAGACCCAGAGCTCAAGAATCTGAAGGAGCAGCTGGATAGGTGGGCCGTGTCTATCGACCGCGAGGTCACTCTGCTTATCGCTACACGAGTCGAGGAGGAAGCTAAGGAGCAGTCACAGCTCAGGGCACTATGGGCCCACGTATCAGAGACCGAGTCGAAACGGAGGAAGATGAAGACTCGTCTGGCGTGGCTGGATCGCTGTTCCGACTACGACTACACAGCGGAAATGAAGAGGACCCGGAAACAAGGCAACACTACATACTTCATGGGAGATACCCGGTACAAGGCCTGGAAGGATCGTACCACGTCGTCCACCCTTCTATGCCGTGGCACACTGGGCTCTGGCAAATCAGTCCTCATGGCAAATATGGTTGACGACTTGGCTCTCTCAATGGCCGGAGAAGAATGCTCCATTGCTTACTTCTTTATCTGTGCCAACGTGGAAAGTATGAGGGCAAGGACAATACTAGGCTGCGTGGCTCGTCAACTTCTCGAAGTGTTGCCTCACCAAAACTGGGAAGGAGACCCGTCTAAGCAGAGCGCGAAGCTCGATATCGAGGAGGTTACTGAGCTCCTGTGCAAGATGGTACCAAACAGCCGGAGGCTCGTTATCATTGTGGATGCCTTGGATCAATGCCCCCGACAGGAGCGTGTCGAGCTCTTTAACCAGCTGAAGCGTCTCCGGGAGACATTCCGGGTTCTCGTTTGCGGCTCACTTAGAGTCGAGGCAAATATTCAGCCCGAGACTGACTGTCAAGCGCTAGATCCAGAGTTCGTGTTCGAGATCCCCCTTGTGAACCCGGAAATTGCAAGGTTCGTCGAAACGCAACTCCAGGTACTCCTCCAGTCTGGAGAACTTGCAGTGAGAGATCCTCGTCTTGTCGACGAGATCAGGGGTTGTCTTGTTGATGGGGCGGATGGAATGTGAGTGTGCATTCTTCAAACAAGTACTCGACTCGTACGGTGACTAAAGGTAAGACTTCAGGTTTCTATGGGTTGTTTTGCAACTGCGAACACTATGCGGGCTCGAGAAAACCGACAAGGGCATACGTCAGGGTCTCAGAGACATCCCTCGTGGTCTTCCGGCAACATACGATCAAATTCTTACCGAGTCTCAAGGGCCTGGCTCTCGCGTCCAGCTTCGGATCCTCAAAGTCTTAACAGCTGCTTTTCGTGCTTTGACTATAGATGAGGTCCGAGAGATCCTAAGCATCGTCCCGGGAGAAATTTGCTGGTCTGAGGAGCGCCTGATTAACGACATTTACGCAACTCTATCCTGCTGCGGGAGCCTCCTGCTGGTTGACGAGGAAGAGTTCACCGTGCACCTAGTGCATCCGAGCGTCAGACAGTTTCTCCTCGGGGAGATGAGAGACTCATTACCTTTCAAACGATGGCAGTTCACTCTCCAGGAAGCTCATTCCGAGATGGCCGGCGCCACAATCACTTATGTCAGTATCTTCGAGACTGCGAACCAGGTGACGATTCACAACAGCGCCTCGTCCGCTTCCAAGGATATCACGCCGTTACTTGTTCCACATCCGGAACATAGCTTGAACGCGATATTTCAGCAAGGAACGGTGCCGGCGAGCCTAGTGTCCGTTGTTTCCAAGCTAAACCGACTCAAATACCGAAGGGGACCGGCTGCGGTGGATATTAGCCGTACTATTGGCAGCGTGGTTGCATCTGAGTCGGCCTCGGACGGTGCAACATCCAGCCGGGATCGCGTTTTCCTCCCGTATGCAAAATCCAACTGGTTGGCTCATTCTACGACAATATCAGATACCGACAAGAAGATATTCTGCCATTGGAAACGTCTGGTTGAAGACGCTGCTTTTGCCGAGACGCTCAACTGGTCAAACACCATCCTGCCGGTTGCCTTGGGGAACGGTGTTGCCGACGAAGTCCTTTGGGCAATCGTCCACTCCCACCATCCTCTGCTCGACGCCCAGTTGATCAAGCGGAAGGGAAAAATCAAGACCCTGAGCGCTTGCATGAAGACCATCTCCGGTTCGGTGCATCTCCTAACGTTTGATCAGAAAATGGTCACTCGTCTTCTAACCTTAGCATTGCTCTTAAAGGAGCATGAGTCGAGTATAATTCAGCTACTGAACATGGACCCGGACGTCAGCTACGGAGGACACGGTTCTCTGTGTGCAGCAGTACTCAGCAACCACCTACAAGCAACTACATCTCTCCTCAGTCATATCGACGACCCTGGCATCGTTAGAAATCTGCAGTTCCCCATCATCGCCGTCGCCGTCAAACATGCAAACCTTGAGATGGTGTGCCTTTTGATCAAAGCTGGCGCCGACACCGAGAGACGTCATCCTCTCATCATGTCATTAACTTCTCTTTCCAAAGACCCTCGACAACTCAAGATCGCGTGCGCCCTCATCATGGCCCGCGACAGGCCCACCAAGCAATGGGACAGAGCCGTCGAAATAGTGCTCAACCGCATGATCACAGAGCCGGACCCCCGCTACATCCGTATCGCATACCTCCTCCTCAAGCGGGGCGCCTCAGTCGAAGACTGCTACGGCTACACCCGCGTAGCGGCGCTCATAACGTTCCGGGCGCAGGTCAATCCACAATTCTTCAACGCGAAAGCGTATCTGCATCCTCCGCTGGTGGGGATGGTGCTGTACAAAGCTTGGAACAGCAGCTGGCTCTTCCTCGCCTTGAACCTCGCGTTCAGACTGTATCTGCGCCGTACCATAGCGATGATGGCGCTCAGTGCGGCGCCTCTAGTCTTATCGCAGTGGTACAGGAGAGAGATCGGCGGGGTGCTGAGGTGGCTATTGTATGCGCTCTCGGTGTTTATAGAGTTGACGCTGGCGGGGAAGAGGATGGAGATAGCGAACGCGCTGGACTTCTCGTTGTTTTTGACGGCAATCTACTTGTATTATGTAAAGACTCTCGTTGGGGATAGGTAGTGTCTATGGGAACCATGCTGCATGTTCCAACAGTGGGTATCCGTCCAGATTCTTGGACATTGACACAGAAAAACCTTGCTGTTGACCTGAGTCTGTTCGTGGGAAGGATGTAGGCCCTCCACATGGTTCCGAGAGCGAGTCTTCTTGGAGTCTTGAATCGAATACTTTGCTGGATAAGCTTGGCCACGCCAAGACCCGCCATCTGTTTTGCTTCTAAGGCTCTTCTAAAGTTTTCCAAGGAATAAGTCCAGGTTGAAGGACCTTACCTTGCAGAGTGGCATAACGACATAGTCTAGAATGGCGCGGGGCTTGATCAGTCTGTCATGGCTAAGGTAGTACCTTGCTCAGTACGCAGGCAGATTAGAGCGAGCTACTCGTAACTGGTTCATGACTTCCTACTTCCTCCGTGAATGTCCATACTGGCAGCCGGAGACGAATCTGCAAGGGCACAGCAATGTGATGTCACAGTGAAAGCCCCAGAAGTCCCATATATCCTCATATCTCTCTGAGATGACGAGCATTCAGCTCACATGGTCTCAAGACACTGCAGTGAAAATAGCAAACGCGCCACCGATGTAGTTCTTCCCCGACAGACAAGCAACAACACCAGGAAGCAGCAAAAATGCGGACCCAAACCCTCTTCACCGCTAACGGTTGAGCATAACCCGGCTCATTGGCGCGGCGCAGTAAGGCTTATGCGCCTTCCAGTGAGCCCTCTGGCAGTCCTGTGAGGGTGTTAACGTAGATCCTTCTGAGACGCAACGGGCGGGCCGACTTACGCGGTTGCAGTACCAAGCCTCCTTGCACCGTGAGCACTTCTCGAGGTGCTTGTGGATGTCCGCCCCGATCTTACCGCAGTTGAAGCAGCTCGGCTCGCCAAAGCTTCTGGGAATGCCAGGAGTGTAGTTGTCCAGAGCGGCGAGGAACTGACGCTTTCCCGGGCCGCGGAAGCCCTCGTCCATGAGTGGGAGAGTGTAGCCCTCGTTGCAGTTGATCTGGGGCACGAGGTCACGTAGGTGCTGCATGTCTTCGTCCTTGATCTTGGCTCCGGCGCGCATCATCAATGCCCCGACCAGGATGAGGCGGTACTTGCCGCCGTACTCGTTCTCGGTTGCGCGATACTTGGCGAAGAGCTGGTCACCGAGGCCCGAGTCGAGCTTTTCGCGGTTTTCGGCGATAGTTGCTTCGAGGACTGGACCATATTCGTCGCTTTTGTAGAAGGCGCGAGCGTCGGTCGGGGCGAGCATGTCGGTCTGGTGGACCATGTGGGAGAGTTCCAGCGCATTGAGGGGACCCTCTCCGAAGGCGCGGTTGATCTCGATTGCAATATCGAGGTCTCGGTCGCCCTCGAAGAGACCTAATCACGAACAATGAGCGCTGGACAAGTTTGTTGCAGAACGAAGCTTAGCTTACGGTATCCCCAGCGACCCATCTTGCAGCTACCAGACTGGAGATTGGCGGACTCTGAGGTTGGATGTGAGGAGCGAAAAGGCTTACGCTCTTCTAGAGTTGAAGGCAAGCTGGTAGAATGTTGCTCTTGGCCGCGATTCGCTTATGTACGAGGAGACGAGAGGTTGGAGGATGGAGGAGGAGGATGGAGGAGGAGGATGGAGGAGGATAGATGTTGGGATTTAAGGCAATGGAGGATTATGACTGCAGTCGTGCGAGCAAACGCAACTTGGAATGATTGTGGTTAGCTCCACACTGGTTTGCGCGTTACAAACTGCACCTGCCTTGCTTGAGTGACACAAAGTCAAATCTGAATCACTGCCATGCTTTGGTGTATGGAATCAAGGACAAGCAAGGAAGGTACAGCCATATCCAGTGACCGAGAGGCCCACCCGGCGAGGGACGCACCTGCCTCCCAAACCAGAGGATCCCAGACAAGCAGAACAGCAAACATGAGGCCTTTGTGCGGCAACCAGTGTTCTTTCAAAGTCGGTTCAATGTCAGATGTGACTGTGTTTGTTCGTTGAGGCTAAGTTCTAACTAAAGTGGTACCCCGTCCATCAGTTTGCTAGACCTATTGAGGTATCAAGACTGCTCGAGAAAAGACTTTGCCTTCTTCCAACCTATCCATGGCTTCCTTGATCCCAGCCTCGGACATTGGAAACCTTTCGATAATGGGCTCGACCTTGTGTAGTGCAGCAAAACGCAGCATTGCTCGATGCACTGCTCTTGTGGCGACCAGCGAGCCCTGTATAGCGATTCCCTGCAGGATAAGCGGCATGTACGGAATATTCAAGTTGCTGGGATCGACGAAGAGAGGGTAGATGATTGACTTGGGGGCCATGAGAGGCAGAATGGCGGTCCATTTGGGCTGTGCCGATGTTGTCACCAACAACTTCGTGAGTCTCCAGTCTTCTTCGAGTTCCGGAACGCCCTCCGCCATCGAGATAAATCTGTGGGCTCCCAGTTTCATCGCTTGCTCTCGTTTGCTCTCGGACCCCGAGATGACCACGACTCGGCAACCCATCTTGGCTGCGAACTGTATAGCAAGATGTCCGAGCCCACCGACGCCCATGATTCCGATAGTCTCGTCAGCCCTTGCATCATGAAGGCAAGTGAAGACAGTAGCACCTCCACACTGTAGCGGAGCCGCGACCTCGTCGCTCAGAGAATCGGGAAGAAGGTGCAGGAAAGCCTCGCGCCAGATGCCATGAGACGCAAAGCTGCCCTGGTCCAAGTTACTGCCTCCGTAGATGGCACGCTTTGGACAGAATATCTCTTCTCCTTGGAGACAGAAATTGCACAGGCCACAACTATCAGTCTGATAAATACCGGCGCCAACGCGAACACCTGCCTTAAGAAACTGGACGTCAGGCCCCACGCCTTCAACAATGCCAACACCTTCGTGGCCAAGGACCATATCTTTGTGTTTCTATGCAATGGTTAGCCTGAATATGTCGAGTTTCCATACCGACGTTCACTAACGTAATGAAGATCTGGCACATGTTAGCTGACGTCGTGGAGGAGGAGAAACCAATAGAACACCTTACCTGTTCCACATACACCGGATGCCGTGATTCTCACCAAGACTGTGTCGCCAAGGAGCGTATCCGGCTTGGATGTAATGCTCTTCTTCGGAGCCCCATCCTCGCTGCCCTTGAACACTGTGAAAGATGGCATGGTGAGCGTCGAGTGCAGATGCAAGGGAACGTGGTCTGTTTCGGACAAGACAAGACGAGTGTTGATTGTCTTTCTCCATGGTGAGTTTCTTTCTCGGGCTACGTTTTATACATGATGCAATGTCCGAATGTTCCAGTGTATTGCGAGACTGTGTGATCTAGAGATGGTCATCTCTACGTAACCAGAAGGAGGTGTCCGTGAATCAGGAGCTACTCCTATTGGCTCCTGTGAATTAAGCAGCTCCCTACCATAAGGTACCTTGCCTGAGAACTCCGGTCGCAGAAATAGACCTATCCCTACCTACCTAGTATGGGTAAGTCCGGAGAGAGCCTTATGCATAATTCGGTAGCTGATCCTTTTCCATTTTCCCTTACGCTTATCAATCAGTCATCTCGGGATTGTAGTGGTTTGCGGCATCCTGCCGTAGATAACTGTCTGCTTGGAACATGAGCTGACGAAGCAATGGATTCCTTCAGTGAGGTACGTACCTCTAGAGGTAGCTCTTGGTCAGGACCCACAACGTGAAGGCCGCGGCGTTCCTCTTAAAGAGGTGGAATGCAAACGCCACTATACATTGGTACCTGTAATGAGGGGTTTCTTCATGACTAACCCTCTGACCGCGACTTGACCTCACCCGTGGATTTCAATCCTCCTCATCGTGTTTTAGACGTCGGACAACATGTCGCCCAGCGCCGCTCGATCGGATGCATCCGCCTCGGTTCCAGGGGCGGCTCCAGCCCCTCGGCCACGGCAGAAGAGGAGCCAGGTGGTCAGGGCCTGTGACTGGTGCCGACAACACCGGACCAAATGCGACAACAGCGTGCCATGCTCCAACTGTCGAAGCAAAGGCATCCAGTGCAGCAACGACGCCGTCAAAGCCACCTCACTGCCTCATGCGTATCGAGAGATTGAGCGCTTAAGGAAAAAGGTTCAGGATCTGGAATCGCAGCTGCAGGAACAGCGCGGCGCGACCTCTCCGGAGCCACAGTCCCACCGCCTGCCGTCGTCGATCTGCAGCCCGCCGGAGCTCTCCACCCCTGGAGCTGTAGAGTCTGACTACGGCGATCCGCAAAGGCTATGGGGAGGTGTACACGTCGGTACCGCTCGCTCCCCGCACAAGACCTGGTATGGCCCATCTTCTCTGTTCTACTTCATTGGACGCTTGGCCACCTTCTTGAACTCCAACTTGCTGCAAGCCCACTCCACCGACCACATGTTGGACTTGAATGCTCCCGGCATGTTGCTTGATGGTCCGGCTAAAACCTCGGACGGAAGCGGGACCGGGACCAGGATAGCCCGCTCGGAGGACCCTGTCACGGCTGGGGAGTACCTGAGTCTATCCCAAGAGGAATACTTTCTAGATCTGTACTGGCAGTCTTACCACACCGGACTTTTTCCGATTCTTGATGAGGCAGAATTCAAAGAGTACTACCGATCCTTATGGAGAACGACCGGAAGCCAACGGGCTCCCTCGGCATTGGTCGACATTGTCTTGGCTATGTGCATGCAGTACGGCGTTTCAATGCTGCCAACCAGGGTGCAGCAACTCGTCATGGGCGCCGGTGACGCCACGGTGGCTGGCAATCTATATTACCGACGCTGTCAGCGCTTGCTAGCATACGAATCAGAGAGCCCAACCATAGCCACATTGCAATGCCATCTACTATGCGCTGTGTACTTATGTTGTGGTACCTTTCAAAACATGGCGGACAGCGCCTGCGGCCTGGCCGTCCGGACAGCGTACATGCTAGGCCTCCACCTGGACCCTCCGGACACAATGCATCTTCGTGAGAGAGAGATGCGGAAGCGCCTCTGGTGGGTGCTCTATGTTCTGGATAGCAAGATTGGCATGAAGCTGGGTCGCCCATTTCTCGTCTATCCGTCGCGATCTTCGCCGTCCTTGCCGGAGGATGGTTTCGAAGTTGCCATGCGATCTGGATCAAATTTCGCTCCGCTTGGAAACGACGTCACCTGGCTAAGCTTCAACCTCCACCAAGCGAAGCTGTTCCAAGTGAGCCGAAGTGCTCACACGGCCTTTTACAGCAATCATATCGACGTCCACGAGGGCCGGACCATATGGGACGATATTGGGGCTCTGGAATCACATGCGAACTTCCTGAAAAGCCATGCCGCAAGCTTGGAGCAATGGGTGAGCGAGGTGCCCAGTGCCCTCACTACGAAACGCGATGCAAACAGCCCTGCTTTCGCCACCGATGGGACAAGCCTAGACATTGAACTATTTGCACCGCTATGGATCCAGCGCCAACGCCTTCTTCTCGAACTGATGTACCATAATCTAAGCACCAATCTTTACAGGCCATTCATCTCATTCACCAATACTCCCCCGCCGTCGACGTCAGCGGGCCAAGCTGCCAATAAATGTGCCCTTCACGCTGCGGAGCTGACCATGATTACACACCACGTTCTCTCCTCTACCACCGTCTTGTCAGGATGGTACGAGGTATTTCAGTGGCAGTGGAACGCCGCCATGACTCTCGTGGGGTTTGTGTTTGCATATCCTCGCGCACAGTCCTTCGAGAGGGCCAGGGCAGCCATCAAACTAGCCGTGGCCGTCTTTGATATCTTCAGCCAGAGCTTCGCCGTCGCAGCAAGTGCGTCCGTTATTGTGCGCGAGCTTGGAGCTAAAGCGGATTTGGTGATGCAAGAAAGTCAACAAAGGCAGACTATGCCCGAGACGTCCTCATTGCTCCTCGCGGATGGACCCTTATACAACGCACTCGAGGGCAATAATATGGCAGCGGCGAGCATGATGGATGAGACCTTCAACTTCGCCAGTTTAGATGCCGCTTCGATCAAAGACATGTTACAGATGGCTTGTGACGTCGAACAATGGATCGACCTTGACATGCTATGGCAACCCAACGGAGAAGTCCCGTGGTTGGAGAGTGAAATAAGCGTAACGTAGGTAGTTGAGATACCGTATTCGCAAGTCCTACGCCTAAGGTTATGAGATGATTGCTTTTGTTCTTGTTTCTTTGTGAGTTGACAGTACATTCAAACCTTTAGCCGCCGAACGTTGATCTTGGTGCCTTCGAGAACTCGGCGAGGGCCATCCACTCACTTTCCTTCTTCCCACTGAAAACTGCTTCGTCTCATTCATTTGTGTCCAACATCTCGCGCAACTATCAACCACCCGTGCCTAATACTTATTCTGATCTGTTAACAGAGCCATAAAAGATGCGCAAAATAGTGTTCGCTTACAGTAGCAGAATCAAGTGGAATACAATTACCGAGCCTACAGAACAGATATTCACGACTGGACGTAAGACATGGCCGGAGTACTCCGGATTCAGGGACAGCTCCTAGGTGACTCAGCCATGCAACACCTTAGCCCAATGGGAGTCTTCCGCTTTCATCCCCTGTCAAGAATTGGCTGTGCACTAACTGTTCGCTTGCAATTTTGGACAGCTCCGAGAGCCCACCCGCCTTTGCATCGTTACTTGCTGACCATATGGACACAATGACATGGATCCGGAGTGTCTCCGACGCCGTGGCGGAAGTGATTGACAATGAATAGGCAGTCACAGCATCGAGCAACTGGTTATAAATGCAGAGAGCTGCTCCTGAACATGAAGCTTTCGTTCGCTCTAATCAACACAGCAACTCAAGAAATTTCCTTCTCTAAGGTATCTTGTCACTAGGTACCTTACCTGAACGCCCTTTGCACCAGAATAACTTCAACAACGCACCAAACCAACCATGTCTCCACCACGTCGCGCCCTCATTAGCATCACCTCAGCAAGTGCCACGCTCTTCCAGGGCAAGGAAACCACCGGGCTATTTATTAGCGAGGCGTTGCACCCATACAACGTGCTTACCGCCGCCGGCTTCGAGGTCGATCTTGCTTCCGAGACAGGATCGTATACCCCGGACTGGCTCTCTCAGCAACCGGACTTTCTCAACGGCGAAGACCTAGCCATTTGGAACGATGTAAATAGCGACTTCCGCAAGAAGCTCGACAACATGCCTAAAGCCGCCGACCTCGACGGCTCCAAGTACGGCGTTTTCTACGCGTCAGCCGGCCACGCGGCCTTGATCGACTACCCGACGGCCTCGGCATTGCAAAACATCGCCTCTCAGGTCTGGGCCAACGGCGGCATCGTGTCTTCTGTCTGCCACGGCCCTGCTATCTTCGCCGGTGTCGTTGATCTGTCCACAAACGAGCCGCTTATCAAGGGCAAGGAGATAACCGGCTTCACTACAGAAGCAGAAAACACCATGGGAATCATGGCCGAGTTGAGGGCATGGGGTAACCCTATGGTAGAGGAGCTTGCCGCAAAGCTGGGTGCCAAGTGTAAGTCGAGACCTGATTCACCCGAATGCGATCCCGAGACAAGTAGCTAACGATTTCCAGACTCGCGCTCCTCTGGTATCTGGGACGATTATCATGTTGTAGACGGACGCCTTATCACAGGTCAAAACCCAGCCAGCGCTGCATCTACTGCAAGAGCTGTTGTCGAGGCATTTGAAAAGCTCTGAGTTGTTATGATGTCTTGCTAGAGCAACTGATGGTCTTTTGTTTTTGGCATCTTGGTTGTTATGAATGTATTTGCTACGAGTCGTTCTCCCGCATACTAGACTGCTAGGATCAAGAGTACCAATGGGTACGACAAAATTCTCATAAGTACTCATAAGTAGGCAGGAAGATAACACTGTATTTCTTCAAGGGTTTACTGTTCCATAGTACTGCTTTGGCTGTAGGCGTCTTCATTTCGTCCGATCTATACACATCAAAGTAAACATCATCCGTTCTTAGTAACGCAACACGCCCGCCTGCTTTAAATTATGTCTCGTCCTCTCTGACCTTACAAGCGGCCCCTATCTGTCTAGTCGGTCAATCTTGCCCTCAATCACGGCCCTGCCCTGGCCGTGGATCATTTGGTGCAGCCAGGGCGTTGTGCCCTAGACTTGGTTGAAGAGCATAGCTTTGTATTTCAGCTCCTCGAGCGGGCAGAGACTGACGGGCGCGAAACGTGTAGATGACGGTGAGAATCGTGTCCGTCTCGATGGGCGCCTTCGGTACTAGTATCCGGCAGCTGCTGTAAGGACTAGGCATCAGGGCTATGAAAAAGAAAGCTATCCCGGCACCCACCATAGCCGCGCCGTGGTGAGGGACTGGGCGCACCACAGCCACGGGACACATATACGAAGGCAACTACTGGAACAGCGGGAACTACAAGTCAAGGCTTGTGCCTCATTTCAAAGTCTAGTAAGGGAAACTATTCGTCTAACTAGTCCTAAGCGATGACCTACTCGAGAAACCAAGTCATCATCACGGTGCCTTTTCAGCTGCTTTCCGTCTTCAAGGGGCCCTCGACTGGCGTTTGTTCACCAGACCCGAGGACATTCTGCCGAGACTCATCAAGCTTATTGAACTTTTGCACGACTTGCACTGTAGCGTAGTAGCTGAATGGCAGCGCAATAAACCACAGTCCCAGGTTTATGCTGGCCGTGGCGATCAGTGCGGTCGGAACTGCTTGCACACCAAAGCCGACTGCCACAGCGGCGGTCTCGATGCCTCGCAGCAGAGAGCTGTAGCGGATCTGGTCGCCGGGAGAGTCGGACAGATTTCCGATGCACCAGTATATGTAGTTCTCCACCATCCCGAGGCTGATCCGCTCGAACATGTAAATGCCGAAGCCGCGCCCGAATGACTTCTGGTCGGCCCAGTCCAGTACGGGCTTGGTGTGACGGTACTCGTTCTGGATATAGACGGCCCAGATCCACGTGGCACTGTTCATCGCGGCGATCAAGGCAAAGGTGGCGATGGCGCGTGTCTGTCGCCTTTTCGCCCAGGGGACGTCGACCAGCACACCCGCCAGCCAGGTCGCCAGCGTTCCGACGACGGCGGACATGAAGCTTCCCAGGGCTCGTGAGCGGACTGTGAAGTACGCCGCCAGGTAGGTGCCGGGATACGCCTGGATCCAGCCGAAATACCAGAAGAGAGGAGACAACAGGAGGATCGGCTTGCTCCGGCCTAGCTTCCACATCGCTCTGGCTTCGGCCTTCCATTCCGTGCCCCGGGGTGCCTCGATGCGCGTGCCATCGCTCCGCTGCACCTTCTCGGGATTGGAGAGAAATAAGCCAAAGAAGAAGCCCAAGCACTGGATGGCGATAAACCCCAGGTAGGTCTGGTATCCCACCTTACCGCGCCTGTTGACGCTATGGTTGATGCCTAGAGAGATGGCTCCGCCGATGATGTTCCCGAAGTTGCGGAACGTGAACCACGTAGCGACGTATCGGCCCCTCTTGTGCTGCTCGGGGTACCCGGTAGCGATGGCGCCCTCAACGCTCCAGAAGAAGCCTGCCGTGATGCCGCAGGCGACAGACCCGAAGTACACGAACCAGGTGTCGCCGAAGCGGTTGTTGACGTACAGCCCGGCGGCATAAAGCGGGTACCCAAGCGATCCGATGGCCAGCGTCCAGCGGAACCCGATGAGATTCGTCAGCCACGGGCCCGCAAAACATGTTACCGTCATGAAGGCGTACAGCAGGGCGTTGGCGGCGTTGACGAGATTTGGGCTCTGGGAGCCACCGACGCCGAGACCGTTCATGGCACTCCATATTCCCGGAGCACAGAATGCGCACGTACCGACGACGAGGATCTGGAAGAGCGTGGACCGGTAGAATGAGGAGCGAGCTCTTGGTACTGTGGACGGATCACCCGTCTCATCCGTGCTGAATGCATGCTCCTCGGGGCTGGCTTTATCGCCGGCAGGTGATGACATTTTGTCTTGGTAAGGAGCCCGCGCAGTCTCAGACACTGTAAATGAGCTTCTTTTGAAGAGGTGATGCAAAGTGATTACGGTAGGACCCCTTCTGGAAGTTGGTAGATGGTGACGTGTTAACTGAGGGGGACCTCTTCATGAGTCTATGTAGTCTTCTTATCCTAAAAAGGGAATCGACCATAGGATCGAGTCTATCCCGGCCACCTCTTCTCATGGTTTAAAGCACGCAAGATCCTACAACCGTGGCGCGAGATCACCTGCTTTCAACTATCTTCCTCTAAGTCTAGTGTTCGGTAATAAACATACCGGCCTTGAGCTGTACTAACTACTAACGTGTGACAGGCCCTCTGTAATGCGGTGGTACGTCACGGGTATTACAGAACCCATTCCTCCTCATGTTTTCGCTCCAGGAACCTGTTGGCACTCGCAATCGTGCAACCTCTGCATTAGGGCGAGAATATGACACGTGCAAGAGCTCTTGAGCAGTAGCGCCTTGTCGCAAATCTGCCAAAGACCTCGGCGACGGGCTTGGGCGAATCCTTCTGAGCACCGTTTGGTCGCGCCATCTTAGCATGATTCGCACAATTGTTCCTGTCGGCTCACATTTCCCCGCCTGCCTGGTACTTATACTGAAGCTCGAAACCAATCCGTCAGGGAAGACGAGCACGACCTTAAGCCCCCACACGCGTCGTGCATCTCAATACCTTAAATATCAATAAATATGGCGACAGCTGTGGGACCTCGTGAAGATGTTATACGCAGTGTTGGTGGCGGTGCGACTCCAGCGCTTGTATTCGAAGCGTTCTACCTACCATCCAGCAATCAACGTACGCTAGGGCCGCCGCATCCCCCTGGGACAGTCGCTCCCCTAGCGCTGCGCCCCTCGACCCATGGCGAAGTTGATCTCGACACTGTCGTGGAGACGATCAAGTCGCTCCAGGCTCAAGACGGCATCTTGACGAAGAAGCTAGCTCGCCACGGCACTCTCCTCTTCAGGGGTCTGCCGATCCACAATGCCGAGGACTTCAGCCGGTTCGCCCATGCATTCGGCTACAAACCTCACGAGATCATTGGCATAGTCGTCGAGAGACCGGTGCTTGCTCCTAACGTCGCCCCGGCCAACGAGGCGCCGAAAGAGGTTCTGATATACAACCACAACGAGTCGCCGCAAGTCCCGCACGCTCCGGAGTACATCTTCTTCTACGGTCACAAGGTTCCCGAAAAGGGTGGCGAAACACCCATCTCATCGTCGTTGGAGCTGTTTCACCGCGCCCAGCAGGAGATCCCAGAGTTCATCGACGAGCTTGCCGAGAAGGGGATCCTGAGCCAGGTCACCTATAAGCACGGCAGGCAGTACGCGGGCGGCTCGACGCTGAAGCAGGCTTTCGGGAAGGAAATCGAGGACGGCGACGACGAGGCCACAAAGAGGGCAAAGATCGAGGCCCAGATCAAGCGCTACGGCAGAGGCGAGCACACGACGTGGGAGTGGACGGACGACGGGATCGTCTTGACTCACCGGCTACCCGTCATCCGCACGCAGCCGGGGACAAATCTGCCCACTCTCTTCACCGGACTCGCGTCTTACTATAAGCGGACCCAGGGTAACCACGGCGGTTCTGTCAACATCACACGACAGCTTTATGGCGACGGCACGCCCATTCCGGAGAAGTACCTTGCACATCTTGCCAAGATCACGGATGAGATCCGAGTGCTTCACAAGTGGCAGCGAGGCGACGTGCTCGTCTACGACAACATCATAGCACAGCATGGCCGGGAGCCGTGGGAAGGCGAACAATCGGACCGCATCGTGCTTGCAAGCCTGTTTGACGGGGAGGTGCCTGGTGCTTTTGGTTCTGCAGACTGGGCTCAGGTAGTCCAGGCTCTTGAATCCTGACAAGGACATGGTGCTGTGGCGCCATGAAGGCCCATGATGTGTGATGTACTTCTCCTATTCTTCGCCGAACCTGTAGTCTCTTAACTTGTTGATCTCGTATCTAAACACACCCGACATCATAAGAAATAAGGTAGCTTAATAGGCGGCAAGAAATGTCACTTTTCCAAGTATAGCACTAGCATGAAGGCATAGTGCTTATAGCAACACTCTTTATACATTTATGTAATGTCAAGTTTAACCTATAAGTCTACTAGGATCTCATCTATCGGCAGTGACCCGGGCCGGGACACAAGTGACGCTCGGAGTGGAGGTTACCTGTTCTAACCCCACTATTTTGAAGGATAAGTAGCATTGCTGGCAACCTTGGGACTTTTACCTGGGACAACCTACTACCGCGTTCCCTTCAATGTTACCTTTTGTCCTCCGCACTTTCAATCAAGGCAGAACAACATTTTCGCAGTGCCTCATAGCTCGAAAGGCTCTTGAGGTGACGTAGAAAGCCCAAGCAAAGACCTGTAATGCCTGACAGTTTCGGTCAATGGGCGCGAGACGTGCGAAAAAGGTTACGACGTGTCCATGTCACCAAAAGAGATGACGAGCCGGAAATACCCTACCTGCCCCCCAACTATCGTGTTCCCCTGACAGCACAACCGAGTACTGCACCGAGCATTAGTGCAACCGTCAATAGCGCCCTTTTTACGCGGTTGCCGCCCGAGGCTCGTCAACAGATCCTCGTCGCGGCATTCGGAGGCCGCACGCTACACATGAACCTCCGCCTCGGCCCACCGCTGCTGCCGTTCTCGGAGCGACCGCCCATCCCGCCCTCTGCGCTCCAGTACATGCCACACGGCGGCATCAGTGCAGAGCTGGAACACGGGCAGTGGCCCGAGGAGGTGCTACATGCCGCGCGACGAGCACGTGTGGCCGTGCCGGGGACCAAGCCTGTGTGGCAGTGGTGGGGATGCGAGTGCCACCGTAACCTGCCCCCGGGCGACGAACGGGTTGTGATCGCGCCCTGGCAAGACAGGTGTGTGCGTGGAGAGGCGAAGTGGTGTAATCTCTATCCCGGGGACGCGCCAGGGAAATGCCTGATCGGCTGCTTGGGATGGTTGATGACTTGTCGACAGGCGTGAGTATTTTCGCTGCCACCTCATGTGTCCTCAGGCCTGTGGCTGTCACCAGAGCGTGTTCGTTGGGCTCACTGTCAATTCATAGGTACAACGAGGGGATTAATGTGCTGTACAGCACAAACACCATATTCATGGCGAGCCGCAAGCTCATCGATACGCTCATCCTTTCGGTGTCGAACAGCCCCCTTGGCCAACGCGTCCTGGTCCCGCCGCATCGACTGGTGCTGCTCACTAAACTCGAGCTAGTTTGGGACTGGGCCCTGTTCATCCGCCCAGAAGACAATGAGCAGCAAACCGCGCATCGTGCTGATATGGTGCAGAGCCTTGGTCTTTTGCCCCGAGCATTTCCGAACCTGGTCACCATCTTTATATCCTACTCTGACGTCCTTTACAGAAGGCCCATCTCTCCCGACAAGTATCTGGGCGAGATCGATCGTGAATTACTGTTGCCCCTTAGTGAGATGGTTAGTCAGTTCAGCAGGTTAGACCAATGCGTCGTCGAGCTTCCGACATGTACGTTCCGGCCACTAATGTCGCGGGCGCAAAGGAGTGGAACTGAAGTCGATAAGGGGCGCTCGTGGCAGGATACCAGGTTCTGGTGGGAACCTGACTGCAATGTGAAGGAGGAGGGTGCTGGTAGTACAGATGAGACGCCAGAAACTTCCCGGGAGAATCAGCCAGACCAAAAGGACAGATTGAAAGGCAGGGTCGGGTTCTGGGTGAAGTCGGGCGTGGAAAGCGATCTCTTCTTCGACTACCAGGGCCGGCCGGGGTACTTATCGACTCAAGGGCAGGTACTATTCTAGGTCATCCTAAACAAAAGATAGATGTAGCAGTTGCTAATATTAATGATGCTTGTTTCTATGTAGACGGTATTGATGAATTCTATGGAGAATTTCACAATGCTGCGCGCTCCAACTCAAGTAATCTATGTCGGTGCCGGAATAGGGGGTCCGGATGTGATCGTTGTCACGGGGCCGCTGATACCAATGCACACGTAATATCCGGCTTGGAGTGCAGAGCAGTCCGTCCTGACAGCTGGGTTCCAAGTATAGAAGTCGCTGGTAAGAAGTTGGTCAGCTACCGACAACAGACAAAGGGGTAGGGTTGCTAAGCGAAAGGGGATGATATACTTGAGGTCAATCTGGGCCGAGTTTGCAATCGCCCAACAACCATCGCCTGACTCGACAAAGTAAAATCTGTGGCACCCGGCCACCATGCCAGACTGCACCGGCACCGGTGTTGGCGACGCGCCGCCCGACTGGGTCGAGCTGGATGTACTAGTGGTCCGAGTAGAGGTGACTGGGCTGGTTGTGCCGCTTGGCGGACTTGTCGTGATGGTCCCGTTGCCACCTGGCTCCAAGCCCGCGATCAAGACGCACACGTCATAGTCAGGGACCAGTGTGCAGTTACTAGTACCGTTGGCGACAGCCGGGTTCCAGTCGAGGAACTGCTCCAAGCTCAGGGAATTGGCGGTGGTGATGATGTCGCAAGTATCGGTGCTAGGGGGAGAAGGTGACGAGTTTCAGCAAAAGTTCACGGCTTGGCTAAGGAGGGAGACTTGGGAACTACGCACAATTTTACAAGCCACCAGCTAACACAATTGGCGGCAATGCCCGGCTGCACCGGCGCCGTGGGCGTCGGCGTCGGCGTCACGATGGCTGTGCGCGTGGTTGGGGTGCCGGGCACGGAGACGCAGTAGTAGGTACCTTCCTACAAGCGAGAGATCAGGGGTTGAGTCTTTGGGAAACAAGACCCTGTGTCAAGACAGAGAGAGGGGAAACTTACCACAAGCGCTGAACAACCCTGCCCAACACTCGGATTCCAGCTGATGAAGTCGGACTTGGTGAAGGTGCCAAAGATGGCCGGGATGACATCGCAATCGTCATCGCCACTTGTCTGGTACCATGACGTGCATGTCGAGGTTGTGTCGCTGGGTACCGGTGACGGCTTTGTAGTGACAGTGCGCGGCATAGGCAGGTCGTTCTGCGTGCCGTCCCACTCACTAACGCAGTAGTACACTCCTGACCAGAGGCCGTTGCAGTTGCCGTCGAGGAAGGAGTTGTAGGCTAGGAACTGGTCCTCAGAGACATAGCCGAGGTTGGCGGCCACGACTTGGCATGTGTCGCCCTACGGTTGAGGAATGTCTGTTCAGTTCACAGACACAACAAGCAATGGGAGTCATGTGTGAATCCCATCAGAGAGAATGATATCAACTTACGGGTTGGGAAAAGTAGTAGTTAGCACAATTGGTCGGCAGCGGGCCTTGTGTGGGTGACGGCGTGAAGTTATAGTCGACCGACGGCAGCGGCGTTGACGTCCACGGTACCTCATCAGGGATGGTAGGCGAGGTGGTCGGATATACAAGTGTAAGCGAAGTCTGCGGTTGAATGCCCACGCACACCCAGTACATCACGTACAATCCGGAGCAGTCGCTCCCGACGACTGGGTTCCACGCAAAGCTGCGACGTTGCTAAGAATCAGCACAAACAGCTTGGGGAATTCTGGCCGGGGCGTTTTCAGAAAAGAGAGGGGAACGAATAAAGAGAATGGAACACGGTTGATTCACAGTTTCACTAGAGACAGGCTTTTGGGTGTACTCACAAATCGGCCAGCGTCATCCACGTTGGATACATGGATGCAATGCCCGCGCAAGTGTCACCACCCTGAACCAGATGCCAGTAATTGCAGTAGCTGGGCTGGCCCGCCTGTGTCTGGGTCGGCGGCCACTGCGTCCCGACAGTGGGCGACGAGATGGTCCAGTTGGTGACGGGGAGGCGTGTCGAATATGGGGTCGTGCTTGTGTTGATGCTCGAGCTAGTGCTGGAGCTAGAGCTGGTGCTGCCCTTGGTCGACGTCGACGTCGTCGACGACGACACGCCAGCCCCGACGCCGACGCAGTACGCCTCCCCAACCCAGAAGTTCGTCGCGCAGTCGCTGGAAACGGCCGGGTTCCATGCCAGAAATTGCGCGTGCGTGATGTCGTACGCAGTCTCGACCGTACCACAGTTGTCGCCGCTCTGGACAAGGTACCAGTTGTTGCAGTTCGCCGGCTCGCCCGTCATTGTCGGACCCGGCGGACTTGTGACCGTCGGCACGGACTTCGTGGAGCTGCTCGAGCTCTTGGTTGATGAGACTGGAGGGGCCCCAGACACGCCGACGCAGTAGGCGTCACCGGCCCAAAAGTTGGTCGAGCAGTCGCTTGACACAGCTGGGTTCCACGCCAGGAACTGCGCCAGCGTGATGCCGAATTTACTCTCGACGGTGGCGCACGTATCGCCGCTCTGGACTAGGTACCACTTGTTGCACGTCGAGATGGTGCCCGTCTGCGTTGGGCCCGACGGCGTGGAATCTTGCGCACCTGCACGGCCAACCATGGCGCCGGCCGCCGCGAGAAGAATTGCTCTCATGATGAACTTTGCAAGACTATGAAGATAAGGGCGGAAAAATCTCGAACGGTTTACCGGACGGGCGTTGCAGAGGGAAACTCCTTTCGGAGCGTCTGCGAGAAAGCCGGCGACGAAAGCATCCAAGATCTAACGACGAGGACAGAGCGACAGCAAGAACAGCAAGACTCGACAATTCTGCCTGCGGCATGCTTAGATTCTCGACACAACGTGGAAACCGGCGGGACGAAAGCACTCGTGGCCACACGAACCACAGTCAATGAAAGATTGGAAGTCATCTCCGAATACGCATCCTGCGAGGAAATATAAATTAACCTAAAGTGTGTGGGTGGTATCTGAAGCTCCTCCATGATCCATTCTGGCCCAGCGATGCTGACATGCTATATATATGGTGGGGAAAAGAACATGCTCGGCGCTGGTCCGAAGTACCTAGTACGTCGGTGGGAACGGCACAACAGCTTTCCCGTTAGGCAAGTCTTATCACATTAAGCGCCAGGAACGCACAAAGTGCCGTGCATGGTTAAGGGGGCTGCCCGGGCTGCCCCTCGTGCGGGAGCGATGTGGTTACATTGAGATCCCATGCTGTTGAAAAGCTTTTGCAGCCGCGGATCTCCGTTCAGGGGCGCTCAAGTTAACCAGAATGTCATGCATGACCCACATGCCCTTTTAGGCAGGTATGACAATAAGCCGCTGCTCCCGAAAAAGCTTGTCGATCAACGTACCAGCGTACGAAAGTACCTCAAGCCTGTGTTACATTCCGCTCAATTTCGCTTGCCAAAGTTTAATGAACTTGTATGCTGGTGGACTGCATGACTTAGGGGTTACAAGATCCTGAAGGAACGATGAGGCATCCTTCACATGGTGTCTTCGGACCATCCCGGGGGCCGAAAGGACTTACCTCTCACCAAGGAACAGGCGGACTCAAACACGCTTGGGCGGCATCTGTTGGGACTTCCTCCTCATTGTCACAGCCTCACCTGGTATCAGGCCGACCAGATTCACCATGTTGATGCGAGTGCAACGCGGCCTCTCGTCCCTGGCGGTGGGCGCTGCCCTCGCGCATGTTGTACTGGGGGGCAGCCGGGCTTGGGAGGCGCCGCTCACGCATCTGATATCGTCGGAAAGACACCAAGTCAATGTTGACGCAGCGGGACATGCCATCGTCGACAACGCGACCGAGGCGCATCTCGCCAAGCGATACCTCTCGATACAGCCCTCGTCTGGCACCTCTGGATTCAAGATATGGCCCAACTCCATTATCAGCTACTGCTTCGAGACGCAGGACGCGCGCGACAAGCTCGTCGAGCAGCTCGAGCTGGCCATTGAGACGTGGCGAGCCGACGGCGGGGGTGGTCCAGGACTGCACCGCGACGTCTACAAGTATATGGAGGTGTTCGACCCGGGCGACGACTGTGTCAACAACAACCAGCGTGACCGCGTGCTTGTCATCAGTTACAACTCGGACGGGCGACTGAGTACAACCATCGGCATGCCGTCGCTCGACGCGTCTAATCCGAGCTATAAAGGCCCGACGATGGCGTTGTCGGACGCGGCAGGCATCGGCATGCTCGACACGGTAGCCAACTACGCGCATGAGATCGGCCACGCCTGGGGGCTGTACCACGAACACCAGAACATTAATTACTGGGGACCACCCTACAACACTGGCACCGTAGGGAGCGTCATCTTTGGCGACCACTTCGACTGCACGGTGCTCAAGGATTACGCCGATGCGCTCTCTCGCGCACAGACAGGCGACACACCGAGCGACGTTGATCTCTTGTGCAAGCTTCGCGGCGTGGCGGCCAGATATAAGTTCAGCGCCATGGACTGGTTGCCTGTGAGTGGTGCAACGCGCCAGCACGCTGGTGCGGGTGGCGCGGGCAAGACGACTCCGGACTACACCAACGTTGACTGGGACTCCATCATGCTGTACCCGAGCGGGGCCGGCGCCACCGGCACCGCGGTGCCCCCGGGCGGAGACTCGGACAAGCGCGCAAACGTGCTCCTGCGCAACGACGGAGCAAGGATGAAGATCAACCTCGTGCCGAGCGCGCTCGACATTGCGGGCATAAAGCAGTTGTACGAGGGCGATTTCGGAACAGGCACGGGTGCGTTTGCGGGCCTGCCGGTGATGCCCAACTCGAAGAATAGCAAGTGGTTTTCAAAGTTCAAGGACAAGTTCAAGAAGAAGAAGGGATGCTAGAGTCCCGTGGGCCGTGGCTTAACTTTCTCTGTTTTATATCAGATTTCCCTGGAGGACTTTTCAGCAACATACGCGGAATAGTTGCCGTTGATTTAGCTAGACGTGTTGAGCTATCTCTTATATGTTTATCTTTTAGTGAACAATTTATCTACTACCTACCTGATGTTTGCTTTCCCTTGTTCGTTCTGGCCTTTCCGCGCTACGATGAGAAGTAATGTACTTGTAACTACCTACATTAGGGATACTAACGTGAAATGATCGTATTTGATCGTGACAAGGACCGTTGCCGACTTGATTGGGTACCGCGATTACTACCTGGCCGGGTTTCCTAATACCCGCTTAGGGTAGAACTTGTCACGCCTGATTGTGGTCATGTACATCTTGCACTGTTGTAGTTACAAGTAAATATGTTCATAAGAGGCTAGCTACGGCGCCTCTGAAGCACCCCCCTCCTTCAGCTAGATACGATGCTATCGGTTCCAGAGTCATAACCAAAGATGTTGTAATCCGACTCGGTTACGGTGACATTGTACACGCTCGCCTTCTTCCGCGATAAGTTTGACCCAAGTGCATTTATAAGTGTTCCATCATCTAGATCGATAGCCCACACCATGGTTCTATCATTTAGGCAGTTAGCAGTCATCCTTTGAATAAGACTATGGATCTTTTTGACCATCATCAGGGAAGAGAGCAGAGCTTACCCTCCTAAGCAACGTTCGTTCGCGAAGTCTTGCTTGAGTTTGAGCGTCTCGGCATCGTCCCAACTGACCCACTGGTCTGTATCCCAAGTGACGATCTTGACGGCAGCAACTGGGTCAAAGGTAACCGTTGCACCGTTCTTGATAATCTTTACAATTTCTGCTGCCGACAGCACGCCAGGAGTGCCCGTACACTCGCCACCGTTGGCACCGGATTTGAAGGGGCAGCCGGCCGTCATGCAGCTTGGGTCAGCCATGGTGAAGCCTAAAATAACAATATTCAGTAGAGACTCTTGACAGCATACATGTAGGCGAGCCTGGGAGAGATGCAGGATGTGTACATACTGCGGCCGTAGAACCCGAGACCCATGTTGACACGTTCGGGGTTGATGTTATTCCGCCACAACAGCTCTAGACCTTCGTTGATCTCGGTCAAGTTGGTGTGCGCATAGGCGAACGAGCCGATTGACACAACCGTACTATCCCAGACACCATCTATGCGGAGTTCATTAAGAGTAAGCGAACGGTTTCCCATCTTCCATGATGGAAATCAACAGCGGGCTCAACCTACGGATGTCATAAGTCATGATATTGAACCAGTCGACGGCGGGCTCCAGGTTGATAATATCGAAGCCGCGCAGATACCAGTATGACGCAGGCTAGGCGTGATTCAATTGAGTCAGCATTTCCTGTTTCAGACTCAGATACAGACGAGCAACGTACCAGTGTAATACTGATCCCGAATTGATGTCCACTTCCGTTGAGGCGAGCTCTCAGGCGCAAAAGCATATTTACATAGTTTTGGAAGTCGGCCTCGATCCCGCCGCGATCGTCAGCCACAGGGTACTAGTTTGGCGTTTCTGTCAGCAAGTGTCGTAGACAGATTACACTCTCAGATGTGGATTGTATTAGTACCTCCCAGTCTATGTCCACGCCATCAAAGCCATGCGTGGTCATGAACATTACTAGTGACTCGAAGAAGGCATCCTGGTTGGCCTCGGACTTGGCCATGTCAGAGAAGGCGGTCCGGTAAGGGCCGGGGTCATTCATGGCCCAGCCGCCAACGGCAATCCACACTTGAAGCCCGGGTTGCATGGACTTGAGGTTAGTCACCTCATCGTAATGGCTCGCCGTGTCCGAGTCCATGGCCACGACGTGGAACGTCGTTGGATCTACCAAGGCGAATGCGTAGTTGATGTGTGTATAGTACCCGAGAGGGATATCTGCGGCCTTCATGTCTGAGTAGACATACTAGAGTCAGCATACGTGCACATATCTGCGCATGTCTATCTCTGACAAGGGACCGAATATACGGGCAAGTCACTCACTGCCGCATGCGTGCTGGCCATTCCAGCCCTCATAGTAGCCAATTGTGCGGCTATCAGAACTCTTGCCGGAGCACTGTGGCGACGACACGACAGCACCGCCGCAGAAGTCAGATGTGGTGCCACAGAATCCAAACTCGCTGCAGCAAACGTTGAGTGGGCAAGTCGATGCGTTCGACCACTGGATCCCCCAGCCTGGATCACACTCGCTTTTCCAAGAGCATTGCGAGGTACACCCGTCACCGCAGAACTTGGGACCGGCGCCGCACACGCCCGCCCCGGTCGTCGGGTCCCTTGAAAGCAGTAAGTCGACATTGCCGTTTCAGAAAGTAAAGATCATGTAGGCAGTTATGGAAACCGTTGTCAAAACTTACAATGGTCCACAACACCCAAGGTCGCATGCCTTGGTTGCGGAGCAGGTATAATCGGGAGAATCATCAGCTGCGGCTGTCGACATTGCATCCTGGCTCGCGGCTTGCTTCGCAAAAGAAGCTGCTGCGAAAATATCGGTGATAGCACATTGGAGGAAGATAATGCTAGCCAAAATGGCCCGGCTTGAGGGACAAGCAACCATCGTGACAGTCCAGAAGTATGACGAGTGCAGTTTTACGTATGGTCACCAAAGCAGCAAGAGGAGTGCAAGAAAGTCTGGATGATCAGACTTGCTGCACACTCCACCTTCGCAATACTGGTGGTAAGTCTAACAGACAGAACGAATGTAGTACGGAGCGTTGCGCCAGTTCTCAACAAGGGGAGAGGGTGACTTCACTGTTCGTGGGGTCGCGTCGGCAGGGCGGCAGGATGGGCGGGAATGGACAGTGAGGGCAGCGGCCGTGTCACAAACAAGAATATGATCAGCTCTATCCCTGGATGCTGCAGAGAGCAAGTCATTGCGACCTAGACTTTGGAGTTTGTTTGGTCAAGCTTAATCCTGTGGGATCGCTTCATCTCCGAGCTCTACTCGCATGCAACATGATGCAAGGTACGGCTTTACAGGCATGCACCTGTACCGGTACTTACACGTTTGTACTAAGAATCAGGCGGGGTAGATGCTAATATAGGAAATCCTTTGGACCCACGGGATGATCCTTCGAAGAACCCCTGACTTGCGGCACTTGCGATTAGTGGCCACGCTGACGGCATACTACGCTGTTGTGCCGCCCCCTTTTAGTATAAGCCGCGATTGCAACCCTAGTGTTCAAGGGTTCAAATGAGAACCAGGGTTGGAAGTTAGGCTTTGTGCTAAAGATAAACCTTGGTGCACATGAGGTGTATGCATTTCTCAACATTAGCCCTCACTATTACGAAGCTATTCTTGTGGATTGTCTGTCAGCACTTAGTCTACAAGGAATACGTACCATCTTGGCTAGCAAATCACGGCACAGCCATAGAAGAGGATTAGTTAGCTTCATGAGCCGTGGAGGCCTTGTGCCTGGCTTGTTCCTCTGTTCTTCCGCTTTCGTTACGTCTCTCAGGTCGTCAATTGCCAGACCTGTCTGTTGCATCTGACAATGGCGTCTTTATTGTTCTCTTGGCTAGTCCTGCTCGTGCTGTCGTCGTCGCCTCTGACGGCTGGCCACCCACGTGGCCATCGCCACCACCACAACAATACGTCGAGGAACCCGAGGACGGTGCTTTCGCGCCGAGACACGGATCCGACCGACTTCTCCTGGATATCTAGGTGGGCCGCCATTGGTGACAGCTTCACCGCGGGCATTGGATCCGGGTACCAGCTTGGTATCCCACTCACTGATGACTGGTTCTGCTCGCGGTACAGTTACTCGTGGGTCAAGATCCTGAACTATGCCTTTGGTCCCACGGTCAAGAACTTTCAGTACCCAGCCTGCAGCGGCGACCGCACTGAGCAGATTTTTAACCAGGCTACGAACTTGAATGGACCACTGGATCTCGTCATGATGACGGCTGGCGGCAATGATCTTTGTCTGGTGAGCGTTGCCCGTGCATATCTGCCGTCATGCAAGAGACCAGCATCAGGAAAACGAGTCACACACGTTGTAGTACTAGAAACTAACCCGCGCATACTTAGGCAACCATGATCACAAACTGCATCTTCCTTGCGTGGCGTGGCGAGGATGTATGCACACAGATCCTCGACAAGGCACAGGAAAACATCGATACAATCCTTAAGGATAATATCCGTGACATTCTCTCGGCGCTCAACGGCGTCATCAAACCTGGTGGCTACATGATCTACAGCGGTTACGCTCCCTTCTTCGACACTACCAACGAAGACTGCGGAGACCTGAGCAAGCAGTACTGGGCCATCAAGGAGTGGTGGTGGTGGTCGTACTGGTTCAGCACGCCGCTGAAGCTGACGGTTGATCGCCGAACTAAGTTCAACACTCTCGTTGCCAACATCAACCAGGCCATATCCGACGTCGTGGATGAGTATTCTGCCGACACTAGCATCAAGTATAAAATCACGTATTCCGACTGGTCTGACTGGGGAGCCGAGGTCGATGGCCAGATGTGCTCTCCGAACGGTGTCGGTTTGTACCCGGAACCGGGTCAGGAGGAGCTACAGTTCATCAAGCGCAACACGTACGTGGCACCGCCAGCGTGGCGGGAGTTGAGGCGGCGCAGCCTGGACCAGGATGCTCACGTTGACACACACGAGGAGGCCCGCGTCGCCGTCGAGCAGGCTATTGGGGGTCCGCTGACGGAAGAGAAGAGACAGCAATTCCTAGACCATTTGGAGGCAAAGTGGGCCAAGGTCAACATCTACGACTCTCTGCTGTGGAAGTCGCGCAACCCACGCGCCGAGGTGCTGCATAAGCTGGACTCCAGGGCGCCGTCGCCGCCGAACTGTCCCGGTGACGACAGCCCGGACCCGACACTGGGCATTGGCCTACCGGACAAGGTCGCATCCAACTTCCATCCAAACGAGCGTGGTCACGAGAATATGGCCGCCTTCGCTTTGGAGAACCTGGTATGGCTGCGGGCCAAGGAGCTAAACGTCCAAGACCCTATCTGCCAGGTCACCGACGCTTTTACATGCTGGCAGGCTAGCGGCAAAAAAGCCTTTGCAAACGGCGACCGCATGAACGAGAACTACAAGGACTTTTGCGACGCCGTGGATAAGGACCACCCCACCAACACACTCAACTGGAGCCGGCGTAAGACGTACCACGCGGGCACGCAAGATGAGCACGAGATGTACATCCAGCTGAGCAACGACGCATCTGCGTGGGACAAGAATCAGTGTCTGGATTCGTTCAGCCGCATCATCAACGGGTGCGACGGCAACGACCCCAATAACCCACTTGACTTCAAGTTCGGAGGCTCCTACGTGCGCGGCGATTATGAGTACCAGGTGAATCCTAAGCACGATCGCACGCTCATCACGGAGATGACGGGCGATTGCAAAGGGGATTATAAGTTCCTGTGGGGGTCGTACACGCTGCGCGGGTCCGGGTGGGCCAGCTCGGACTTTGGTCAGAACACGCTGTTGTCGTCGGCCAAGAGTTGCGTCGGTGGCGGCATCACAAAATGGTCCTTTGACTACTGTCTGGACGGCGACCAAGACTGCGGTGGCTATGAATGGAAGGCCACATTCCGCACGCCCATCTGGGTGCGCACGCGCTGCTTCAACAACGACAAGGTCCAGAAAGGGGCTGGCGGTTCGACGAATGGCGTCGGATGGGGACAGGTTGGATGCTCGGGGAGTGATTAAGGATACTTGTGATAAGTTAGTCTTGTGGCGGAATGTGGAATTGACCGTCAATTTATAACCTGTTCGGTATGCCTCCTTGCACACTTCTTGTCCTCATCCGCTTTCTATCCTTCAATTCATATCTATGCTGCTTGTTATCCTCCGGCGGAAACTTCGGCCTCCCGGCCCCGCTCCGAATTCCTCCCACTGTTTGCGGCACCGCGCCCGGATTTGGCGCCACCATGCGAATCCATCTATCCTCTAGTAAAGCGAGCTGACTGGTCATTTGTCAGCACTACTGAATATTAGAAATGGCGTGCGAATTGGTGAAATGAAGCAGTGTCTTCCAAGTTGTCATAATTGCAGCACTTCTTGAGTAGGAGCAAAACCGATACCTATCGCTGCTGCATGGTAAAGAAGTACTTTACTTTTCTTAGGCACGGCGATCAATTCTCATTACTACCAGCTCAACGACTTGCGTCTCCAACCAATCCAGATTCCAGAGCAGCATGTCAACCACCAAGCCAGTCCTCATCTCCGGCGCGGGTCTCGCATCCCTTCTCCTCGCCCAGTCCCTGCGCTTATCCAAGATTCCCTTCAAGATCTTCGAGCGCGACGCCTCCTTCCAATTCCGCGCACAAGGGTACCGCCTGCGCCTATCAACAGAAGGCCTCGATGCGATCGAGTCAGTCCTTGATGCCGAGACATTTCAAACCTTCTGGGATACATGCGGCAAGACCGGTGGCGCAGGTCTGGCCACCTACAACGCCGTGACGGGCGAGCAGATCTCGCAGGCGACTTCCGAGGTTCTCTCCTCGCGAGATGGCAAGACCGTCGGTATCGCCCGGGGAGACATGCGGCGGATCTTCGCGTCGGGCTGTGAAGACCACATCCAATGGTCCAAACAGGTCAAGGGGTATGAGCTCACCGACGACGGGGTAAAGGCGGTGTTTGCGGATGGAAGCAAATCAGTTGAGGGCTCGGTGCTGGTGGCCGGTGACGGAATCTACTCCAAGATCGCCAAGCAGCTGTCAGGTGGGAAGCTGAAGGTCTACGACACGGGTGCCAGGGGCATCCACGGCCAAGCGCGCACTTCGGCATTCAAGGCCCTGGGCGAAGGTGTCTTTATGCTGCGAGACCATTCACGTCCCGACGGCTCTGTCTTTACTATTACTAATGTGCGTGCTGGCGATATGCACAACCCCGACGTCGAGTTCGGTTGGACGATTGGTGGTCAACCAGGTGTCATCAACGCCCCGAATGACGACTACACCATTGTCGGCAACCAGGCTGCAAATATTGCCAAGGAGCTTACCAAGAACTGGCATCCACGTTTTAAGCCGCTGTTCGAGGAGATGAACGAGAGGGAGGCTGCTTTCTGGAAGATCACGTGCTCAACACCGAGTGGTGTGCCCGAATGGACCAACGAGCCGCGTGTGACTGTCATTGGCGATGCCGTCCATTCCATGACGCCTGCTGGAGGAATCGGTGCCAATACTGCTGTTCGAGACTCGGCCCTGCTTGGCAGATTGCTGGGTGAAGCTGGTGGTTATGGCCCTGGCGTCACTGAGGCTTATGAGAAGGAGATGAGGGTCTATGCCAGTGAGGCTGTGCATCAGAGTTATTCCAGCGCCACTGGCTCGTTTGGGGTGTTTATTAATGAAGAGACGAGTCCCACAGTATGATTTTAGTATAGGCTGAGAGGAGAGGGATGGCAGGGAGCTAGAATTAGGAGATAGAGGCGGAACGGAGGGAAACAGGGCCCCAAGGACTAGAGCTGAGCTCTCGCGTTCACAAAAGGGTAGTTAAGGGAGAAGGGCCTTGGTAACCTAACTGGGCGGGAAGCTTCCGGGAGCATAGTTGCTTCGATGCTTGCGCGGAGATTGCTGGTTAGCGGACGGGGTTTCCAGCGAGCGTATCAGGCACCAGCTAATAGCACCCGGGGGCTAGCGGGTTGGAGCGAGAGACCATCTAGACTAATTGAACCGTACTCGCTCTCATCTCCAAAAACAGATTGTAGCGCCGCCCACGGCGACCGAAAAAGAACATACAAAGAACTTAAGAGCAGGGCAATGCATTAGGTGTAACACTCTCCTAGGCGGCAATGGCGGATTCGGCGGCGGCGCTTCCCTACAGGCAGCAAGTGCGGGAGCAAGTAGAAACTGTCAGACATAGTGTGTATTTAGCCAGAAAGAGTGCATTGTATTGTGTATTCTCGCAGGTTTAACCTGTAACCTTCTCCTAACAACAATTTCCTACTCCTCCTACTATTAGTAAGTAGTAGTAAGAAGCCTATTTTAGCACCTAGGCTTTAACAAGCTTTATTACTTACAAAACTCGTACTTCTTTTTAATTAAAAACCTTTGCAATACTTTTTTTTAATCGAAGACTTTTTACGAGTTAAAAAGCGAATTAAATTAAAGAAGTTAAGAAAGACTCGACTTTAGTTAAAGACTTTTTTTCTTTACTTATATACATATATACGTAATTCTATAACTTTACTTTCTTAAAGCTTCGATACTTAAGTAATTAGTAAAAGTACTAATAAAGTAACTTATAATAAGTTTTTTTCTTTTTCTTTAAAAAGTTTTCTTTATTACTACTTCTTATCTTTAATAACTACTTAGTACTTAAAAGAGAATAAAAAAGATAAAGAATTTCGAAATTGTAAGCTTTTAGTAACTTAAAACAATAGTTTAGCTTTTCTTTAGTTAAATAGTAAACTTTTATTATAATACTAGCTTAAAGCTTTACTTAATTATATTTTATTAAGTATATTAAATAATTTATATAGTAAAGAATTAAAAGTAAAGCTAAAGTTAAAGATTATTTAAAGCTAAGTTATAAGTAGCTTATATACTAAGTAAAAGATATTTTATAAATTATACGATTTTCGTAATTTCTTACTTTCTTACTCTTTAGTTAATTTTCTTATAAACTTTATAATAATTATATTAAAGCTTTATTTCTTTATTTTATTTAAATTATTATATTAAAACTAGCTTACTATTTATATATTTAAAATAATATTAAACTCTAATCTAAATTAAAACTAAATTTATAGTATTACTAATGTAAATTATAAACGATATTTATATTTTAACGTATATAACGTTATATTATATAAAATATATTAAGTAAAAACTTTAAACTTTATCGACTTTATTATTTAATACGATAGTAAAATTAAATAATAACAATGCTAGTAGCTTTAACGTAAAGGTTATAAGTAAGTAACTTATTAGATTATTTATATTTAATAAAAGTAAACTTTTTAAATACTATTTTAATAACGAATATACTAAAGAAGAAAACGTTACTAAACTTTAAATAAAATAGTAAAAAGAAATTCATTTTACTAAAGATAAGTTTAATAGTACGTTTCTATAACTTAAGCGATACGTTAAAATATTACTTCGTTAACGATTTAATATTTAAAAATTTCTTTTAATAATTAAAGATTATAACGTTAATATAACTATATTATAAACTAATATTATTAATAATAATAATATAATTAATTACTAAGTTACAAATTAGAATAAAGTAAACTTTAATACTTTTACTACTAAGATTTCTTATAACTTAATTTATTAGAAATACTTTATAATAGCTAAAAGATTTGTTAAAGATTATATTTAAAAGATAATTTACTTAGCTAACGCTTATTATATAAAGAAGAATAAGTTTATATTTTTATATACCTTTATATTAGCTTATATATTAGAAGAAGCTAAGAAGATTAAAGGTAAACTAGTAATTTACTACGATTTAGTTATATACGAAGATTTTAAAAAGTTTTTCGAAAAAAACTTATATACTCTTTATATTAAAATAAAGCTATAAGCTTTTATAATAAATATATATAAAATATAAAATAATAAGTTTTATACTATAATTACTAAGATAAACGTTAATATAAGTATTTTATATATCTTTGTAGCGTAATAGTTATAGCGTTAAGTAGACTTTTTAATTACTTAAATTGAAAAGTATTAAGTTTAATTTTTAAAAGAGTAAAATTCTAAAAGCTTTACTACGAAATTAACTCTTATCGTAAGAAATAACGTAAGATTTTAACTAATACTATAGCTTCTACTATAGCTTATACTAAGATAAAAGGTATTATATTTAGCTAATAAGCTATACTATACTAACTATAAGGTTTTTATCTATTATATAGTTTTTCTTTTAATTAGATAATATTATTATAAATTTAAAGTTAATATTACTTTTTATATATTTAAGTATATAAAGAAAATAATAGTATATATATAAGTATTTTATATAAATAAACTATTAATTTAAGAAAGTAATTTTAAAATAAAGATTATTTTATACTTTTATTACTTAGCGAAATACTAAGTAAAGAAACTACTATACTAGTTAATATAAATTAACTTATAGTTAAACTTTAAAGTTATAAAGAAGAATTTTAAAAGATAAAAAATATTATTATAAACTACGTTTAGATAATTTAATAAGTAAATATAAAAAATAACGTCTTTAAAAAGAAAATTCGAAATATATTATTTTCTAAATTTAATATAAATAACGCTAATAACTACGATAATAATCGTTTAAGCTTTACACTTTTTCGATATAAACTTTTACTTTAATATAAATTATAAAACGTAACTTTATATTCGAATTATACTATAAGTAGTATAAAGATTTAATAAAGTATTAAAGTAAATATCTTTAAGTTTTATAATAATAAAGCTAAAGATATTATATCTTTTAGTATTTAGTATTAATAAAAAAAAAAAAAGTTATATATTAATAATAATTACTTTATAAATAATTTTACTAAATAAACTTATATTAAAAGTTAAATTTAAAGTAAAGTTATAAAGAACTTTTACTTATACTTAAATAAGTATTTTTCTAATATAATTAAATTGTTTAAAAAACTTTTTAATTACTTATAAACTTAATATTATAATTTTAATAAGTTAAAATAAACTTTAAAGAAATTTAATAACTTTTATATAAAAACTAGTAACAATTATACAAAGTTCTTATATACTTTTATACGTTTAATTAGTTAAAGTTATAAGTTTATTTTTAAATAAAAATCTAAGTTTAAATATAAAATTTTATTATTTATTTTTAATAAACTTATTTAAAATTATATAAACTTTATTATTATAGTTAATAAGTTTTAATTATAAAATTTAATAAGTTTTAACTATATATACGCTACTAGTAAATTTAGTAGTAGCTTATATTATAGTATTATTATAAATATAAAGAAGTTTATATACTTATACTAAAGTAGCTTATATGTTTATAACGTAGTTACTTTTTTAAATTTATAAATTTTGTAATTTTTATTATTTTCTTCTTTTTACTTTTTAGCTAAAATATTACTATAAGTAGTAAGCTTATTATAATACTAGTTTCTTTATTACTAAATATATCGCTTATAATATTATATTTTAGCTTTTATTTATTACTTAAGAAAGTATAATTAATATTTTATTTTATATATATTTATAAATTATAATATATTATTTAAAACTTTAATTTTTACTTTTATAAAAACTTAAAGATATATAATTTATATACTAAATATTAATTGTTAATAAACTACGATAAAAACGAATAAATCTTATATTAATTAGTTATTTAATATATAAATACTATAGTATATACTTTAAAAGAGTTTACTATATAAATTAAAATTACTAAAAAGTAGATTCGATTTAATTTCGTTAACTTTATAAAGAATTAGCTAATATTAAATAAGATTTAAGTTATAAAGCTTTAACGTTAATTTTTAAACTTTACTTAGTTATACTTTACGAAATATATTAATACTAAAATAGTTTATATTAAAAGTAATAAGTAATTAGAAACTAAAAATATAATAATTTCGTAAACTTATTTAGTAAATAAGTATAAAGAAATACTAACTACTTCAAATTACTTAAATTATAAAGAATTCGACGTTAATTATACTACTATAGTTAATTTATTAATATACTTTACGATATTTATCGAATATTATAGTAAAAAGGCTATAAGCTTTAATATATTATTTATCCTTTTAATAAAAGAAGAAAAAGTAATTTAACTTAATATAAATAAAATTATTAATTAGAAAGACTTTTTTAATTTTACTTATTAAAATAAAGTTATAATATTTATTAAAGTTAAACTTTAAATAATATTAATAATCGCTTATAAGTAATAAGTATAAAACGTTATTTACTTAGTAAAGAATATTTATAATATTTAACTAAATATTATATAAGTAAAAGTAACTTTTTTAAAATATAATAAAATATATAATTAAGTAAATACTTATACTTATTTTCGTATAGTAACTTTTATCTTAGCTTTAAAACTATATTTCGTATATATAAACTTAAAACTTATTAATAACTTTACTAAATAAGTTATAATTATAAACTTTAAAAACAATTATAACTATATAAGCTTACTACTTTAAAAGTATATAAATAACTACGTACTTACTAGCTAGTTAAGTTTTTTATATAAGTCTTTTTATCTTTATATTAATTAATTTTACTACTTTTATTAATTATTTAAATTAACTATTATAAACTAATTAATTAATTTAACTATTTTTATTAATTATATTTAACTAATTATAAAGATTACTATATTTTAAAATAAAACTTTTAGTAAGTAATACTTTTTATATTAAAGTTATTATAAAGTTAACTTTTTAATTAAAATTATAATTATAATAAACTATTTTACTATTAAATTACGTAAAGTTATTATCTTTATCTTTAAGTATAAATAAGAATATATAAAGCTTTAAATTTACCTTTTTAAATTAGTTAAAGTATTTAACGAAAAAGCTATTATTAAGTTATTAATTAAAATACTTAAAGTAATTACTAGTAATAATAAAAAGTAAGTAAAAGAAATAAGTAAATATATAGTTAAGCTTAAAAGCTTAGTTAAAAAAGATTATACTAAAATAAATACTTTAAAAAGAAAATATTATAAAAAAGTTATATAAAAGTTAAAAAATATATTAAAGTTAAAAAAGAAAAGTTAAAAAACTTATACTAAGAATATTATTTATACTATTACTTTTATTAATACTAAGTTAAAATTATTATAAAAAAGTATAATTAACTTAGTTAATATTTTTATTATTAATTAGTTTTAAATTATAATAATTAAATTAGTTTTGTTTTTATAATAAATACTATAGTAAGAAATAGTAGTTTAACGTTAAACTTTACGATAATAGTAAAGAATATAAAGAGTAAATATAATATTTTTACTATTTAATATTACGAATTTAATAAAAAAGTTTAACGTTTTACTTTTATTATATTAAATAAAAATTAAATTATTATTAAAAAGTTAATAAAGAATATAATTATATTATAGTTTATATAAAAGAAGTTAAATAAGAAAAAAGCTATTATTACTTTACTCTTTAATTAATAAATGAAGAAAAATAAGTAAATTTAATAGTTTTAAAATTATATAATTAACTTATTTATAAATATATATTAGTTAACTTTTATTAATAATATTTACTTATTTTATATTAAAAGAAGTATAAAGTATTTTACGAAAATCTTTAACTTTTTAATTTTTAATAATAATAAAAATAAAAATAAACTTTTATTTAAAATTTAGTTTTAAAACTTTAAAAGTAAACTTTATATTAATATTAATTATTTGAAAAATAATATTATAAAAATAATTTATATCGAAAGATATTTTAATAATACTATTACTTAATTATTATAACTTTACTTTAAAAAAGAGAATTTTAATTACTTTAATATTTTTAATAAACTATTAAAGTACTTTTAATCGAAGTATATTAATAAAAATAAATTTAAAAAAATATTAATTAAATATATTACTTTAGAAATAAAGTTTAAAAGTAATTTTAATACTTTTAAAAATAATTTTATATATTTAGTTAATAAATATTATAAAAATAAAAAGAATTAAAAAGCTAAGTTTTATTATAAATTTTTTTTTAATTTAAAGATTACTTTAGTTATTTTTTATATTAATATAAACTTTACTTTTAAAAGATTTATTAATTATAGTTTATAAATTATTTATATTTATAAATAAGTAAATATTATATATAATATTACTTAAAACTCTTTAATAATTAAAGTTATAATTATTATTAAAAAGATAATTATAACGATTATATTAAATTTAAAATAATATATTACTTTTATTATTTTTAAAAGTAAAACTTATAAATATATATTTATTAAAAAGTTAAAAAAGTTTATTATTAAAAAATAATACTTTAATTATAAATAAATTAGTTATATTACTTACGAATATTTAATAAAAGTATAACTTACTTTATTAAATTATTAAGCTTATATTTAAACTATTATTAATAAGTATAGTTATAATTTTATAAATAAAATTAAAATAAGAAAAACTTTTAATAAAGTTAATAAAGTTAAAGCTAAGACTTTAAAAAACTAAATACTTTAAAAAATAAAAACTTTTTCTTAAAGAATATATTAATTATTATAAATATTAAAGATATTTTTAAAGATATATTATATAATTTCTTTTCTTAATATTTAAAAGAAATACTTTTAATAATAACTAATATTATAACTTATAATAAAATATCTTTAACTATTAAAAATACTTTATTTAATATAAAAGTAAATAGTTA